>JARLTB010000136.1:1845000-2200000 GCA_030141615.1 Unio pictorum
AGCAAACAACTATAATACTCAGATATATGAACAGTGGGTGTACATTGTAATATTGGAACGATGTTTTTCAGGAAAATTAAATATTTCATTGTTACAGTTTGCTTACTCCAAGATAAGTAGATTTACATATTTCTGAACTGAATTGAAATTACAGTTGCAATCATTGCTAGCAGTTAAGCTGAATTGGTATGGAAATTGTGTTATTCTGTATTGTCTCACTTACGTTGACGTTGTCGCCGAAAGAGCAGACGTTGTTATTCATGGAAACGTCAATCTTATTCGATCGTTGATACAGAAGAGCTGACACATGTCTTCCTTGAGGAATTCAATGTATTGAAATACGCACAGGGGTATTCACTTGACCGAGCGGTGTCAAAACCCTGGCGCGAGTCACGCTCGAAGTCATAAGTTTTCCCCAAATTTCCAAAGACTTCCATACAACTTGAGTTGTAAAATGGAAAGAGAGACGTGTCTGCTATAACTAGTAATCTTTGCTCTAATCAATTGGCGACCCAGAGGAGATAACTTGCCCAAACGTCCATTAACTGCACCTTAGCATGGTTTTTCTTCATTATCATCCCATTTCCGTACCGCAAGCCCGTCATGCCATGGAAATTCCACTAGTATTCCCTTACTAAATGGGGAATATTTAACTGCGCGACCCTAGGCCAGTCAATCCACAGAAATTCCGGCCTATCACGCTCATATACATACGCCCATTTTCCACTATGGACACATAAACGGTACCTATCAAGTTCCAACTTATTGATTCCATTCTATAATTTACTGATTTCCAACCATAAATGCTGCCTTTTCAATCACAATACTTGTATACACCGCTGAATTTTAATATGGACTATGTTACTGAAAGGGACAGTCATTCGGCTTGTGCCTAAAATCACTACTAACGAACCCAGCATGGTTCAAATTCACTAACACTCCTCTCTGTGATGTTTTCTCCTACTAACTGGCTAACTATTTCGGGCTAGCAACTCCAAAATTTATTACAGTATGTTTGGTGTTTACTTTTGTGGTCAAAATTTTAATCATATTGGATGACTGACATCATATTTGTATGGAGATTTGCTTCTGAAGTTTATGGGCAGGCACATACACTTTACGTAAGGTGATAACTGGCGTTATCGACAAAGTGTCGTTAAATGATCATAGTCAAAGACTATCCTTGCAGCACTTTGAATTAGTTGAATCAATCAAGTTCTCTCCATTAACAGTATTGTTTAATAATACCAGCCATGTAGCGAGGGGTGAAAATTTTCTTTATGAATAAGGATTAGGAAGGAAAATATGTTCGCTCTTTTTCATTTTCAAAGGGGTTTGTTTACAACGCTTTAAATACTTGAGACTTCAGACTATAGTATGTGGTATATCGTATATTTACATAATCTAATCTAATTTATCTGAAGCCATCTCTACATCGTGAACCATAGCAGATCATAGAATCGTACTCTTGTTACATCACATGTTACGTCTCGTAAGTTTATATTTGTGCCACATCTTTACCAAAGATGTTGCTGAAACAGTAAATAGTGCTAGCTGATTTATGGCTCGATTGATCAACGTGTCCACAAAACGATGTTTCACTGTCATCGTGTTTAAGAAGTTTTAATTCGTAATGTTTACTTCCTAAGCTTTTTGTCCTTATGTCCATTGTTGTGTGGTTTTTTTTTTACGTAAGCGCCTGGTTAACTCTTCCCAATATGTGATGTGTGCTATATAAGCAAGAGTTGTTTGTTTTTTCATTAAAAACTCTCATTCTTTCTAATAGAGACAGGAATTTTAGAAAGTATTTAACTAATTGAACGTGGATAACATTTGAAATTATTTTTTTTCCTCCTAATGTCATCTTAGTTGCTTAAAATTTTGGGAATTAAAATTCTTACTAGTCAGTGATGCTTTCACGTTACCACAAAAAAAACCCCGACACATACGAACCTTGCTTCATAACACCGTTCGACAGTTTCAGAATTAAGTCGATAGTATAATTAAGTATATTCCAAACATTGATACACTCTAAGTTATATTAATTGTTCTTCAGTATGTTCAATTCTATTAATATTTTGAAAAATTGAATGTTTGTTGGGCTTACCAAGTATTGATATTTAACACTTGCTTGTAGGGCTTGTATTACTTTCTTATCACCATTTTGTAACAGTGTAAACGATGTCTGCTTTTCACACAATCCTTAATTACCCAGTGTTTAATCTTAATGGGGCATTCGATATTTGATGTTACTAGATTTGTATAGGTAAATATGAATAATTTTGTTTTCGGATGGATCCTGCATGACCTACCTACATTACAGCGTGCATTTAAATTTACATTATCTTAAATTGGTCACTAATTAAGGACTCATTGACACTAAATTTAGAGTATCAATTATGTTATAAAGTGTTTGATTTAACACACTGCATAAGCACATAAGACGGAACGCGGCAAAGTAATGTGTAGTACACATTGTATTTGTTTTTGTATTGATGTGGCACTAATTATGTTTGGTACCGTTCGTCTTATTAATGATCCTTGATCTATACATGTCTTAGAAGATATATAATAAACATGTCCTCTTCAAAATCGTAGATGACATAACTGGTGAAAAATGAAAGGTTTTTATTATCTGTTTATCAAACGTAGCAAAATATTATTAAGGGATCTAAAAATCAATTATATGTATTTCAAAAATGAGTCTTTCCTATGTACAAGTTAGCTGTTTTAAGAAATATGTTATACCTTTGTTTGCCTCAGCAATGATATCCATTGCATTTAAATTATGCCGTATCCTGCCTTTTGCCGGATGAATGCATGCATCTATACCAAGATTTGGATATGCCATCAGTTTCATTTCCGCTTCCGTTGAACTGAGTGCTCGTTTTAAGTCTGACTCGGTACAATTTGCATCCTGATGATTTATCGTTTCTCTGACCATTGCAATTAATTGCACCAAAGCACTGTAATGAAATAATGTCCAATACATTGTTAAACAAAATAAGCGTCACAAAATTATTATGAGACTATTTAATTACACTAAATCTTCAGAATTTAGTACTCATACGTTCATTGTCTTTTGGATATTCTGGTTTGCACCACAGACTATCATAGTACCAGATCATTACGGGATAAGAGTATTTCATGATTAATTGCCTTGATACAAAAATACGGCGTTTATGATATTCTGGGTATTATGACTTTCATGCTAAATTCACAACTTTCTGGCATGAATCTAGCAATGGTTGGCTGGTTGGTTGGCGTCAACATTTCAAATATAAGTCTTGTGGGGACTAGTACATGCTCGTATAGAAACAATTGTAATAGTTCAGGGTTGGACAAGAGGTATTGATTTGTTATATATATATATATATATATATATATATATATATATATATATATATATATATATATGCGTGCCTAACGTTTGTCGCTAATTGTAGACTAGACATTAATGACCATTTATACATAACATGTTTCTTAAAGTTCAAGTTCTGGCCTTGTTTACAAATTAGTGTATATATCCAATCGAAACGATCGGTGTTCCAGAACATGATGTTGCATCACAGATTAAGTAACATCATGTAAATAAATTGCCTTTAGTGAAGATTTATTAAATTCCTGTTTCATTTCCGTCTTTGGGAGTCTATGATCACAGAAGTCGTTATATGATATAATTGGAGAGAAATGTATTTATTGAAATAATCCATTGGAAATAATCGGTTTATATTGGCGTGTTGGACAACTCACAACTTTGAGACTATTGTAAGTTCATTCGAAGATATTCTAATAAAAATCATTGTGACAAAAGGAAGTTCTTACATTTCATACGTATGATAATGTCTGTCAGAAAATTTGAAATAAATATAAACAAAGTGTGGATATCCCATGATCTCGTCTAGAAAACGTTTGCTTTGAAGACTAATAAATCAAGCGTTTGTTTCACGACGCGAATAAAACGAGCCTCTGTTTCACGACACAAATAAAACAAGCATATTTTTCATGATACAAATAAAACGAGCGTTGTGTTACGACACAGATATAACAAGCGTTTGTTTCACGATACAAATAAAACGAGCGTTCTTTTACGACACAAATAAAAAGAATATTTGTTTCAAGACACACATAAAACAAGCGTTCTTTTCACTACACAAATATAACAAGCGTTTGTTTCACGACACCTTCTCGTGTTCGAGTTCCACATTGGGTTCATCTCCTATTGTTATGCCATCGATCAAGTCAATACGGACAAGTTGGATAATCGATTTGTCAATCTCAAACTTGGAGACCAATCTGAAAATAATATACGTTGCCGTGGCAGGGCAAGACATTTTGGGCCTGTTTGTCCAATTAGACCAATAAATTTCACGATTGGCAAAGCCTGTAGAAAGTCTTCCGTCAAAAGTTTCATATACTTCTCTAAGTTTAGTGTAATCTGTATAAATTCAAGGATTTTTTCATTTATGCCACCTGGTATATGATTAACAGGAAATGTTAAACCCGTTGTTAGGTTAGTCATGTTTGACAAGATTGAGATTCCAAACGCGTTTACGAAACCCGACACGAGTTATGACTGCTACACATTAAAGCTCTCCAAGTAATGATAGACCGTTACGACCAAATCGAAATCGACTGTACTGTGCTCGTTTGATGGTGGTTCCATACTCATAATAAATTTCCTCGAAAAATGCTATCTAAGGAATGTGATTCATCTGCGAACGACGATTTTTAAAATTCCTTTCGCGACAGATATTTTAACATTCCTTGTCATCCTGGTGCTTTTCATCCTAGTCGGTTTCCAACCCAGGCCGTCTTATTTTGTAATAGTTACCAAGATGGCCTCTATTAGGTTGTCCTCGATTACTCTGGTCAATTCAATGGAGTCTCTGTCGTTACAACACGTCAACACAATGTATTCTTTGTCGTCACAAAACATGAACACAGTTGATTCTCTGTCACTATCAAACGTCAACACACCGGACCAAGTCGTTACAAAACTTAACACAGTGGGCCAATCCGTTATAAAACGTCAACACACCGGACCATGTCGTTACAAAACGTTAACACAGTGGACCATGCCGGTAAGAAACGTCAACAAACCGGACCATGTCGTTACAAAACGTCAACAAAATGGACCATGTCATTACAAAACGTCACCACCACATAACATTTAATATCAAAGGCATATTTTAATCTATGTCTCATTTCTGCCATGGTCACAGAATTTCGACAACTGTACCGTAATCAGAACCAATACATTCGTTCGCGTTGGTGCTAATGTCAATGCAGGCTTGTTTTAATTTCCTCATGGTTTTATATACCATTTTAGCCTTTTCGTCGCATCAACATGCTCAGGTACAAGCACGAGGTTAACGAGATCACTAGTGATGCCTTCGATTCGAGTCACTTGGTATAAACAGTGTCTTGTTAAATCATCGTAATCATCATCCGTCACGGGTTAGTGGGTTCTGCAGATGGAATGCTTAACCTAAAGACGCTGTATTCAGCGACGACGCTCATAACCAAATCTCATATATAGTCGATCGGACTATGACTGTATTAGTGTAAATATGTTTCCACGACACGATGATTCCGAAGCCTTCTAACGATGATATTTTAATTATTGACCATTTTGATGTTACTAAAACGTCACGATAGTTGAAAGTTCTAAATACTTATCTCTGTCGGACACAGGATCTCAATCCAGCCTTGATGTACTGAGTCGAAGTTGCCTATTTACGACTTGCTGACAACTGAGTAAACGCGTAAAATGCGGCAAAAGATTATTCCTAGAATGCGTTGGAGATAAATCATGATCAGTTTCATGCGTTGGACGTCAGCTATGCTATAACGCAAACAGTGATTTAAAAGAATGTCCATCCACGCATAATGTGTTCGTCATAATAACACATATAGTTGAAATCCGGACTATTAAGTAGACCCAATCTATCTTACTAATTGTGTTTTGTCAGTTCCCAATCATACTGATCTTACGAAGATATCCTCGGTAGATATCTGTCCACATATGGCTAAATCGACGTTGGTGGTTACGTTTCCACTCACATCTGCATTGAGGTGAGTGTATCCACTGCTCAAATATACTTAAGCACGCACGCTACCAAACGGCATGAGATGCATCGTCCTAATCTATGAACAGTGATGTTGGTAACCCGTTCAGGATATTTCTCAACTCATGCTCAAATTTCCCGTACTATTAACATACGCATGTACATCAGAATGGCATTATCAACCGGATTAAGACCACAATCGCCATGCTTTAAAATGGTTTCTCTGTCAAGGTCACTTGTCATGGTTCCCGAGAGGCGATAATTGTTTTACTTACATGACTCAGACAGCAGCAAAGAGGGTGAACAGACCGATTCAGACAAAATCAGAGAATAAACCGAAACTATTTCAGTAAAATCCCAAAGGATTTCAACCGAAACTATTTCAAAAACGAAACTATGTTATGCAGACAAACCCAAAGACAGAGTCTCCAGAGAGAAGGATAAATGGTTTCGTTTCTCACAAAATAAGGCTGCTACAGAGAAAGAGTCTCCAGAGAGAGTTAATAGACCCCGGCGACGATGGCGCTGTGGAGACAAACTGTTTCGGTGTTATGGTAAAATCCTTTAGGTGAAAATCGTTTACAATTTCACATACAAACTAATTTGTAAAATCTCTCCTCGTAAATCAATCAAATTATTGGACTGGTCAGTGAGTTTAAAATTAATTCTCGTTAATGAATCATTATGACATCACATATAGACTGAATTAGTTGGATCTTCAATTATTAGAAATCCGGGTGGAGCCGTTGCTGCAAATGAGTATAAAATATATCCCTGCTGGCTTGATTTGATTTTTCGAGATTTATTTGGTAACTTCCATCGATAGCATCACTAAATTTATTGCAACCACCGAGGATATATTAACATTTTGAGGAGCTATCCTACCTCCACCGTATTTATCATTAGTATGTTAGAGGATAGTTATTTGTTGTTGTGATATTTTTTTTCCATGCGTCGTGAATCTGTTTGAAGCACTCATCTATGACATCACTGAGTTTTGCTTTACCTCGGGTACGACATATCCTGGAAATATAAATGTAGGGATATCTTCTACGCGTATATTATACTTTGCTGAAAACTCTGTTCTGTTTTTAGGACTATCACCAGCTAATATATATTGAACAAGTCGCATATTGAATTCGTCTATGTCAGCGATAATTTTGTTACATATCTCCATATATTTGATGACTTCATCTCGTTTGGGGGGATTATACTAATTTTTTCTATAAGTATATTTTTTATTCTTTCAAAATCGTTATTCATTGCTCTGAATTGTTTGGTAATATCTGGTTCATCTATTGCATAATATCTTTCGTCGACGGTTCTCTTTGTTCTATAATAATGACCAAAAAAGTATATCTAGTGGTAACCAATATGTTAAACTAGAACTACAATCTAGAGGAGGGGGGTCGCAAAAAATAGTACGTACCCCTGCCCTATTATCATAACCATGATAATCCTCCTTATCCGTGACATAATCAGACCTTTTAAGCTCGGGTAGTGGTGGTAGTTCAGGCCATCCTAGTACGGTTATAATAGAGCTCTGATAGATGTCTACGGCATATCCGGGTGAGTTTATCTCAATCGCGGATGATAGTGTTGGTTCATGAACTGTTATAGCGATTTTTGATTCTTTTCCCGTAATGGATTTTATTCTGCGTTGTAATTCATTATTTATCTGTTCGATTTGGTAAGACCCAGATAGCAGAGAAACTATATTCCAGCCTGGAGTTCCGTCTTGTTTATTTGTACTCGCAAACACCAGGGAATTATTTCGTTGTTGACCACCAAATGGTTTTGATCTAATAGTTGGCCAACTGTGCCATACTCGCAATTTTTCTAGCACTGTCTCCTTCACCGCAGTAGGAAAATTGACACTGAATTCAGAATTGATTGAGGTTATTGAGATCATGGTGGTTTTAACCGGGGTGGTATTTTTCACTATTTGTTGAAGTAGTTCTTGCGATGTTGCCATTATATTCGTGTTGTTTTTCTAATTTTGACACTACGGAATCATAAACACGTACCATCGCCGAAAATTTATTATCGGACATTAATGTGTCATCAAGGGAGGACGATATCATCGAGGATAATTGCGAGTACGCGTTTAACACCGTATGAAATTTGATTATGTACTCTTCTAGTTTACGCTGGCTACATGATGATATTTTTTTGTTATTATTAAAATTATTGCAGCGATTGTTGTCGCCGCGGATATACAAATTGGAACAGCTATCGGAGCAACCATTGTCACTGAAGAGAGTATAATACCAACTCCAGTAATTACACCTGATACCGAGCACACGGTAACGTCAACGACGGTAATCCTTCGTCGATATTTGTTTTATTTTTGCTTGGTATTCCTCGGTAAGTGTTTTGAGTTTGGTTTGAAATTCTCTGACCTGGTCATAGCGATACTGCTCTGATGTTGCCAGTGATGCCATTTTATTTATTACAACAGATTTCAATTAAGCTGTTTATTCAAATCCGCTACAAATTCCACATACCATGTTATCGATACTGTAGCCTAATTATTATCGGAGGATGTTATTGTGAATCCTTCAGTTGCTTCCTTGTCGATGATCGTTGATATATTGTTAACCCCAGCTGAACTCGCTTATGAAATATTAAATTGAGTCGGTGACACTAGTGTTAATCGATAAATACCCTTGACAGTAGCTACAATATCTAATATGTTAGTCTGTTTTGTCCACGCAAATGATCCGTGTTGAATCGTATATACCGAGTTTACATTTTTCTCATGAGGAATGTTGATTTTATCTAATCGCGTTGCCATCTTAGGAAAATCTTGAATCTGAAAATGATCTATCTTCGCGAATAACACCTAATCGCTGATTAATCACGGTTATTTCATCGAGTTTTGTGATATTACCAGTTAGATTTATTTTAATATCAGCGGATTTCGCGTCGTTACCAAAAGATTCATCGACGGCGTCATCGGCCTTTTTAAACATTTTACGTAGACTAGTTAATTAAACTATATGATTATCATACTCGGATCGAAATTTTGCCAAATTATCAATAGCGGTTTGTACATGCATGATATGCAACTGGGGTTGCGAACGTGGAAGACCGAATAAATTATTTATCGGGTTTTCTATGTTATCAGTTATATTATGTTGTAATCGACCAACATTAATTATATGATCGTTGTATTCTAATTGTAGTTTTTGTTGGGCATCCACAATAGTTGAAATGAGGACACCTGGTTTAAGCCTACCCTGATCGGAAAACAACGCAATAGTATTTTCCGCTGCGTCGCGTCGTTTTGTCAAAATATCATCAAGGGAAACATTACTCGTTTTTAATCTTCCCTGACGATCTTGAAATACGACTATTTCATTTGGATGCACACTTGCCAGGTTTAGCATCTAGGATATTTTATCTTCGATTTTTTTTTTACATCACCGGTTGCAGATATTTCCGTGGTGGGTTTTCTCAGGCTTGATAGAAATCTTCCCCAAATATCAATCATTATATTTTAAACTGTCTCTAAAAAGCGATTACTCGTATATTCGTGTACGGTTTTATGAGGTGGTTTAGTTGATGATGAACAGCGTCGAGTACATTCAATACTTCTAGGCCGCATATTGGTGGGTCGGTCATTTTCTGTGTTGGTAGCGTGGAATACCAACGAGGGGTGTTTAGGTGGTGTGTATAACGCATAAATTCTTTGGGCGACGCTAACACATATGAATCGAAATAAAGAGTTGCACGCGGATCAATCGCGTATGCAACTCAGTGAGTTCCAGGTCCGGTGCTGTTATCGAGATTAATGATACCGGTTTCGGCGTTGTATGGTTGTTGTGGCAATTGATCTCGCACAAAAATACCTCCAAAGTTTTTTATCGCTAGTTTTTTATGAGCATCGAGTAAATCAAATGTTGACATGGGAACCATATGTTCTCGCGATATTGTTATTAAATTGTCCCTGGTATTCTCAGGCTGTTTCCGCTGTACCATGAATGCGGAGTTCCTGGTAGTCTTAGACCCTTTTCTGATCGTTTTTTTGTTGTATCCCTGCCCGGTAGCTGTCTTTAGTGCCATCCCTGCCGCCGTACCAACGGCTCCTAACGCAGCAGCTTTCGCCACCGCTGGGGCAGCTGCTGTAATTAGCGATGGAATTGGAGCGAGAAGTGGAAATATAGCACCTGATTTTATCATGTCTTTAATCACGAATGCAGATAGTGTGACCTGAACACCTTTTTATCTTTGATAGCATCATTGAATTGCTTTCACTGACGAGCTGTCAGTGATAGTTTATTCTGACCACCAGACGTCTGATTGTGTATTAGCGATATCTTAGTTCCACATTTTGTAGATGAATTCCATTGCATTTTTTTAATTTGACCAGGAGTCAGAGTGACACTAACATGACTATATGACATTTTTTTTAATAACAGATTGATCTAATTGTCTACATATTTTCTACTGGTGAATCAACTACTCTCATCCGTTAAACCAACACCTTCGAGTAGCATTGATTGAGAATGACAGCAACTGCTATGTAACCACCAGCAGGAGGAGCGGTTACACGAGCTAGGAAATGTATGTCAACGACAGTGATGCTATTTTTTGATCCACTGCGTTGTTTATTATTTTGCTAATAGTCACAGGCATAATTTCCGTAGACGATAGTTTCACCGGTGGTCTCTTTCGTCGTCGAATCAGTGTGATTAGTTTTTCTTTGGCAGCAGAAAATGCTTTCCCGGCAACATCACCAACGGCGCTAATACCCTTATCACGAATAACATCAATTGCTTTCATCGATACTTGTTTTGCGATTGTTGCTATTTTTGGAGCCGTCCTTGCAAATAACCCCTCAATGACATTACCGAGACCATCGCCATAATACGGCCTATAAACAGGAAGTTGTGAATTTACAACGTAAGTCTTGGTTGGTTTATTGTGGTTGTAGTGTATGATCATCTTATTTAAATGCTATTTATCTAATCGCTGTGAAAATCATCAACTAGTTCATCAATAAACTCTCGGTATACACCAATATCCATGATACCACCCTCAAATAGTCGTCTGCAGATATCAGCTGCCTCATTAATTATTGCAGGCTCGTTTCCCCCCTACGAGAACTTCTAATCGTGATATGTCCCCGAGAATATTATTAGGACAACGAACAAGACCACTACCCAAAGAGGGGCATGTGGTTGCACTCTGAGAAAACCCATCGCCACTACTATAACTAGCTGCACCTTTCGAATCATCTTCCTGGTTATCCCATTTATATTCTTCTTGATCAGTCCCCAATAATCTCAAAACCGATAAATCATCATCATCTTTGAGTTGTTCAGGTGGTGGTCGTTGAGGTGAGAAAGATATTTTCTTTGAAGACTTGTTTTTTTTCTTTGCAATCTTTGCGGGTTTTGTTTTTGTTTTAGTTCTTCATATTGATTATACACATTACAGAACGTATCAAGATATCCAGTGTATGATGTATTGTCTATATCAATTCGACTTGTTTTAGTTTTGATTTTGTAAAATACATCCGTCCATTGTTTTATACTTTTAATATACCCGCGTTGTTCTGATTTTAACATTTTTCTCCTATTTCCATAAGTCGTAACAACAAGCGCGGGAAATTCTCTTGGAACACACTTATCAATTGCTGTTAACCCCTCCTCATTAAATCTATCACGTAATTCCTCAATTATTTTTTTACCGGTTTTTTTTTCGGACCGGTTTAAGGTTTTTGAAACAGTTTTGATGATTGTTCAGTTTCATTTGCTATTTTATCAAGTACTGGTACAGTAGCAGTAACACCTTTCTCAGTAGCAGTAACAACTATCTCAGTTGCTGTGGTTACTGGTTTAAATAATTGTTCAGTGCCTGTTGCAATATCAATTTGAAATTCCTGTCTCGCTCGTAATTTCTGTCTGACAGAGTCCCTTACAGGAATAAATTTCTTTATAACGGCCAATCGCTCGGGAACTGATCTAGTTGTTAAAGCCTCTCCGATCAATATGTAAAAATCCTATGGATGCTCTAATTGCTAAACGAAAAATCTTCGATTCTCACCCATCTCCGAAAATTCTTTAAAATTTCAACAACACTACTTCCTTGATCACCGGTGACAAAGTCTCCATGACAAAAAAATAACATACCTGGAAAGTTATTATTTAAATCTCCTACTATAGAATATCAACTCATATAAATTGTCAAAAAGACTTCGTTCCGTGTGAGTAATCCACATATCTGCAAAACAGCGTCTGCAGTGTACATGTAGTACAACAGAGTAGTTAGATCTTGTATTCGTTTGTGTCAGTTTGTTTTGGATACGACGTTGGAACAGTCGAGATGGGAAATTAATGTTCATTCAGTGTGTTTTTTTCCTTCATGATATCTTTTATCATTTTAATTCTCAAATTTATTGTGCGTCTGACCTGGTATTGTTGACCGAGTTCAGCTCTGACTTTTTCGACTGCTGTAAATCGCGGAATGAATTTGTTCACATCGCTACAATATGCAACTGAGTCATTAACAGCATGCTAAATCATTTTAATCAGGGAATACTGACATGGCAAGACGTATTTATTATTCAGAGCGCTATCATCAAGATCTTGAAAATCAGAGAGAATCGGATTACAATCTAATTTATCCGACAACTGTATTTTTTGATTTTTCAAATTTTAAATTTCATTTATTATGTCATTCATATTTTCGAAATGCATTATATGATATATCTAAAACTATACCCAAAAACATCGGTAGCCATGATGAGCGGTTATCATTCACTGGGTCCCTTTATATTGGACGTTGTGCCTTTCATAGGGTCTTTTTTCTGTTGAGATTGTTTTGTTGACCCTATGACCGTTTCTTTTGGCCTCAGTTCCTTGTGCACCGTCTTGTGGGTTACTCCAGTGTGACATATAGCTGTTTGCATCAATGTTACTATTTATTTCTGGCGCACCCATATACATATCACCAGTGAATTTTCTAAGCGAAACGTTTTATGTATTTAATTTCCGGGGTGCGAAATCACTCCATCACGTATTTGACGTGATGGGACATGTACACGAACACTTTAGGCTGTGCCCCCAATTATATATAGAAAAATCCTCAATAACGGTACCGTCGACAATAATGCCTGCGACGAGATTCGAACGCTGGACCTCGAGACGAGATCCATCCGCGTACGTATTACACTAGTGTCCAAATCTACAAATATATACTTTTGAATATAATATATAGTTAAATTGTTAGCAATTTCTAGTACGTATCACGTGAAGAATTTCACTAATTAAGAATGATGTGATGGTGTATACTGTAGATGAAATTAGTAGATGAAAATCGTAGATTTCACAGGAATATATTTGTAGTTAAAAATCGGAGATCAATTAAAGATTTTTCTAGTCAAACCAACACAAAAAATAATTCAGTCGACCATGAATCATATCTATTTATAATTATCGAAAAATGACATCAAAGGACAGTAATTCTATCAGACACATACATGCTCACACGAGTTATTCTCCTTAATATATATATATATATATATATATATATATATATATATATATATATATATATATATATATATATATATATATATATATATATATATATATTGTACAAAATGAAATTCAGATATATGTGAATTGAAATAAATTTCCAGTTCGCTTTGAAATTGCTGATTTAGTAATATTTTCTGCAACGCGTCGAACCGAAGGCACACAAATATCAAAATATTTGCTGGCTTCAGTAATTGATTGAAATATTATTTCTTGGTTAGTTTCTATAGTTATAGATTTAACACATCTCGCATTTTTCGGGTATTTTCCTGTTCTGCCGTTTGGAATTTTCACTTTCAGTTATAGCCTTATGGATTCTCCAATTTGTTATTTTTTTTGGACATCCATCAATGTGGTCAATTAATTAATCCGTTGTAACATTCACATATTATCCGATAACAATAATATTTTTCCCTGCCAGCAGTAAACATCAAATACCGCTGGCCATTGTCCCACACTAATGGTTTCTTCAATCTGCGGTGTCTGACAAGACCATCACGAGTTGCTTCAAATTCGATAATCACGGAATGTGGTTGAAATTCTTGGCTCATTTTATACAATATATTATTTGTCTAATTAATTGTTTGGTTTAATTATTAATTGGGAATCTATAAATGTAGTCTTGAGGTGTTTTTATGATTTTGTCTGAGTCAAGGTCAGAATTTTTTATTCTCTTATCATAATAGCGCTTACGCTCCCTGTATCGCTTACCACCACAGTTCAGACACAACTGCGATTTTCCTCTCACACCCACCCCACATCGTATGCAAGGAAACGGACCTAAGCTTCCACGTCGTACGCTTTGTGAATGATATCCGCAGAATTCATTTGTTACAGACAGTTACTGATCCTATCATAAGCCACTTACAGTGTGTCATGATATATATAATTCTTTATTTAAATACTTGTTTTAACTTTAGCATAGAGGAGTTTGAGAGATTATTGAAAATTACACCTTGGAAAAATACTAAATTCAATCTCGATAGAGTATCCATAGGTGCACCCGATAAGGGTCTAAAAAGTGCTAAAAGCATGATATGTAAATCCATGAGGAATTTAATGAATTCAAGCGCGATGGAGCATCTCAATGATGGTAAACATTTCGAAATGATGTTGGCGTTGATGCTATCATGAACGACCAAAACGAAGTTGTGATAATCTCGCATCTTGACCAGAAAAAATTGTTTTTTTTTTCGAGTGAAATTCATTATCTGTTCAGAAACGGGGAATTGAATTATACGCAACAAATTTGAACCCATCCTGAAAGATAAAAGAAATGTGACTGTGAGTGAGGATTCCAAACCAGGAACGCTGACTGGGATTAACCAACCGTATTACGAGAGATCTTATCCTGTAACCGCGGTTGTTTATGGAATCTATCTGTTAAATGGCAAACGGAGTATTGAGAAATAAAACCAATGAGATATTCATGATTATATTGTGTAGCAGAACGAATAATAGAGCATTTTACAAATACGTTGCGTGGAAACAAATTGACGGATCTAAGACGCAAAAAAAATAAATGAATGGGGGTGAGCAGTTGAATGGGGGTGAGCAGTTATGGAGAGCGGTGCTACAATTTAAAATGTAGCCGAGCTAGAAAATATACTAAAATTACCAATAACCGTAACAATAGTAACAGTAGAAGTATTATATTAATCGAAATATAAATTCACAGTATCTCCTATCAAAATTATTGACCATAATGCACACGCGTGGACCTCCGCGGTAACAATATTTCCGCTGGATAGAACCATAAAATATATACCCGTGGAGTTCTCCGGAGAAGAACTCTCTGAGGAGAAATTATTTGATTTTATTTACGAGTTAAGTAAAAACGATCATGTGTCAGTGTGGTTATTTCAGAGTTTTCAAAACGATGTGTGTAAATTCGATCAATTTCTATGACCTAACGGCAAAATATATCGTACCGAAGCACTTCACGACAAGATGAGAATACTAGCTCGTGATTTTTCAACGGAATACGACGAACAATTACTAACAAACTGTTTTATAATCCCGTCAGTTGCAGCTCATTTCGCGAGAAAGAAAAATCTATGGAAACCAAAAAGAACTGAATTTCTCTCAGATGTCGAGTCAAGCTGTATTGATTATATACATGGTGGATTATGCTATACCAAATATGACCCCGAAAGTGTTATTTCGGTTGATATGGTTGCTTGTCATCCAGGGAGTTTTCTCTGGTACGGAGAATGCTCTAATTATTTTAAACGATCTGGGCATGCTACACTTGAGATGACCCGTGTTGCCATTAATGATCTAGCCGGATCTGCTTGTGTGGTACGATCACAAGCGATATTCTTCACGATTAATTATAGATGATGATGAATACGACTTTATAATCGCAGATGCAACATCTAAGGGTATATATGTCAATCGTAAAGACGCTTTCTTGTCCGATGGAACAAAATTTGGTACAATTTTTACTTAAAACGATGGATATAATCCTCAGTATACGTATTTAAGGGCGTCTATGCTGGCATATGCTTCTTTCAATTTACTTTTGATGATAAATAGATTTCCTGACACTGCGGTTAGTGTCGCCACTGATTCAGTTTATATAGATATAAAACACAGCAAAGCAGTGGCTGAATTTACAAATTCCGAGAGTTGGGGATCATGGAGAATTAAAAAGGAAATATTGCGCGATTATTCCAAATCAGCAGATGTTACAATTAAAAACAATTACTTGAAAAATAATCAGATATCAGAACTATTCAGTGCGCCTTCGATATCCGATCCAATATGTAGATATAAAACAGATACCTAAAAAGTTGTAGTGGATAAGGGTAGACGACTCGTGTGATCAAATTATTAGAGGGGAAATTAAACATGATTGTGCTAACACCAACACACAAACATACAAGAGAGATGAAACAGCGAAGAGTTAATGCTTGCACTTATCATAGCTTCTTTCGACGGAAAGGTGACGAATGGACTCCTGATCGAATGGGCGAGAAATATATTCCTGAAATTATTATCTGGGATGAGATATGCACAGTATTGTATTAAAAATGTTTCTTAATTGGCTATTGCTAACGAATACAACTCTGATAATGCGTGGCGATCACCACAATTTGTCGGTTTATCCCCGCATGATTGGCTGAAGAATTTTATAGATTATTATGAAGAAATTAGTAATGATCACAGGTCACTTGATACATAATTAAACGAATTTAAGAAGTTAATCTTATTGCAACCGGATAAAATGCAGTGTGAAATAGCGCGTGAGCAGCAGAGGGGGCGAATCAGACAACATTTTTAACCAAGTTTTCAATGAAATCAGGCTTCTACGGCCAAGATGTGGTGAATCGGATACAAGTTTTCAATGAAATCAGGCAAATAAATCATTGATTAGGCAAAAAAAAAATCAATGATCAGGCCAAAAATAATAATGAAAAATCAATGAAATCAATGAAATCAAAAACTTTTCAACTATTGGAAAAGAGATTACAACATCGATGTCACTCGCCCCCTCTGCTGCTAGTTTCAACCGAATATTTGATCCAGTCCGATACGATATCGTGTCCCCCTTCAGGACTTTACAAACAGACTTATTTGTAAAACCTCCTCTTGTAAATCAATCAGATTATTAGACTGGTCAGTGAGTTTGAAATTAATTCTGGTTAATGAATTATTATGACATCGCATATAGACTGGATTCACCGGGGATTCGATTATTAAAAATCCTGGAGGGGCTGTTGGTGCAAACGAATACAAAATATATCCTTGCTTAGCTTGATTTGATCGTTCTAAATTTATTTGATAGCTTCCTTCGATAACATCACACACTAAATTGATCGCTATCACCGATGAAATATTCACATTTTCAGGAGCAATATGCCTGCCGCCACCGTCTGGGTCATTATTGTGTGTCAGGATAGTTGATGGTGTTTTTTTCCACGCGTCATGGATTTTTTTGAAACCTTCATCGATGGCATCATTGAGAGATTTTTGTAATTCTAAGAGATTATATCCTGGTAGATTGAATTCGGAAATATTTTCTACGCTTATATGATATTTTGTCGTAAATTCTATTTTCGTGTTAGGGTGTCTGGCAAGGGCTACTTCTCGTATAATTAGTGAATGAAATATATAAATGTCACTGAGGATTCTGTTACATGTTTCTATGACGCTGATAAATTCATCTCGGGTGAGAGAGCCGGATTTAAGGGATATTAACAACAACGAAATATCGTTATTCATTGCTGTGAAGTTTTCAGTGATTTTATCCTGTCGAGTTATGTAGTATTTCTCCCCTCCCTTATCTATCTTTTCAGTGAAAAAATTTAATTTGTCATAATCGCTATAGCTTTTTACTGGATTGTCAAGTTTTGTCCTGTCGGTGATATAATCAGTTTTTTGTGGTTCTGGTAATTTAACGGTTTTTTCCCGGGGTGGTAATTCAGGCCAACCTAGTACGGTTGTAATAGAACTCTGATATATATCTACGACATATCCTTCTGTGCTTATTTCAATGGCAGATGATAGTGTTGGCTCATGAACTGTTATAGCTATTTTTGATTCTGCTCCAGTAATCGATTTTATTCTACGCGCGAATTCATTATTGATTTGTTCGATTTGGTATGATCCGGTTGGTATGGAAACAACATTCCAGTCTGGGGTACCGTCTGGTTTATTCTTATTTGCAAATACCAGTGAATTATTCGGTTGTTGACCACCAAATAATTTTGACCTAATATTTGGCCAACTGTGGTATACTCGTAATTTTGCTAGCGCTATCTCCTTCACTGGGACCGGAGAGGGGAAATTCACACTGAATTCTGGATTCGTTGAGGTTATTGAGATCATGCTGGTTTGTACTGGGTTCGTGTTCTCCACTATTTGTTGAAGTAATTCCATCGGTGTTGTCATCGTTATTATACTCATGATGTATTTCTAATTTTGATATTGCGGAATCATAGACACGTATCATCACTGAGAACTCACTATCTGATATCGTTGAGGTTATTGAGATCATTTTGGTTTTCGGGTTCGTGTTTTCTGATTCCATCGGTGTTGTCATTGTTATTATACTCATGTTTTTGTATTTCTAATTTTGACATCGCAGAATCATATATATCTACCATCGCTGAAAACTCACTCTCTGATATAATTGTATCATCGAGAGATGACGATATCAATGAGGATAATTGCGAGCATGCAGTGGACACAACATGAAATTGAATTATGTAGTCTTGTAGTTTCCGTTGGCTGCATAATGATATTTTTTTGTGATTATTGAAATAATTCCAGCGATTGTTGTTGCCGCAGAAATGCAAATTGGCACAGCTATCGGAGCCATCATTGTCACTGAAGATAGTATAATACCAGCTCCGGTGATTACACCACTCACTGAATACACGGTAACATCAATTGCGGTAATTCTCCTGCGATATTTTTTAATTTTCATTGCATACTCCTCAGACAGGGTTTTGAGTCTAGTTTGAAATTCTCTGACCTGATCATAACGATATTGCGATGATGAAATCATTTTTTATTTTAACAACGCTAGCGTTTTCAATTACGATTTACTTAAATCCGCTACGAATTCCACATGCCACGTTGTTGAGACCCTAACCAAATTTTTATCAGTAGATGTGATCGTGAACTTTTCAGTTGTATTCTTGTCGATGATCGTTGAAATCGTATTATTGACCCCAGATGAACTGGACGATGAAATATTAAATTGAGTCAATGGTGTTACTAGTGTTAATCGATAAATACCCTTGACGGTTGCAGTGATATCTAATTTGTTGTTTGTAGGTGTCCACGAAAATGATCCGTGTTGGATCGTGTATACTACGTTGTTAGTTTTCTCATGAGGAATTTTTGTTTTTTCAATAACTGTTATCATCCTCGAAAGATCACCTTTGATGTCCTCGATGGATTTTTTAATATCAGGGAGTTTTAGTTCAATTTTATCGAATGTAGTTCCAATAAATTTATCAATGATATTTCTACGAAATGCGGTAAACTGTTTTATGTGTTCTTCGGTTTTAGATTGAAGTGTTGCTAGTTCCAACGCAGAATCGTTGAGTTTTTTAAATTGATCTGTAATCGTCGAAAAAAGTACACCTGGTTTGAGTTTACCCTGATCGGAAAATAACGCAACGGTGTTCTCGATTGCGTTTCGTTGTCGTGTTAAAATATCATCCAACGACACATCACTGGTTTTCAATTTACCCTGTTTGTCCTGAAATACAACTATTTCATTCGGGTCAACACTTGTTAAATTTAACGTCTCAGCGATTTCATCTTTAATTTTTTTTTTTATATCACCGGTTGCAGTGTCATCGGGTTTGGGTTTCAGAGGTCTTCCCCAAATATCAATCATGTTATTGTAAAACTCTTTCTCTCTCTCTAAAAAGCGATTGCTGGTGTAGTCATTTACGACAATGTGTGGTGGTTTTCTAGATGCTGAAATAGCGTCAAGGACATTTAATACTTCGCTGCCGCATATTGGTGGGTCATTCATTTGTTGTGTTGGTAGCGTAGAATACCAAGTCTTCATTGGAAATTTTTTTATATAACGCATAAACTCTTTTGGCGGGGCTAATCCATATGAATCAAAATAGACAATCCCACGTGGATCAATAGCGTATGCAACCCAGTGAGTTCCAGGTCCGGTGCTGTTATCGAGATTAATAATACCTGTTTCAGTTTTGTTTGGTTGATGTGGTAATTGATCTTTCATAAAAACACCTCTGAAATTTTTAATCGCTAGGTTTTTAGCAGCATCCATTAAATCAAAATTGGACATGGGAACCATAGGTTCCTCAATTAATAAACCGTTCCTGGTAGTCTCAGGCCTGATCCGTGAACGGATCTCCCGCTGTACCATGAATACGGGGTTCCTGGTAGTCTTAGACCCTTTCCCCTTTTTTTATAACCCTGTCCAGTTGCTTTTTTCAACGCCATTCCTGCTGCAGTACCAACGGCTCCTAACGCCGCTGCTTTAGCCACCGCTGGGGCTGCTGCTGCAATCAATGCTGGTATTGCCGCTAACAATGGAAATATACCGCCTGTTTTAATCATATTTTTGATAGCAGCCGCAGAAAGAGTAATCTGAACCCCTTTTTTTGCTACAAGTGCATCATTGAAATGTTTTATTTGACGAGTTGTCAGCGATAATTTATTTGCACCACCAGTCATTTGATTAGGTTTCAACGTGATTGTGGTTCCACATTTTTTAGCCGATTCTGATTGCAATTTTTTGATTTGACCAGGAGTTAACGCAACACTAATAACACTATATGACATTATACATAATAGATTGATTCTAATGGAAAAATCGTTTAAAGATTTTCCACTGGTGCATCTACCACTCTCATTCTTCCTCCAACACCTTCAAGTAGCATTGATTTATCACTGAGAATGACAGCAACTGCTCTATAATTAGCAATACCACCAGGACGGGTTACACGGGCTCTAAAGTGTATATCAACAACAGATTGTCTCATCAAATCAAGATGTTCCAATGAAAAGTAATAAATCGGATAGAGACTTTTGAAATCCAATTGTGATATTTGCAAACCAGTATCCACATTTAGATCACGTGCCATAAATGACAACAGGTTATGATAGACACGTGCAATATGGTTGTGAGTGTAATCAAGTTGTACATCTTCAGATGGTTCCTGTTGTCCGTTTATTCTCAGTGAGACCTCTCTAACACCTAACTGATCAAATATCATATGACTTCGTTGTTGATTACCAACTCGTGCATTATTCTGTAACGCCACAAATATATGACGTGGAGCTGAAACACCTTGTTTTGATGCCAGATGCCAAGTAAATATATCATCAACATTATCTAGTTTAATATCAGTGGTCACTGATAACCAACTCAACAATGATTTTCCTCCTTGGTCCATAAATGATAACAATTTTTCTTCTGCTGTGATTGATGGAGTTAACACTGGCATCCACAATGCTAGTTTTGTTAAAATGACTTTACCATCAGGAACACCAGCATCATGCCATATTGCATCATTATCAGTACCCTTTCGTACAAGCGCTACTGAGTGTTTAGCTCCATAAATAACTTTTCGGACGTTTCTACAGAATCCAAAAATATGATGCAGTGGAATTGCACATGAAAATTGTCGACGCTGTCCATCCAACGTTGCTACGCGTGTTGCAAACCCTAGGTTGTAATTAGTAACATTATTTATGACATCAAAATCACCAGCTGGTCTTGTATATCCGGCTGGTGCTGGATTAACTGAAGAAGCATGTGTTGCCTTGACTCTAGAATACTGGTTGTGTTCAGGGTGATCAGTAATATCCTTAGAAAACATCATAGATGGACCCGCTGATCTTGTATAATCATCAGAATATCTCGCTAACCCTATGATTGTTGTGGCCACATCAACATCACGATCAATGGATTCAATTTCCTTTCCATCAATGAGATATTTAGCACTATCAAATAACGCCATGATACCGTTATTAACAAAACCGACTTTGATAGTTGGGTTATTGTCATATGGAGGATCATTATGATCAGCATCATTTGTTACAAGTTCTCCTTCTACTTCAATAAATGCCTCACACGGTAGAAAATATTTACTGGTATCATGAACTTGAAGTTCAATTCGCGATCGGAGATCGGGTTGTATTGCATGATAAGAATAAAATTGAAAATCGCGTACAGAATCATTCTTGCCAACTGGGGCATCCATATCAAACGCTGGATCAGGTGACCTTTTGAACATTTTATTCTATTTATCAGAGTCTAAATCGTGAAATCATAAAAAGATTTTCATCGTGAAAAACGCTAGCGTTTTCTACGTGGTTTTTTAAAGCCACTTCCCGCTATCATGTTTGCTATCATGTTATTTTGGTCCCCTTGATTTATCAAGGGAGTCACCAATGATGCTAGTTTTTCATCTACTGCATTATTTATTATTTTACTAACACTTGCAGGCATTTCCGCTGTAGACGGTATCGGTTTCTTTTTTCGTCTCACTAATGATGTTATTTTATCCTTTGCTGCAGAAAACGCTTTCCCGGCAAGATCTCCAACAGCACCAATACCCTTATCACGAATAACATCAATGGCTTTCATTGATAATTGTTTAGCTAACGGCATCACTTTTGGAGCCATTCTTGCAAATAACCCTGCAATGGTATTGCCTAAACCATCTCCATAGTATGCTCTATAAACTGGAAACCGTGAATTAACTACATAGACGAGGGTTGGTTTATCATGATTGTAATGTATGATCATTATTATAAAAACAATAGTGTTTTCAATTGTTATTTAATCACTATGATACCCATTTGCTAACTCGTCAATGAAATCTCGATATGTTTTGATATCCATGATACCGCCGGCAAATAACCGTCTACAGATATCAGCTGCTTCATTAATTATTTCTGGAGAGTTATTTCCAGCTCGGAATCCTCCTACAAGAACATCTAATCGTGATATATCATTGATAACACTATCAGGACAAGTGTTTCCAATCCTTGGATTTTGCAATCCACTTCCGCTATAACCAGTTGCTTCATCCAGTTTATCATCATCATCAAGTTCTTCTTGTTGTAAATGATAATCAAAATTTCTCTTGAATTCTCGATATTTCGTCTTCCTTCTATCTATACTCCCGGTATTTATTTCATACACTATATCAGCCCATTCATTATGTGACATTCTATAATCCGTATAATTGTCCGTGAAAAACTGCTCTTGTGAATCATAACTGTTAGCAGAAAATTCACTTAAATTGCCCGCCTCCTCATTGAGAATCAGTTGTTTAGCTTTATCGGTAAATAGATCCGATAATTTCTTTGATTTAGATAGTCCACTTGATATATTCTGAGGAAGTATTTTTGCTTGTTTAGTCTCTTTTGCTATTTTTTCTAAAACAGGGAGAAAGGTTTTTCCTTGCTCAGAGATTGTTGACACTACCTCCTTCGTTGCTGTGGTTACTGGTTTAAACAATTCTTCAGACCCCAAAGCAAAATCAGTTTGTAAACTCTGTCGTTGTTGCAGTTTATTCCGTACAGAGTCACGAATTGGTACAAATCTCTTAATTGCATCTAATCGTTCACGAGCTAATCGGGTTGTTAATGCTTCATTGACCATTATTTGAAATCAGAAACCATTTTTCAATTGTAAAACACTTGACATGTCAGATGATTTTTAACACAGTCATGGAAGCGTTATTTTGATATTCTGAAGGTGTTATCATCGATGAGGAAAGTGTCCAAATTGTATATAAAATAATAATACTGTCACTTTCCTCACTTTTGTTACATGTCAGATGATTTTTGATACGGTCATGGAAGTGTTATTTGATTGTTTTAATGGCTCTATCATTGATGGGGAAAGTGTCATAATTGTATATAAAATAAATAATACTGACAGTTTCCCCACTTTTTTGACATGTTGGATGATTTTTAATATCACCATGGAAGTGTTAACAGCTCTATCAATGATGAGGAAAGTGTCATAATTGTATATAAAATAAATAATACTGACAGTTTCCTCATTCAATTTTTGACATACCCCTTGAGGGTCGGCTAAAAAAATGAGAGTCGATGATAAAATGATCGGGCAATCAATGGTCGGGTAATCAATTTTCCTGAATTAACGCCCGTAGGTTTCTAATTTTAGAGTTGACTTCTTTTTTCAATTCGTATTCGTTACCTAATTCTTTTCGTATCCCCTCTACGATAGTATACAACGGGACAAACACACTGATGTCACTGGAAAATGAAAGAGAGTCTCTAATAGAATTCTGAATTCTTTTGATGAGTGCATACTTCTTGGGTAGCATATATTTGTTATTGTTAACTCCGTATTCTATATCCTGAAAATCAGACACAATTTGATCAGGATTTAATCCATCTGATAGTTTGATATCCTGATTTTTCAATTTTGCTATTTCAACTATGATGCTATTCATGTTTTCAGAATTCATTATTCTATAACAATGTCATATCTCTAATTGAAAAATATGAAGTATTAGATATAACTAAATTGAATTTTCTGCCCCGTCTTTTTTGAAATGGCAGATCGACAAACCCCCTCTGCAACATATCGTACTGAGGGTCTACAAATATTGAAATACTTGCCGGCTTCATATATTGATTTAAATATTTTTTCTTCATTAGTTATTGTATTCAAAGATTTTACTGGTCTCGTTTTTTTTGAACAAGTGCCAGTCCTTCCTCGTTTGGAATTCTCACTCTGTGTGATAGCCTGCAGATTTGATAAAGAATTGTTCCTTGGATTAGAATCAATGTGATCAATAACAAAACCATCTTTGATCAATCCATTAAAACATTCAAATATGAAACGATGATTGTAATATTTCTTCTTTCCAACAGTAAAGAACAAATACCCCATACCATTATCCCACCCAACTGGGTTCTTCAGTCTACAGTGTCTTACAACACCGTCACTGGATGCTTCATAATTTGTACTCACAGGGTGCTGTCTGAATTCTTGGGTCATTCGTATACTATACTATTTGTCTAATTCAATGACTGATCCATTTGCAAGGATTCATTATACATAAATCTTTCATTTAGACACTTGTTTTTAGTATAGCATGATGGAGTTCAAGAGATTGACTTCGAAAAATGCTGATAGAGAGTTTAAGAGATTATTGAAAATCAATCCTAGATTTAATCTCGATAGACCCAAAAAACGTGTAGTAAACAGAAACAAACGTCCAAAACGTCCAAGAGAGGGGAACATGAAAGAGTTTAAGAGATTATTGAAAATCAATCCTAAATTTAATATCGATAGACCCAAAAAACGTGTAGTAGACGGAAACATGAAAGAGTTTAAGAGATTATTGAAAATCAATCCTAAATTTAATCGCGATAGACCTAAAAAACGTAACAAACGTCCAATAGACAGAAACATGAAAGAGTTTAAGAGATTATTGAAAATAAATCCTAGATTTAATCGCGATAGACCCAAAAAACGAAACAAGAAATTACCATGGAAGGATGCTCAATTCAATCTTGATATAGTTTCTAATACACCCAAGAATAAAATTCTTGATAAAGCCATCAGAGACTGTTTTAATGAATTCAAGCGTGATGGAGCATCTTATTGCTGGTCAACATTTCGAATTGATGGTGTTGTTGACGCTACCATGAATGATGAAAAAGCAGCAGAGATCATTTCACGTGTTGGGGAAAAAAGTCATTTTTTCCGAATCAAATTCATTATCCGTGAGGATGGAAAATGGATTATTAGGGATAAATTTGAACCCATTCTCAAGGGCAAAAAAACTATCACTGTGAATCAGGATTCAAAACCAGGAATTTTGACCGGAATTGATAAACCCTACTACGAAAGATCTTATCCTGTCACAGCAGTTGTTTACGGGATCTATCCGCTCAATGAAAAACCTGATATTGCAAAACTAGCACCCATGAAATATTCGACAGGGCTTAATTGTGTAGCAGAACGAATAATAGAACACTTCACAAATGCGTCCCGGGGAAATAAACTAACTGATCTAAGACGAAAAAAAATAACCGAATGGGAACTGACAGTGAAACAGCATGGGGCAACAATTCAGGATATAACTAAATTAGAAAAATCATTAAGATTTCCAATATCGGTAAGGACAATCACCGGTGAAGTATTATACGAATCGAAATATAAATCACAGGGAGCTCCAATTGAAATTATTGATCATAATGCGCACGCGTGGTCATCTGCAGTAACAATATTCCCACGGGATAGAACCGTAAAATATCTATCCCCAACCGAAGAGTTTTATTCAGAGCAGAAATTATTTGATGCTATTTACCATTTGAGTAAAAACGATCCTGTGTCAATGTGGCTATTTCATAGTACTTCAGACGAAGATTGCAAATTTGATCAGTTTGTAAGACCCAACGGAGAATTATATCGTACTGAAGAACTGCATAATCAAATGAAACAACTAGCTAGTGAGTTTTCTGAGGACGGAGAAGACAACGATCAATTATTAGCAAACTGTTTCACAGTACCATCAATTGCAGCACATTTTGCTAGAAAGAAAAACGCGTGGAAACCAACACGAAGTGAGTTCTTATCAGATGTCAAATTGTCCTGTCTTGAATACAGTCATGGAGGATTATGGAATACAAAATACACCGCTGATACCGTTATTTCAGTTGATATGATTGCATGTTATCCAGGAAGTTTTCTCGGGTATGGAGAATGCGAGAAATATTTCAAACGATTTGGACACCCTACACACGAAATGACCCGTGTTGCTATTAATGGACCACTGCCACATTTTGATTTAACCGGATTCGCTTGTGTGGTATCATTTGAAATGGCTGAAGGACTTCATCCGTGTAGTTATCTTTGGATTGGTAAACATATGTCTGAAAAACATTGGATGCCAATAGTGTTATTACGGTATATGCTTGATTGTAAGATGTTAAAATCATTAATTGTCAGTGAAGCAATTATATCCTATCGAGCACAGAAATCAGTGTGGTTACCACAACCTGATCTAGAAAAAATAATTAGCGAAGAGCGAAAACTGTTTCCTGATTTTAATGAACAACAAATCATGGATTGGTCCAAACAGTTATTTGAAATCAGAAACAATGAAGCAAAATATCTTGGACGAAGAATAATCGGTAAATTCACTCAGGGTGGCAAAGATGATAATACGAGATATTCTTCACGATTGATTATAGACAACGCTGAATACGATTTTGTAATGGCGGATTTAACGAATAAAGGCCTATATGTCAATCGTAAGGACGCATTTATGTCCGATGGAACCAAATTGGGTACAATTGTTACTTACACTGATGGATACAATCCGCAGTACACAAAATAATTTGAGAGCTTCTATGCTCGGTTATGCTTCTATTAATCTGTTTTCGATGATCAATAAATTTCCTAACAACGCAGTTAGAGTTGCCACTGACTCATTTTACATAAATAGCAAAATGACTGATTTTAAGGCTACTGGCAACGAGAATTGGGGATCATGGAGAATTAAGAAAGAAATGATTCATGATTATATTCCATCAGCAGATGTTACCATTGAAAATAATTATTTAGAAAGCAATCAGTGTTCAGATTTTTCTAATGCGCCACCGATTTCTGATCCAATCTGTAGATATAAAACAGTTTATTTAAACGGTTGTGGTGGGTCAGGAAAAACAACCCGGGCAATTGAGTTATTTCGTGTTTCCAATCCAAACATGATTGTGCTAACACCGACTCACAGACTTGCAAGAGAAATGATACAGAGAGGGGTAAATGCCTGTACCTATCACAGCTTTTTCCGATGGAAGGGAGATATATGGACTCCTGAGCGCATGGGAGAGAAATTTATTCCTGAAATCATGATTTGGGATGAAATAGACACAGTGTCCGAAGATGTCTTAAAAATATTTCTTGAGTGGTTGTTATTGAAGAATACAAAAGTCGTCATGTGCGGTGATCACGGCCAACCACCACCATTTGTCGGTGCATCTCCACATGAATGGCTAAAGGGTTTTGTAGACTATTATGAAGAAATTGATACTGATCATAGATCACTTGATAATGAATTAAAAGAATTTAAGAAATTAATTAGATTACAACCGGATAGAATCCAGTGTGAAATAGCCCGTGAAATAATTTCGGAAACTCCCATGAATGATTTCTGGGAAATGTGGAGACCAAATGATTTGATCATTGCAAGTAGAAAAATAGTCAGGGATACACTTCAGATGAAATTATTTGAATTGCATAAACAAAAATTTGCAACGCTTCCAGTACCTCTTTGTTATAGGCCATCAGATACACGAAAACAGAACATTGAAGTTGATATTCCAGGACAGAGTGAAAAGCAGATTCTCGTATTAAATGATATTGTGCTGGTTGATATCAATGTCGATGAAGATGCATTGCGTGCTAATAAATCCCCGTGGACGCTAGGATACGCAGCAACAATACATTCTTCACAGGGATTGACTATATCGGATACAATTGTTTGGATGGTAGATAATCGCATAGAATGGTCGAATTTAGTCTATCTTTCAGTATCCAGAGTACGAAAAATAAATCAACTTCGAAGAATTGTCGTTGGCGAAGCCAGTGGCGATGATGAAATCATTGGTGACGATAATGATATTATTGATAAAAAACTCTCCGGTTACAAACAACAGGACAAAAAAAAACAACGAGAATTTGATATTGATGCTGAATTAATAATCACTTTGAAGAAACAACAGAATAATCACTGCGCAAGTTGCAATTGTATAATGCGTTGGCAGTATTCGGATAAGGATCCTCGCCAATTCACCGTTGACAGAAAAAATAATAGTCTCGGTCATGTCAGAAACAATGTGATGTTGACTTGTCTTGAGTGCAACAGACGCCGGGGTGCCAGCACCCTGGGTGCTAATTAAGACCCCGCGGTGGCAATTGAGTGTCCTCGGGTATTATTTGTAATTGTTGTCTAGTAAAACCCCGTTGAGGGGCAGTTGAATCCAGTTTATAGATTGGAGATCTACCCGTAGATCGTGTTATACTAGATATCTTGTGTGCAGTAACACTCAAAATAGGATCAGTAGCTATTTTTCTGCCACCCTCAAGCTCTCCTGGTTCATATAAATACCTCACAATGACATTACTACCAAGAATTGGTTGGGAAACGCTAGAATCTTTTTGTGGTTTTTCAGGTATTGACTTCTTTTTAATCGCATTGATAGGTTTCATGTTGATTGTTCTAGTAATCTCGTTATTCAGTGCAGTAATCACAGCTGGTAACCTTTTAACCCATTCACGGGATCGTTTATCCTGAATAAATTCTTTTGCGTATTGATATCCAAATAACCGCTCAGCAAGGGTTTTATTAAACCGTTCTACAATTGCCTGATCACGATGCAGTGCAGTATGCCCCCGTCTGATAGTGACATTGTGATCTTTCATTGTAGATAACACTGCACCCTGAAATTCTTTGCCGGGATCAATTTGTAATAGATTTGGCCAGTGCAGAGGACCTCGTCGATAAATCCTTTCAAATGCAGAAGCCACTTCAGTGGCCGATTTTGTTTTTAACGGTTCTGCTTCCTTGTATCGACTTGCAATATCAACTACGGTTAATGCGTATTTGTAACCGTGGTCATGTGGCAAAAATAATAGATCAGCCTGATGAACTTCATTGGGTCCGGTCACATCAAAATGCGAGACATTAATTTGTTTAGGCGGTGGTAGATAAATTTGCCATAGTGCCTGTTTGGATAACCAATGAGCCGCAGTGGTTTTTTTCACTTTTGCAGCGCTAGCGAGTTTATGGATTGCTGATTTACCCCTCCAGTATCCTCTTGGGGAGTAATAAATAGATTCCATGTTGTTATTAATTACCAGCACCTAACATCAATTTACTTTTCATAGCCGATTTTATCAAAAATGAAGCCAATTTTTCTTTGAAGGATTTATCAGGAATAGCATTTAACGCATGAATTAATTTCACATCTGCTAGATGCCTGTGTTGCAAATTGCTGCTTTTATAAGCAACATCATGAAGGTGACACGCCTTATCAATAGCGTTTATTGGATACTCGCCGGGTCGGGGCTGATTTTGATCATCAAGTCTGATATCTAATCGTGTTCCCGGTCCACAGTAGCTATATCCTGGAAGGTGTTTTTCTCCGGGGTATTTTGCCCATGGAGTTCCAGGGAGTTTTGCTAACTTGGCAGCGATATCACCTCCTCGTTTTTTTTTAAAGGTTCCTTGGGTTTAGAAACAAATCTAAATTTCTTTGTACTACACTGTACGCATTTACCAGAAAGCGCTGATCGGTTATTTTTTGTTGTAATCGTCGTCAAGTCATCTGTGCCAGTTCGCGCCTTACACTTCACACAATATAGATCCATAATTTATGTATAGAGATATGAATATAATTGATTTTTCAGCAACTAAAACAAGAGAACCAGTTAAGCATCATGCAGCGCTACCAAACTCTATCCGCGCAATTATAATCGGACCATCTGGATCCGGTAAAACGCAATTGTTGCTCAATTTAATAATGAGATGGATGAAGTGGGATAAGTTGTATTTAATTGCCCCTAGCGTAGACGACTAACGATGCTATGAAGTGCTAAAAGATTTTAATGAAAACGCTTCAGAGATTGCTGGTGAGGATGTTATTGAATTTATAACCGATATTGATGAAGCACCATCAGTAGAAGACCTCGATGGAAGTATCAACAATTTAATTGTATACGACGATGTCATGTTAGATAAACAAAAAAATCCTGCTAGAATATTTTCCCGAGGCAGGCATAAAAACACGGACGTGATCTATGTCACTCAACGCTACACACAAATACCAAAAGTGATTCGCGATAATTGTAATGTGTTGTGTGTGTTTAATGGAGTTGATACACATACGCTACGAAATATTTGGCAGACATGGTGTTCCGATATGGACTTCAATCAATTTCGAAATTTCTTTAGTCATGCTCAGTCTGCCCCACACGGATTTGTAACAATAAATTTACATGACCCTCGGACACGATATCGTATCGGACTGGATCAAATATTCGGTTGAAACTAGCAGCAGAGGGGGCGAGTGACATCGATGTTGTAATCTCTTTTCCAATAGTTGAAAAGTTTTTGATTTCATTGATTTTTCATTATTATTTTTTGCCTGATCATTGATTTTTTTTTTTGCCTAATCAATGATTTATTTGCCTGATTTCATTGAAAACTTGTATCCGATTCACCACATCTTGGCCGTAGAAGCCTGATTTCATTGAAAACTTGGTTAAAAATGTTGTCTGATTCGCCCCCTCTGCTGCTGCGTGAAATAAATTCAGAAACCGAATTAAATGATTTTTGGGAAGCGTGGAGACCAAACGATTTGATAGTGGCAGGTAGAAAGATAGTCAGAGACACACTTCAGATGAAGTTATTTTGCAAGCATAAAGAAACATTCGCAACACTTCCAGTGCCGCTGTGTTATAGGCCTTCGGATACACGAAGACAGAATATCGAAGTTGATATTCCTGGACAGACTGGACAGACTTAGAAGCAGATTCTCGTGTTAAATGATATTGTGTTGGTTGATATCAATGTCATCGAAGATGCATTGCGTGCTGATAAATCCCCATGAAAACCAGGATACGCAGCGACGATACATTCTTCGCAAGGATTGACTATATCCGATATCATTGTTCGGATCGTAGATGATCGCATCGAGTGGTCAAATCTAGATTACTTATCAGTATCCAGAGTAATAAGAATAAATCAACTTAGAAGAGTTGTTTTAGATGGTAATGACACCAAAATCAGTGATATTGTCAACAATGACAGAATCAGAAAAAAACTCGCTGGTTATAAACAGCAAGATAGAAAATAAAACAGAAAATTTGACATTGATGCTGAATTTATAATTACGCTGCAGCAACAACAAACTAATCACTGCGCAAATTGTAATTGTATAATGCGTTGGTGTTGGTCGGATAAGGATCCTCGCCAATTTACCGTAGACAGAAAAGATAGCAGCCTTGGTCATACCAGAGATAATGTGATGTTGACTTGTCTTGAATGCAACAGACACAGAGGTGCTAGTTAAGACTACGCGGTGGCAATTGAGTATCCTCGGGTATCACTTGTAATTGTTCACGCGTAAATCCGCGCTAAGGAGCAGTTGAATGTAATCTATAGATTGCTGGTCTACCCGTGGATCTTGTTATGCTAGATATTTTATGTGCGGTAACACTAAAATAGGATCAGTGGCTCTTTTTTTCCGCCTTCGAGCTCTCCTGGTTCATATAAATATCTCACAGTGACATTGCCGAGTATTTGCTGTTTTGAAAAAGCATATTGCGGTTTCTGTTCACGAATAGTCTTCTTATTATCGCGTTCTTAGGTTTCATATTAATTATTCGAGTAAGTTCATTGTTTAGCGCGGTAATTGCACCTGGTAATCTCTTGACCCATTCACGAGATCGTTTATCCTGGATAAATTCCTTCACGTATTGATATCTAAATAACCGCTCAGCAAATGTCCTAATAAATCGTTCAACAATTGCCTGATCGCGATGTAGTGCAGTATGTCCTCGTCTGATGGTGACAGTATAATGCTTCATTGTTGATAACACTGCACCCCGATATTCCTTGCCAGGATCAACTTGTTATAGATTTGGCCACTGCAGAGGACCTCGTCGATAAATCCTTTTAAACGCAGAAGCTACTTCAGTTGATGCCTTTGTCACTAGCGGCTCTGCTTCTTTGTATCTACTCGCAACATCAACTATTGTTAACGCATACTTGTAAACAATATCATGGGGCAGAAATAATGTATCAGCCTGATGAACCTCATTAGAGACGCTGATATCAAAATGCGAGAAGTTAATTTGTTTAGGCGGTGGTAGATAAATCTGCAATATCGCCTGTTTAGATAACCAATCCGCCGCGATGGTATTTTTCACCTTTGGGTAATTAGCGAGTGTATCCATTCCTGATTTACCCCTCCAGTATCCTCTTGGGGAATAATAAATAGATTCCATGTAGTTATTAATTACGAGCACCCAGCAATTATTTACTTTTCATCGCCGATTTTATCAACCATGAAGCCAATTTTTCTTTCAAGGATTTATCAGAGACAGAATGTAACGCATGCATCATTTTCACATCTGCGATATGTCTCTGTTGCAGATTGCTGCTTTTATAAGCATCATCATGAGCATGACACGCCTTATCAATGGCGTTTATTGGATATTCACCGGGTCGGGGTCGGTTTTGATCATCGAGTCGGATATCGAGTCTGGTTCCAGGTCCACAATAACTATATCCTGGAAGATGTTTTTCTACTTGATATTTTGCCCATGGTGTTCCTGGTAATTTTACTAATTTGGCTGCAGTATCACCTCTATTTTGTAAACAAATCTAATTTGTTTTATACCGCATCGTTCACACTTGCCAGTGATAACTTCTATGTTATTTGTTGTCGTAGTAGGTGTTGGGTCAATTGTTTGTGTACTCGTCCTACATTTCACCCAATATAGATCCATAATTTATTGATAATGACATGAATGTAATTTATTTATCGGCGACGAAAACACGAGAATCAGTTAAGCATCATGGAGCACTTCCAAATTCTATTCGCATGATTATAATTGGACCATCTGGAAGTGGCAAGACACAGTTGTAACTTAATTTAATAACGAGATGGATGAAATGGAATAAACTATATTTGGTAGCCCCGAGTGTAGACCATCAGCCATGTTACGAGGTGTTAAAAGATTTTAACTAGAAAGCAAAATCGGAAATCAATGAGGATATTATTGAATTTATAACCGACATCGAAGAAGCACCGATCATTCATGTTATTGATGGAAGTATTAACAATTTAGTCGTATATGATGATGTCATGCTAGACAATCAAAAGAATCCCGCTAGGATATTTTCTAGATGTAGGCATAAAAATACTGATGTGATATATGTCACTCAGAGATATACAGAAATACCAAAAATGATCACAGATAACTGCAATATTCCTGCTGTATTTAATGGAGTTGACACAGATACGCTACGAAATATTCACCAGACCAGGTGCAGTGCAGATATGGATTATAATCTCTTTAGAAATTTCCTAGTCACGCTCAGTCAATCCCACATAGATTTGTAACGATACATTTACATAACCCTAGAACAAGATATCGTATCGGACTTGATCAAATATTCGGTTGAAACAGTTTGTCTCCGCAGCGTCATCGGCGCCGGGGTCTCTCTCTCTCTCTCTCTCTCTCTCTCTCTCTCTCTCTCTCTCTCTCTGGAAACTCTCTCTCTCTCTCTCTCTCTCTCTCTGGAAACTCTGTCTCGGTATGTTAGATTTACCAGACATGGTGTCCCTGGTTTTATCGACATTATTGCTCATATCCCGGCTGGATTCGATAACACCTTAGAGGATGATAGTACCTATTGCTTATTAATTCATGTTATTTATAGGAGTGAAGAAAAAGTCCGACAATCAAAGATGATGTTTACGTCCTTCATATACTTTTTTGTTTTCTTTGTTTTTCTTACTCAACTATTAAGATACCACTATGACAGTTAATTCTGACACGGAGAACTTGATTAAACCACAACATGATTTTTTAATTACCTGATCACCGTTTCGGGATCATCGAGTGCACAGATCGTGGTAAAGCTAATCAGTTCATGATTTTTCTGAAGAAGAATGGATTGAGATGAAACGTCACTGTGTATACATTAACCTTGGCCAGGATATATAAATAAAACGTTATCAAGTTTTAGTTTAACTCTTAAATACGCTGCTGGGTCCCATGAAGTTCATGCGATAACATAACCCGACGATATCGTTCAGGTCGAGTAGCGTGAATATAATTACAATGACAAGAACGTTATAAATAAAAACGTAGAAACATGTTTCAGCGAGCGGCTATAAGAGGTACTTATGCATGTTAGCCGACCTTGTATCCTAGTCCAATCAGCATCCCATTCTTAGATTGACTACTACTCAATTAGGGAACAAAAATGTATTGATGCTGTAGCAAACACAGTTTATGCGGAGATAATGTTAAGATTTCTAAAGCAGAACATAAGTTTTAAACTGGATTTACCCATGCTTTGAATAAAGAGGTTTTCACGGTCAGAAAGGTGTGCAATTTTATTCCTGGTGACCTATGCGATCACAGACCGTTTGACGAGTAGGAGTTATCAAAGACTATTTATGATGCTTACCGATGTAAACAATCATGGTCAAATGGAGTGGATACCCTGATGAATTTAATGCGTGGATTCCTGGCGTTGACATTCAGCAATATTCTCATTGTAGATCCGTTTCTCTTACGTTTGTACTACCTTCAGCGACATTGATTTGCACATCACAGCGTAATCGTGTAACCCAATCAGGTCACATTGTAATAGAATGAAATAAAAGATGATACCTTTCTCTCTGCGTGAAATAGTTCTTCCAAGGAGTATTCTGAACATGTCATCAAATCTCACTCGGTCCATTAACAACAACTTAAGTTTAACGAATTTATTTCTTGTGTGCTACTATATTCTTCTAAAGATGTCAAAACAGGATGAAAACTAACATTTGTTTTCCTTTATGCATAGCGGGAGAACTGTCCCCATGGTGATTCACGAGGTGTTTGAGTCGTTACTGATACCGTTAGCAGGAATAGAAAATGAATTAGACAAGTCATACACGAGACAGTATAAGTAAAAATATCCTCAGTCCAAAATGTCAGCGTTTGAAAGTCAAAACGAGTACCATATCGAGCGTGCCAAACGTGGTTCCCGATCTGATGGACAAAAACCGATAGACGGTACATTACACGTCTCAATTATTACACCGATTTAGTGATCATGGCAACCTGTATTCATTCTTTACATAAGTTTAAACAACATATTCGGCTTAAAACTTTATTGATTTTAACACCTAGAAACTAATAGATGACAATTCGGATTTTCAATAGGATTTTTTCAAACCTGTGGACAACAGCATTGTTTGGCAATGCATACGGAGACGTGCCAGTGTCAATATGGTTACTAATTTTGAGCAGGCGAGATGACAGTCAAATCGACGCGATTGTCAGCAAAATAATAATATGTGTCCATTTTTAGTAGCCACACGTAATAAGCGGCATATCATCAAAACCGATAAGCATAGATATTACGGATTACCGTGTTGAAGTTGTCCAAATTCCTAATGTACGACGTTCATAAGGGGTTCATCAAAACACAATATGGCAGCGTATCAAACATATTCTTTCCCGATGCAAACTCGCTCTGATATGACGTTAAAAAGGAAAATACAACTGCATATTAATATGAAGTATGAAAACTTCTTGCATTCTCTGTTTATCATCAGAACTGTAAATATTATTATCTGGTTAATTAGAAGATTATTATAAAATGTAACACCTTCAGAACCCATCTCGGAATTTGACAGACTCCATAGTATGATGTATTACATAACGCTAACGGATAGGAGCATTAAGAGGCATGGGGGTTTACACATATCGTCATTAAAGTCACCATTGAAGGCTACATAACGGTGATACAGGGCGGCTTACATAGAACATCCGTGAAGACCATATCAATAAATCATATAATGTACACGTTCGAGCTCAATCAAATAATTGATGACGAAATATCCAAAATTATGCATGATCACATTGATGTTATTTGCTAAATATCTCATTGACGCTGATTTCTTAGCTGAATTAGGATTATACTAATGGCGTTTGAAAATTATAACAATGCTATCAGCATTATATTAATCGTTGACAATACTTGGATGCATAAATAAACATACAACTGGTTTATTTACCATAAACAGTAGTCTATTTCATTAAACCAGCGCGTTTTGTCTAACATACGTAGAATAGGTAATGATCTCCCAGGCTCTAAGCTTCATCGTGCTATCTTAAGTACAAATTCATTCGGTAACCATGGTGATCAAGAAAGTGTTGCCATACTTCAAGTTAATTAATTGTAGTGTATGTCCATGTATAACGAACTAATTTCTATCGTAATAACAAACAGTTGGACTTTTTGGGCAAGCGGGTGGGGATGTATATTTCCCCTTTTAGATCTTCTCAAACCCCTCCGCCTGTCCATCCTTGTCATTTCATGAAACCATCCATCACAAACACACACAAACACACATACACACACACACACACACACATACATATATATATATATATATATATATATATATATATATATATATATATATATATATATATATATATGTATATATACATATATATGTATATATACATATATATATATATATATATATTCCCCGTACCGGCATTGATCATGCGTAGATTGGTTGGCTTTTGTACTTTCAAGTGCATATTTTCCAGCTTTCAAAATGAAGTCCAGAAGCACAGTGTTATTGGAGCAGTCCAATGCAAGTTCGTAACTGGTTAGACCTATGAGGAGAATGAGATACAAAATAATACAGGCAAAACTTAATTGCGTAAAACCACGTATAACCCGCAATAGCTGCCAGCAGGTGGACATATTAAAGTTTATCTACGCTTTATGCAGTATAAAAATAATGCGAATGATTAGGCTTTAGCTTGTTTTGTTTCGTTTTTGTAAATCCACTGTGTGTGTGTGCATCTATGTGTGTGTGAGAGAGAGAGACAGAGACAGACAGTAAGAGAGACAGACACACAGACAGACAGATATACAGAGACAGACACACAAACACATACAGACAGATAGACAGACAGATATACATACTGACAGACAGACAGGCAGAAACAGAGACAGACATAAACATATAGACAGATTAAGACAGTCAGACAGAGACAGACTTCAGAGACTGACAAAGACAGACAGAGACAGACATAAAGAAACAGACATAAAGAAACAGACATAAAGAGACAGACATAAAGAAACAGACATAAAGAGACAGACATAAAGAAACAGATATAAAGAAACAGACATAAAGAGACAGACAGACAAAAACATACATACATACATACATACATACATACATACATACATACATACATACATACATACATACATACATACATACATACATACATACATACATACATGCATGCATGCATGCATGCATGCATGCATGCATGCATGCATGCATGCAGGCAGGCAGGCAGGCAGACAGACAGACAGACAGACAGACAGAGAGGAGAATAGGTGGATATAATGTAGCAGCAGAGAGGGTGAATCCTACAACGTTTTTAGACAAAATTTGATTGAAATCCTAAAACGAGCCGTCCTATAATCTCATTTTAACCAAAAAAAGGGCGAATCCTACAACGTTTTCAGACAAAAAAAATTGATTGAATCCTTAAAACGATCCGTAGGATTTCGTTGAAATCTACGAAATCTCATTTTAACTAAAAAAATGAAAACGAAGATTTTTACGATTTTTTAATTAATTTTGGTCGCAACTTGTTGTCATCCACCCTCTCTGCTGCTATGGGTTAACAAAAAATAATAAATGATTTGATCAAGTCTTTATGATGAAAGTCCTTACGATGAAAATCCTTTTAGGATTTCACAAACAAACTAATCGCTAACACCTCCTCTTGTAGATCAATTAGATTATTAGATTGGTCTGTGAGTTTGAAATTAATTCTTGTTAATGAATCATTATGGCATCGCATGTAGACAGGATTAATTGGGTTTTCAATAATTAGGTATCCTGGAGGAGCTGTTGGTGAAAACGAATAAAGAATATATCCTTGCTGAGCTTGATTTGATTGCTCTAGATTAATCTGATAGCTTCCTTCGATAACATCACATACTAAATTGAGCGCAATCACCGATGAAATATTCACGTTGAACGGAGCGATATGCCTACCGCCACCGTCTGGGTCATTATTGTGTTTGAGGATTTTTATTTCCCCTGATGCTGTTTTTTTCCATGCATCATGAATTATTTTAAAACCAACATCGATGGTGTCACTGAGAAGTTTTTTTAGTTCTGGTACGTTATATCCTGGTAGTTTGAATGTGGGGATATCTTCAACGCGGATTTCATAGTCTAATGCAAATTCTGTTCTAGATTTTGGGTTACCTTCATCTAATATATCCTGAATAATTTTTAGGTTAAATGTTTCCATATCGTCGATAATTTTATTGCATGTTTCTACGACGCTGATAAATTCATCTCGGGTGAGAGAACCGGATTTAAGAGATATTAACAACAGTGAAAAATCATTATTCATTGCTGTGAAATTTTTAACGATTTCAGGTTTTTTAGCAAAAGGATACTCTGGCAATGATCTACCATCCGCCCTTTTTGGGAACATGAAACCAAAAAAATCTAAAGTGTTTTCGTGCTCTTTATAACTCTTTATTGGATTATCAGATTTTATCCTGTCTGTGATATAATCAGTTTTTTGTGGTTCTGGTAAATCAACGGTTTTTTCCACTGGTGGTAATTCAGGCCATCCTAGTACGGTTCTTATTGAGCTTTGATATATATCTACGACGTATCCTTCTGAGTTTATTTCAATTGCGGATGATAGCGTCGGCTCATGAACTGTTATAGCGATTTTTGATTCTTTTCCAGTAATCGATTTTATTCTACGCGCGAATTCATTATTGATTTGTTCTATTTGGTATGACCCTGTTGGTATCGAAACAACTTTCCAGTCTGGGGTTCCGTCGGGTTTATTCTCATTTGCAAACACTAAAGAATTATTGGGTTGTTGACCACCAAATGATTTTGATCTGATATTAGGCCAACTGTGATACACTCGTAGTTTTGCTAGCGCTATCTCCTTCACGGGGACTGGGCTAGGGAAATTCACACTGAATTCAGGATTCGTTGATGTTATTGATATCATGCTTGTTTGTACTGGGTTCGTGTTCTCCACTACTCGTTGAAGTAATTCCATCGGTGTTGTCATTGTTATTATACTCATGATTTATTTCTAATTTTGGTATCGAGGAATCATAAATACTGACCATCACTGAGAACTCACAATCTGGTATGGTTGATATTATTGAGATCATTTTGTTTTTTGGGTTCGTGTTTTCTGATTCCATCGGTGTTGTCATTGTTATTATACTCATGTTGTCGCTCTAATTTCGATATCGCGGAATCAAAAATACTGACCATCTCTGAGAATTCACTATCTGATATAATTGTATTATCGAGTGACGACGATATCATCAGGGATAACTGCGAATATGCGGTTGATGCAATATGAAATTGAAGTAAGTAATTCTGCAGTTTACTCTGGCTGCATGATGATATCTTTTTTGCTATCCCGGTTGATATACCCCCGATTGTAGCCACCGCAGAAATGCAAATTGGAACTACGACCGGGGCAATCATTGTAACCGATGCAAGTATTATTCCGGCGCCAGTGAGAACGCTTGACACCGAGTATATAATAACATCAATTGCAGTGATTTTTCGTCGGTATTTTTTTATTTTTATTTGATACTCCTCGGCGAGGGTTTTGAGTCTATTCTGAAATTCTCTGACCTGATCATAGCGACATTGAGTTGATGAAATCATTGTTATTTTAAAAACGCTAGCGTTTTCAATTGTGAAATCCTTTCAATTTAGTTATTTACTTAAATCCGCTACGAATTCCACATACCATGATACCGAATTTCTAGCCAAACTTTTATCAGTAGCTGTTATAGTGAACTTTTCAGTTGTATCCTTGTCGATGATCGTTGAAATCGTATTATTAACCCCGGATGAACTCAACGATGAAATATTAAATTGAGCCGTTGTCACCAGTGTTAATCGATAAATACCTTTAACGGTTGCAGTGATATCTAATTTGTTGTCTGTAGGTGTCCACGCAAATGATCCGTGTTGGATTGTGTACACGACGTTGTTGGTTTTCTCATGAGGAATTTTTGTTTTTTCAATGATTGTTATCATCCTCGAAAAATCACCTTTGACGGCTTCGATGAAAGTTTTTGTCTCATCGATGGATTTTTTAATATCAGGGAGTTTTATTTCAATTTTATCCAACTGGGTTCCAATAAATTTATCAATGATATTTCTACGAAAAACTGAAAACTGTTTTCCGTTTTCTTCAATTTTAGATTCAAGTGTTGTTAGTACAAACACAGAATTGTTTAACTCATCGTTGAGAGTTTTTAATCGATCTGTAATCGTCGAAACGAGTACACCCGGTTTGAGTTTACCCTGATCGGAAAATAACGCAACGGTGTTCTCGATTGCGTTTTGTTGTTTAACCAAAATATCATCCAGAGAAATATTACTGGTTTTCAATTTACCCTGATCGGAAAATAACGCAACGGTGTTCTCGATTGCGTTTCGTTGTTTAACTAAAATATCATCCAAGGACACATCACTGCTTTTCAATTTACCCTGTTTGTCTTGAAATACAACTATTTCATTAGGATCAACATTTGTTAAGTTCAACGTCTCAGCTATTTCATCTTTGATTAGTTTTTTTACATCCTTGACAGAATCAGGTGGTGCAGTGCCATCGGGTTTGGGTTTCAAAGATCTCCCCCAAATATCAATCATGTTATTGTAAAACTCTTTCTCTCTCTAAAAAGCGATTACTAGTGTATTCATTCACGACAACATGTGGTGGTTTTCCGCTTGGGTTACTCAAGGAGTTAGAAATAGCGTCAAGGACATTTAATACTTCGCTGCCACATATTGGTGGGTCAATCATCGTTTGTGTTGGTAGCGTAGAATACCAAGTCTTCATTGGAAGGGTTTTTATATAACGCAAAAACTCTTTTGGTGGGGCTAATCCATATGAATCGAAATAGACAATCCCACGTGGATCAATAGCGTATGCAACCCAGTGAGTTCCAGGTCCGGTGCTGTTATCGAGATTAATAATACCGGTTTCAACGCTGTTTGGTTGATGTGGTAATTGATCTTTCATAAAGACACCTCTGAAGTTTTTAATCGCGAGTTTTTTAGCAGCATCGAGTAAATCAAAATTGGACATAGGAATCTTCGATTCCCGAATTAATAAATCGTTCCTGGTAGTCTTAGACCCTTTCCGCTGTACCACGAATACGGGGTTCCTGGTAGTCTTAGACCCTTTCCCTTTTTTTTATACCCCTTCCCCGTTGCTTTCTGTAGTGCCATCCCTGCTGCAGTACCAACAGCCCCTAACGCCGCCGCCTTAGCCACCGCTGGGGCTGCTGCTGCAATCAATGCTGGTATCGCAGCTAACAACGGGAATATACCGCCTGTTTTAATCATATTTTTGATAGCAGCCGCAGAAAGAGTAATCTGAACACCCTTTTTTGCTACTAGTGCATCATTGAAATGTTTCACCTGACGAGTTGTCAGCGATAGTTTATTTGCACCACCAGTCATTTGGTTGGGTTTCAACGTGATTGTGGTTCCACATTTTTTAGCTGATTCCGATTGCAATTTTTTTAATTGACCGGGAGTTAACGCAACACTAATAACACTATATGACATTATATATAATTGATTGATTCTAATGGAAAAATCCTTCGGATTTTCAATTACATGTTTTCTACTGGGGCATCTACCACTCTCATTCTTCCTCCAACCCCTTCAAGTATCATTGATTTATCACTAAGAATGACAGCAACCGCTCTATAATTAGCAATACCACCAGGGGTTACACGGGCTCTAAAATGTATATCAACGACAGATTGTCTCATCAAATCGAGATGTTCCAGTGAGAAGTAATAGATCGGATACAGATTTTTAAAATCCAATTGTGATATTTGTAGACCGGTATCCACATTTTGATCGCGTGCCATAAATGCCAACAGACGATGATAAACTCGTGCGATATGATTTTCTGTGTAATTAAGTTGTATATCCTCGGATGGTTCCTGTTGGCCGTTTATTCTCAGTGAGACGTCTTTCACACCTAACTGATCAAATATCATATGGCTGGAGAGTTGATTGCCAACTCGTGTGTTATCCTGTAACGCTACGAATATATGACGTGGCGCAGCAACACCTTGTTTTGATGCTAGGTTCCACGTGAATAACCCGTTCAGCTCTGATTGCTTCACATCTGTACTCACTGATAACCAACTCAACAACGACTTCCCCCCTTGGTCCATAAATGATAGTAATCGTTCTTCTGCGGTGATTGCTGGAGTCAACACTGGCATCCACAATGATATTTTTGTTAAATTGACTTTACCGGCATCAGCATTGGGATTTGCATTGTCTGCTGGAATCCTCCAAATCGCGTCGTTATCATCACCCTTTCGTACAAGCGATACTGTATGCTTCGCCCCGTAGATAACTTTTCTGACGTTTCTACAGAATCCAAATATGTGATGCAGTGGAATCGCGCATGAAAATGATTTACGCGCTCCTTGCAACATTGAAATACGTGTTGCAGCTCCTAGATTGAAATTAGCATCGTTGTTTATAATCATATTCTCGACATCAGCATCACTATTATCACGTTTTTTTGGTCGTCTTACAACAAATGGATTTCCTCCAGCGGTATTTTTAACATCTTTTGCAAACATCATAGAGGGTCCTGCTGATCTTGTATAATCATCGGAATATCTCGCTAACCCGATTATTGTTGTAGCCACATCAACATCACGATCTATCGACTCAATTTCTTTTCCATCAATGAGATATCTAGCACTCTCAAATAGCGCCATGATACCATTATTGACAAACCCGACTTGAGTACCATCTGGATACGGTGCTGGTACAGCAGTAGTATCAGCAGCTGTTACAAGTTCTCCTTCTACTTCAATAAACGCTTCACAGGGCAAAAAGTATTTACTGGTATCATGGACTTGAAGATCAATTCTTGCTCGACTATTTGAGTCTATGGCATGATAGGCGTAATATTGATAATCGCGTACAGAATCATCCTTGCCAACTGGGGCATCTATATCAAACGCTGGATCAGGTGACCTTTTGAACATTTTATTCTATTTATCAGAGTCTAAATCGCGATTTCCCATTTCATCGTCGTAGTTTTTTAAAGCCACTTCCTGCTATCATGTTTGCAATATTGCTTTGGTCGGGGGTTAAAACCATCGACGCTAATTTTTCATCTACTGCGTTATTTATAATTCTACTAACACTTGCAGGCATTTCCGCTGTAGACGGTAACGGTTTTGAAAATCCTTTGGATTTCATCCGTGATTTCACTAATGATGTTAATTTATTCTTCGCAGTTGAAAACGCTTTTCCAGCAAGATCTCCAACAGCACCAATACCCTTATCACGAATAACATCAATTGCTTTCATTCCTAGTTGTTTAGCTAACGGCATCACTTTTGGAGCCATTCTCGCAAATAACCCTAAAATGGTATTACCTAAACCATCTCCGTAGTATGCTCTATAAACCGGAAACCGTGAATTAACTACGTAGACGGGGGTTGGTTTATCATGATTGTAGTGTATGATCATTATTTGAAATCAGAAACAATTTTTTAATTGTAAAACAATTTATCAATTAATCACTGTGATACCCACTTTCCACTAACTCGCCAATGAAATCTCGATATGTGCTGATATCCATGATACCACCCTGAAATAATCGTCTACAGATATCAGCTGCTTCATTAATTATTTCCGGTGAGTTATTTCCAGCTCGGAACCCTCCTACAAGAACCTCTAATCGTGATATATCACTGAGAACACTACCAGGACATGAAACACTAGCGTTTCCAACTAGACCACTCCCCAGAAATTTCTTCTCATCGTATGGCTGTCTTATTTGGAGTTGAAATTTTCTTTTGAAGTCTCTGTAGTCCTTCATCCTTCTATCTAAACCCCCAGTATTTATTTCATACACTATATCAGCCCATTCATTATGTGACATTCTATAATCCGAATAATTGTCCGTGAAAAACTTCTCTTGTGAATCATAGCTGTTAGCAGCGAATTCACCTAAATTGTCTATATCCTCGTTGAGAATTTGTTGTTTAGCGCTCTCGGTAAATATAATTGATTTAGGTAGTCCACTAACTAGTTCTTCCTGAAATCTTTTAAATTTTCGTTCTGAAGCGGTTGATATATCCTGAGGAAGTGATTGCAAGGATTTTTTTGCTTGTTTAGTTCTTTTTGCTATTTTTTCTAACACAGGAATAAGACCCTCTTCTTTTCTTTTACCGTCAGGATCATCTCCCAGTATAGCACGCTCTATCTCCTTCGTTGCTGTGGTTACTGGTTTAAACAATTCTTCAGATCCCGCAGCAAAATCAGTCTGAAGACTTTGTCGTTGTTGTAGTTTATTCCGTACAGAGTCACGAATTGGTACAAATCTCCTGATTGCATCCAGTCGTTCACGAGCCAATCGGGTCGTTAATGCTTCATTGACCATTATTTGAAATCAGAAACAATTTTTCAATTGTAAAACAATTTTTCAATCCGACCTAACACCAGTGACAAAGTCACCGTGGAAGTGTTTTAACGGCTCTATCAATGATGGGGAAAGTGACCAAATTGTATATAAAATAATTAATAATGTCACTTTCCCCATTCTATTTTTGATCAATCCGAACCAGCCATCAATTTTTTATTCACTGTTTCTGACATTATCAATCAAAAAATGCTAAAAAAAATTAAAATCTCTATGAGGGACGGTCACAATCAAATAATGATAAATGGTCGGTCAATCAAATAATGATAAATGGTCGGTCAATCAAAATTGTTCATTTTCTTGAATTAACGCCCGTAGGTTTCTAACTTTAGAATTAACCTCCTTTTTCAATTCGTATTCGTACCCCAATTCTTTTCGTATTCGTTCTACGATGGTATACAACGGAGCGAACACACTTACGTCACTGGAAAATGCGAGAGAGTCCTTAATAGAATTCTGAATTCTTTTGATGAGTGCATACTTCTTTGGCAGCATGTATCTATTGTTGTTAACTCCGTATTCTATATCCTGAAAATCAGACATGATTTGATCAGGATTTAACCCATCTGATAGTTCAATATCCAAACCTTTCAATTTTGAAATCTCGGGTATGATGCTATTCATGTTTTCAGAATTCATTATTCTATAGCAATGACATATTTCTAAATGAAAAATATGATGCATTAGACGTAACTAAATCGAATTTTTTGTCCCGTCCCTTTTGAAATCGCAGATCGACAAACCCCCTCTGCAACATATCGTACTGAGGGTCTACAAATATTGAAATACTTGCCGGCTTCATATATTGATTTAAATACTTTTTCTTCGTTAGTTATTGTATTCAAAGATTTCACAGGTCTCGCTTTTTTCGAGTATTTCCCAGTCCCCCCTCGTTTGGTATTCTCACTATGTGTGATTGCTTGAAGATTTGATAAGGAATTGTTCTTCGGATTAGAATCAATATGATCAATAACAAAACCATCTTTGATCAATCCATGGAAACACTCGTACACGAAACGATGATTGTAATATTTCTTCTTTCCAACAGTAAAAAACAAATACCCCATACCATTATCCCACCCAACTGGGTTCTTCAGTCTACGGTTTCTTACAACACCATCACTGGATGCTTCATAATTTGTACTCACAGGGTGCTGTCTGAATTCTTGGGTCATTCGTATACTATACTATTTGTCTAATTCAATGACTGATCCAATGCAGGGGATTCATTATACATAAATCTTTCATTTAGACACTTGTTTTTAGTATAGCATGAAAGAGTTCAAGAGATTGACTTCGAAAAATGCTGAATTTAATGCTGATAGAGAGTTTAAGAGATTATTGAAAATCAGTCCTAGATTTAATCTCGATAGACCCAAAAAACGTATCAAACGTCCAAGAGACGGAAACATGAAAGAGTTTAAGAGATTATTGAAAATCAGTCCTAGATTTAATCTCGATAGACCCAAAAAACGTAACAAACGTCCAAGAGACGGAAACATGAAAGAGTTTAAGAGATTATTGAAAATCAGTCCTAGATTTAATCTCGATAGACCCAAAAAACGTATCAAACGTCCAAGAGACGGAAACATGAAAGAGTTTAAGAGATTATTGAAAATCAGTCCTAGATTTAATCTCGATAGACCCAAAAAACGTATCAAATTTAATCTCGAGAAACCAAAAAAAGCGTCCAAGAAATTATCCTGGAAGGATGCTCAATTCAATCTCGATATAGTTTCTAATACACCAAAGAATACAATTCTTGATAAAGCCATGATTAGAAAAATCAGAGATTGTTTCAATGAATTCAAGCGTGATGGAGCATCCTATTGTTGGTCAACACTTCGAATTGATGGTGTTGTTGATGCTACCATGAATGATGAAAAAGCAGCAGTGATAATTTCACGTGTTGGGGAAAAACGGTATTTTTTCCGAATCAAATTCATTATCGAAGTCGATGGCAAATGGATTATTAGGGATAAATTTGAACCAATTCTCAAGAATAAAAAAGCTGTCATTGTGAGTAGAGATTCCAAACCAGGGATTCTAACCGGAATCGATAAGCCATACTACGAAAGATCTTATCCCGTAACAGCAATGGTTTATGGGATATATCCGTTAAATGATAAACCCGATATCGCAAAACTAGCTCCTATGAAATATTCGTCAGGGCTTAATTGTGTAGCAACACGGGTAATGGAGCACTTCACAAATGCATCCCGAGGAAATAAACTAACCGATCTGCGACGTAGGAAAATAACCGAGTGGGAACTGACAGTGAAACAGCATGGTGCAAAGATTTCTGATATAGCTAAATTAGAAACATCATTAAGATTTCCAATAACAGTTATGACGATAACCGGAGAGGTTTTATACGAACCGAAATATAACAAAAATGGAGCACCAATACAGATAATTGATCATAACAAACACGCGTGGACACCTGCGGTAACAGTATTTCCACGAGAACGAACCGTGAAATATATCCCTAAGGAGTTCGTCCGGGATGTTTTCAATGAAGAGAGATTATTTGATGCTATTAATGCGTTGTGTAAGGATGATCCTGTGTCAGTGTGGTTACTTAGAAGTGATGAAAATCCCGAAATAGGATTCGATCAATTTGTAAAACCAAATGGTGAATTATATCGCGTTGAAGAATTAGATAATAGAATGAGAAAAATCGCTAGTGATTTTTCACCGGAGAGTTTCCATGAAAAACTACTCACGGATAGTTTTACTATTCCATCAGTGGTAGCTCACTTCGCAAGAGAAAAAAACTCATGGCGTCCAACACGAAGTGATTTTCTCGAGGATGTTAAATTGAGTTGCGTCGAATATTCCCATGGAGGACTGTGGAATACGAAATACCATCGTGATGGTATGATTTCAATTGATATATCCGCGTGTTATCCCGGAAGTTTTCTCGGATATGGGGAATGCGCCGAGTACTTCAAACGATTTGGACACCCAACACATGAAATGACTCGTGTTGCGATTAATGGACCATTACCTGATTTTGATTTAACCGGATTCGCTCGTGTGATATCATTCGAATTAGCTACAGGGTTACATCCGTGTAGTTATGTTTGGCTCGGTAGACACCTATCTGAAAAGGCCTGGATGCCAATAGTGCTATTGAGATATATGATTGATTGTGGTATGCTAATATCGTTAATTGTTTCCGAGGCTATTATATGCTATCGAGCTCAGAAGGAAGTTTGGCTACCACAACCCGATCTAGATAGAATAATCAGCGAACTACGAAAACAGTTTCCAGATTTCAGTGAAGAAGAAATCATAAATTGGTCTAAGAAGTTATTTGAAATTAAAAAAGAACAAGCAAAAGATCTCGGACGAAGAATAATCGGTAAATTCACTCAAGGTGGACGGTACGACAACGCAAAATACTCTTCGCGGTTGATCATAGATGTCGCTGAATACGATTTTATTGTAGCGGATTTAATGAAACAGGGAAAACTTGTATCCCGTAAGGATGCTTTTCTATCCAATGGTGAGAAAATGGGTACGGTTGTTACCTACTGTGATGGACATAATTCCCAGTATACACATTTGAGAAGTTCAATGCTAGCCTATGCTTCTATTAATCTATTTTCGATGATAAATAGATTTCCTAATACCGCGGTTAGAGTGGCCACTGATTCGATGTATATACACAATAAGTACAAATCAGCTGTAGCTAAATTCACAGATCCCGAAGAAAATTGGGGGCGTTGGCGATTTAAAAAGGAGATGCTACATGAGTATTGTGAATCCGCAGACGTTGCCATGGATGATAAATATCTTTGTTGTAACCGTATTGAAATTCAATCAGAATTTTCTAATGCACCACCGGTATCTGATCCAATCTGTAGATACAAGACAGTTTATTTAAACGGTTGTGGTGGGTCAGGAAAGACAACTCGTGCAATTGAATTATTTCGTCGGTCAACCATGATTGTGCTAACACCGACTCACAGACTCGCCAGAGAGATGATACAGCGAGGGGTAAATGCTTGTACTTATCACAGTTTCTTTCGATGGAAGGGTGACAAATGGACTCCTGAGCGTATGGGTGATAAATTCATTCCTGAAATCATAATTTGGGATGAAATATGCACAGTGTCATTAGATGTATTACAAATATTTCTCGAGTGGTTGTTAAACAAAAACACAAAAGTCGTCATGTGCGGTGATCACGGCCAACCACCACCATTTGTCGGTGCATCTCCACATGAATGGCTAAGGGGTTTTGTAGACTACTATGAAGAAATCACCACTGATTATAGATCACTTGATGAACGATTACGAGAATTTAAGAAACTAATTAGATTACAACCGGATAGAATCCAGTGCGAAATAGCGCGTGAAGTGATTTCAGAAACTCAAATAAACGATTTCTGGGAAACATGGAAACCAAATGATTTGATAATTGCAAGTAGAAAAATAGTCAGGGATACACTTCAGATGAAGTTATTTGAATTGCATAAACAAAAATTTGCAACACTTCCAGTACCCCTTTGTTATAGGCCATCGGATACACGAAAACAGAACACTGAAGTTGATATTCCAGGACAGAGTGAAAAACAAATTCTCGTATTAAATGATATTGTGCTGGTTGATATCAATGTCGTTGAAGATGCATTGCGTGCTAATAAATCCCCGTGGACGCTAGGATACGCAGCGACGATACACTCTTCACAGGGATTGACTATATCGGATACAATTGTTTGGATGGTGGATAATCACATCGAATGGTCGAATTTAGTCTATCTCGCAGTATCCAGAGTACGAAAAATAAATCAACTTCGAAGAGTTGTTTTCGATGATAATGACACCACAATAAATGATATTGATGTTAGCATCATTAATAAAAAACTCTCCGGTTACAAACAACAGGACAAAAAAAAACAACGAGAATTTGATATTGATGCTGAATCAATAATTACGCTGAAGAAACAACAGAATAATCACTGCGCGAGTTGCAATTGTATAATGCGTTGGCAGTATTCGGATAAGGATCCTCGCCAATTCACCGTAGACAGAAAAAATAACAGTCTCGGTCATGTCAGAAATAATGTGATGTTGACTTGTCTTGAGTGCAATAGACGCAACGGTGCTAGTTAAGACCATGCGGTGGTAATTGAGTATCCTCGGGAATTACCTGTAGTTGTTGTCGAGTAAATCCTCGCTGAGGGGCAGTTGAATCCAGTTTATAGATTGCTGGTCTACCAGTTGATCGTGTTATGCCGGATATTTTATGCGCGGTAACACTCCAAATAGGATCAGTAGCCCTTTTTCTACCCCCTTCAAGCTCTCCTGGTTCGTATAAGTACCTCACAATGACATTACTACGAAGAATTGGTTCTTTGAAATCTTTTTGTGGTTTTTCAAGTATTGACTTCTTTTTAATCGCGTTGATAGGTTTCATGTTGATTGTTCTAGTAATCTCGTTATTCAGTGCAGTAATCACAGATGGTAATCTTTTAACCCATTCACGCGATCGCTTTTCTTGAATGAATTCTTTTGCATATTGATATCCAAATAACCGTTCAGCAAGAGTCCGATTAAATCGTTCTACAATGGCCTGATCGCGATGTAGCGCAGTATGCCCTCGTCGTATGGTGACATTATGATGTTTCATTGTAGATAATACTACACCCTGAAATTCCTTGCCAGGATCAACCTGCAATAGATTTGGCCAGTGCAGAGGACCTCGTCGATAAATCCTTTCAAATGCAGAAGCGACTTCAGTGGCTGATTTTGTTTTTAACGGTTCTGCTTCTTTGTATCGACTTGCAATATCAACTACGGTTAGCGCGTATTTGTAACCACGATCATGTGGCAGAAATAATATATCAGCCTGATGAACTTCATTAGGAGCGGTCACATCAAAATGCGAGAATTGAATTTGTTTAGGCGGTGGTAGATAAATTTGCCATAGTGCCTGTTTGGATAACCAATTAGCCGCAGTGGTTTTTTTCACTTTTGCAGCGCTAGCGAGTTTATGGACTGCTGATTTACCCCTCCAGTATCCTCTTGGGGAATAATAAATTGATTCCATATTATTAATTACCGGCACCTAACATCAATTTACTTTTCATAGCCGATTTTATCAAAAATGAAGCCAATTTTTCTTTGAAGGATTTATCAGGAATAGCATTTAACGCATGAATTAATTTCACATCTGCGAGATGCCTGTGTTGCAGATTGCTGCTTTTATAAGCAACATCATGAAGGTGACAGGCCTTATCAATGGCGTTTATTGGTTCTTCACCGGGGTTGGGTTGATTTTGATTATTGAGTCTGATATCAAGTCTGGTTCCCGGTCCACAGTAGCTATATCCTGGGAGGTGCTTTTCTCCCGGGTACTTTGCCCATGGGGTTCCAGGGAGCTTTGCCAATTTGGCTGCGATATCACCTCCTCGTTTTTTTTTAAATCAGATTTCATAGACACAAATCTAAATTTCTTTGTACCACATTGCATGCATTTACCAGAAAGCGCTGATCGGTTATTTTTAGTTGTAACTGTCGTCACATCATCTGTGCCAGTACGCGTTTTGCACTTCACACAATATAGATCCATAATTTATGTATAGAAATATGGATATAATTGATTTTTCAGCGACTAAAACAAGAGAACCAATTAAGCATCATGCAGCGCTACCAAACTCTATCCGGATGATTATAATCGGGCCATCTGGATCCGGTAAAACGCAATTGTTGCTCAATTTAATAATGAGATGGATGAAGTGGGATAAGTTGTATTTAATTGCTCCTAGCGTAGATGATCAACGATGTTATGAAGTGCTAAAAGATTTTAACGAGAATGCATCAGAAATTAGCGGTGAGAACGCCATTGATTTTATAACCGATATCGATGAAGCACCGAGTATTGATGATATTGATGGAGATATTAACAATTTAGTCGTATACGACGATATAATGTTGGATAAACAAAAAAATCCTGCTAGGATCTTTTCCCGGGGGCGTCACAAAAACACTGACGTGATATATGTCACTCAACGCTACACTCAGGTTCCAAAAGTGATCAGAGATAATTGCAATATTCTTTCTGTATTCAACGGCGTTGATACACATACGCTACGAAATATTTGGCAGACATGGTGTTCTGATATGGACTTCAATCAATTTAGAAATTTCTTTAGTCATGCTCAGTCGACTCCGCACGGATTCGCAACAATAAATTTGCATGATCCTCGGACACGATATCGTATCGGACTGGATCAAATATTCGGTTAAAATCATTTATTATTTTTTGTTAACCCAGTGATGAAATCACTAAGCAGCAGAGAGGGTGGATGACAACAAGTTGCGACCAAAATTAATTAAAAAATCGTAAAAATCTTCGTTTTCATTTTTTTAGTTAAAATGAGATTTCGTAGATTTCAACGAAATCCTACGGATCGTTTTAAGGATTCAATCAATTTTTTTTGTCTGAAAACGTTGTAGGATTCGCCCTTTTTTTGGTTAAAATGAGATTATAGGACGGCTCGTTTTAGGATTTCAATCAAATTTTGTCTAAAAACGTTGTAGGATTCACCCTCTCTGCTGCTAATGTAGTCGCAACAATGATTCAACACTTTCCTTTGCGCATGATAACTTTATATCAAAACAGTTTATTCCCCTTTGCCGTTTTTCATAAGAATTAATTTTACTGTATATACTTGTAGTGTGTTTATCTTCTGTACACATGCCAAAGTACCAACTACAAAATTAATGTCTAATGAAAATGTCGAAAAAAAAATAATTTGTAAAAATAATTAATTTTTCTACGAAGTTGTAAAAAGTCCAATGCAATATTTGCTCACGGCGAGTTTATTCTGCGTCATAATCATCATATATCCTGTTTTGAATAGTAAATAGCGAGAGAAACATAATAACTAAACAAATTACTAGGATCATAAAATTCTTTCATTCAAACTGATATTGGATATGCAGTCAGTTAATGACGTCTCAGCTGGACTGTTATTTCGAATGAATAGATTTAATACAGGATTCAGAGAGAGCCACATTTTGGATTATATTAATTTATTTCCTATTGCAAAAGCCAAGTATAACTTTCATTGTTAAAAGAGTTGACAGAAAGTATAAACGAGAAGCGGTTTATCTGATTCTGAGTCCAAAACACTTACAAACGTATGTACATAGTTATAACCAGCTTTTGCATTGCAGTGTTAATGCTGTAAATACTCGAATAGACCATTCGACAGAATGTTTTCAATATTTGTTCAAAAATCGTTTTCCGATTTTAAGGTTATACATTTCAGCAGTTGTGTTGTCCACTGCAAGCTTGAGACACTTTACTTTCATATAATGATATCGTAGGAAATAGAACAAAAATCACCGTTGCATAGGTTGCAATTGTCTAACCAGAATCGTTATAGCTATTTTTTGACATTGTAGTAATATGTCAACGACATATATTTACACTTCAATATTTGTGTCCCAAAGGTCGGGAATTATACGTACTCTTATATACCGTATGTCATTTTATACACCTATAATTGTTTCCATGGCTGAATAAATAAACACCTCTTTATCGTGTAAATAAATATGAAATAATTACAATTCAAGAACATCATTTATGTCATTGCATGATCATCGAAAGTTACGAATGAAAATCATGACCTTATTATAGCTGACTCAACAGTTGTAATTTTCAGGGTTTTTGATATTAACTTTTTTTTCTTGCTGTCTATGTTACAATGCTGGATGTTTAAATATATTAGATTGTGTCTTGGAAGCAGGTATATTATTTGACTGTTGTATAAATGTCGTGACTGAAAATGTAGCAAATGACACCAAACTGTATATTGAAATAGTTATTTGGGGACCGGATTCGGGTTGACTCTTAGACTTTTCAACCTTTGATAACAATCCATATGCGTGCGGTATCTATGACAACAATCCATATGCTTGCGGTACTTTTGATAACAATCCATATGTGTGCGGTATATAATTATGGGGAGAAATATTCAGATTGTTAGAGAAACCATGGCTACAAAATCATTTTAGTACACCTGTTGAGTCAGTTCTAAATTTTGACTTCAAAGTGAATAATTCCACCTTACTTCCTAATCAGTTATTAGAAATCGCATTAACTCATTATACACAATTAAATAACCAAGAAAGGCTGTTATACTCGCATTTAGACTTGGCTCTAAATCCTGGAGACTACGGCTTAATTAAGTCACTCAGCTATCAATTGAGCTGGAAGCCGCGATAACTCGTGAATTACTGACAACAAACAAAACCTCGATATTTCCCCCTCGCTTAGACATACCTCTAATACGGAAGTCTGAACAGCTAATGCCACGTGAATAAGCAATGGGTTGAACGGTAAGTTTGATAACATTCCAAGTTAAAATTCGTAAATCATTTGACCCAGTTTCTATGTATGTAAAATACCAGATGACCCGAATTCTTCAAAATTGACATTTTTAGTGTACAAGTTAACTTTTCGATGAGACCCCTAAAACAAAGTAATTCCGTACATCAATTATTTTACTTTTCGATGAGACCCCTAAAACAAAGTAATTCCGTACATCAATTATTTTACTTTTCGATGAGACCCCTAAAACAAAGTAATTCCGTACATCAATTATTTTACTTTTCGATGAGACCCCTAAAACAAAGTAATTCCGTACATCAATTATTTTACTTTTCGATGAGACCCCTAAAACAAAGTAATTCCGTACATCAATTATTTTACTTTTCGATGAGACCCCTAAAACAAAGTAATTCCGTACATCAATTATTTTACTTTTCGATGAGACCCCTAAAACAAAGTAATTCCGTACATCAATTATTTTACTTCATACGGTAGCAAATACTGCTTCTGACAACTGAGTAGATAATCACTATCAATGCAATATAATTTTTTTTTAAAACTTGGTTAACTACCAAAAAATGAAGGTGATATATTGCAATCAGTATAACACTCCTTGTCATTTGCACCTGAATAACCTGACATTTGAGATAAGGTGTACAATTAATTAGTTGTCGTAACAACTCCTCTGAATTCTTCTTGACATTCATGTAGGAAACATTAATAAAGAGCATCCATGTGTATTTGTCATCAGTTAAGGAGATAAGGTACAATGAAACTGTATTAAATTATAACCGATATTTTGAATATTACTACTACTACAACAACAACAACTATTACTACTACGAATAATAATAATATCAATAAATACAAACTCCAGTAATAAATATGTTAATTAATTAATTAACTGATAATAATGTCATTATCTTTATTACATTAATTATATTATTTTGTGTGATATAAATGTAAGACTAATTAATCGATTACCTGATGGATATTGGGGCAAGCATTAAGGCAATGAAAACAGTTTTGGGGATTTAAGTGGCGACGAATTGGCAGTAAGCTGGGAGCTAACCAAATGACGAATGTCAAACACAAAAATACCAAATGCAAATTTTAGGACAGTGTAAAGAATATCCTAAAATTGCAACATTTATGATTGACACGGTCTTTTACGCTATGTATGCAATATGTTATTGTTGTTGCCTATATTCGCTTTTAAATAGTTCTATTTCGCCATGTTTATATCTCGGAAATGAGTGTTTTAATGAGATGTACCCTGTGCATCGTTTTCTGGCTATTATATCATTTTGTTGGTTCGAGGATTTACTGATTGACTGATTAACTGGATAATCAAAGCGTAAGTTACTCTTAAAGGTTAACAAGTGCAGAACCATAACGTTCGATTTGTCAGTCATTACATTTCCGTACAGTCCTGATGAGTTTACTTGAATTAATATTATTCATTTTGCAACTTCTTACCTTATCTTTCAGTTTATTTATCTCGTAATCCCATTGTATTTATCTTTTTCACAAAGATAATTATTAAATTTAGTAATGTTTGTGGATCGGTATGTTTTTTTTGTTTGTTTTTTTGTTTTGTTTTTTTTTGGTGTCAAACCGCTGTAAAACATTGCTTTCTGCCTGCAAGCGTCAAGGTTCATATCGCGTATTTCCGTTTACTTGCATTGCCATAGAGTTTATTCGCCTTGATATTTGCAATTAATACAAGTTTTGTTCACAAAACAAAGCATGGGTAAACTGACTTTGCAACGGACCATACAATGATTAAGTTATATGATTTGAGATGCGGCTGTATGTATCTGACTACTGAATCCCAGTGTTTGAGTTGTGGATGAATGTATCGACTATTGAATCCCAGTGTTTGATTTGTGGATATATGCATGTAACTATTGAATCCCAGTGTTTGCGTTGTGGATGTATGTATCTGACTATTGAATCCCAGTGTTTGAGTTGTGGATGTATGTATCTGACTATTGAATCCCAGTGTTTGAGTTGTGGATATATGCATCTGACTATTAAATCCCAGTGTTTGAGTTTTGGATGTATGTATCTGACTATTGAATCCCAGTGTTTGAGTTGTCGATCTGACTAGTGAGTTAGAACGCTTCATAATTGAAATTGTTTATATGTCTGCATAGATAATTAACAATTGATAGACAACAAGGCTTTCTACTATCTGTAATGCATTGGACGTAATGCATAATGTAATGTGATGTCTAATGAGATGTAATACCTAATGTAATGTAATGCCTAATGTAATGTAATGTCTGATGTAATTTAATGCCTAATGTAATCTAATGTCTAATGAGTGTAATGCCTAATGTGATGTAATGCCTAAAATGGTAATGTTTCGACTGAAAAAAAAAATTCTGTTTCTCGGATTGTCCTTTTATTGCCATATCATAGCTTGTAAAATATGTACATCTGTTTGTGCTAATGCTATACATCGCCAGGTAGTAGCTATTATGTGATTGTGCGATTGTCAGATGTATATACAGTGCTTGATACTATGGACAGAACAGAATGTTTTTGAATGAAAGTGAGTACGTAATGAGAAACATCTACGTTCTGACACAGTGGGAGCTGACCAGATTTTAAACAACGTGTGTGACGGATATAGAGAGAACTATGAATTTTACCTATTTGATTGCTTGTTACTTATCTCTTTTATACCTTTTTCTTATAAATGAATATTAAATGTAAATACATTGTTTATGATGTGTTTTAGACAGGCGTGAACTTTAAAACGTAGTTTACTAGAACCAGAACTAAATAACTCGTACATATGTTTTTATCATGTCCATATGTTCATGTATTAAAATAATAGTACTTAGACCAGAGCGCAGGCCAGAGCACTGATGTATATACTTGAATACATGTTTTTTTGTTTTGTTTGCTGGATTAGGATTTTTAACGTAGCTTTAACAAGTATTCAGTCATATCGCTGCGATGTCTGTAGTGAGGCAGTTTATAATGATGTCTAGCACTGGGGCATCATGCCGCAGACATGTAGAATGATGTCCCACCCAGTTACATTATCCTAACACCAGGCCGACCAGTCCTAACACTAACCTCTTAATGCTGAGCGCCAACCAGGTAGCTGCTAGTACCATTTTTTGTAAGACATTGGTATGACTCGGCCGTGGATTGAACCCACGACCTCCTGATACCGCTGCGGACGCTCTAACCACATGTTTTGGAAATGTCTGTCCTCATTTTTGGTGTTTCCATCTTCTTTGGTTGAATGTGTATTTGTTTGCTTCTGTATGTCCATGTTTGTCCATATCAACCTTTGTCCCTATTAATACATTTCACCCTACAAATAGTTTTGACTCTATACACACCATGACGTCACCTTTATTCATTTCCCCCGGTTCCATTCCCATGTTAAATTTCCGTTGTCCTTATACTTGCCCACCCATGTTAAGCTTCCATATGCCCCACAGTGCCAGGACACCTTTTCGACTGGGACTTCCATTGACCTTATACAACCCCAAGGTTTTGCCCCGTATTAAATTTTCTATGGACACTAAACAGCCCTCATAAAATACTTTAATGTCTTAAACTTCTTAAATATAAATGATACAGGTGTGTTTACGAATAAGATGTATTTTAATCATGAAGTAAAATTACAACTCATTAATATAACAGCTATGTTGAATACAAATTAGAGAAACTCTGGAAATCTTTTGTGTAAAATACCACTACTGTGAATTGATTTGTGTGTGTGTGTAAATCTTTTGTGTAAAATACCACTACTGTGAATTGATTTGTGTGTGTGTGTGTGTGTGTGTGTGTGTGTTTAGAGAGAGAGAGAGAGAGAGAGAGAGAGAGAGAGAGAGAGAGAGAGAGAGAGTTACCTCGACCACGTCCGTCCTGAAAATAAATTGTGCTTATGAAACTGAGATTATTTCCTATGATACCAAATAGATCAAATGTATTAGCAGTGAGTGTATATTTTATATTATGAACTCTTTACACATTGTGAAAGAGAGACTCCAATGCTTCGGTCTTTAAAAGTATCATTCAGTAATAAAGAAATATAAGTATTATTCAAAAATGAAGAAATACAAAACTAGATTTATAAATCTGATTTGGAAACACATGTTTCTGTCAGACGTGCCTTTTCAATTTAAATTTACTATTCTAGTTTTTGACCAAAGTCAAATCCTACATGCTAACTAATGAAATGGTTACTTATTTTCTTACGACGTTACTTGCTGATGTGTGTTCCTAATTATTGTTCAGACACAGTATTATAATATATATATATATATATATATATATATATAAACTTACCGGCCAAGGTGAACAAAGGGCATTTCCAACACAACATACTAAGAGCAGCGATCGCCACATGTCACCCCGAGTACTGCACATGAGCTACCTAATTACAACGATGAACACAACCAAGTTATCGCTAAATGTCCCACGTTTAATGGATGCCAAAACATCTAAGACCCTGGCAAGAAACCAATCCAGGGATACGACGATAAGTTTACGTCGAATTCCGTAATTACGCTTGGTATCCATGTAAGTGACATTTTAACATCAGCAGGATCTCAGAAAGTTGACAAACTTGGTCTACTTAGCGATTGGTATTATCTTTGATCAACTTATGTATCTGTGTATATATGTATGTATGTATTTATGGATGCATATATCGGTATGGATGGATGGAGGATGGATGGATGAATAACTGACTGATTTTCTTAATTTCCTCGTCAGAAGAGATTTCTTTCAGTTAATTTTCGTAAATACAGAAACGTTAGGAACATAGCTATGTCTGAGTTATATAAGCGACATAGATATAGAGAGGAAAATAAAGGAATTTGAATTATTTACATTCGACTAAAACGATTTAAACTGATTGTCATGTTATTTTTCACATAGAACACGTGTGAGTTATTTATTCGATATTTATTAACTTTTAAACTAATATTATTTGGCTTAATATGGCCAAAGCTTTCTTTCAACATTTTCCAGTAACTGATAATGCCACAGCAAGAGTCAAGTACATTAAGAATACACTAAAATATTATTATATTCATTCAAAATAACTTTGGAATAGGAAGGACAATGATTGTATGTGTCTTGGAATATGTTTGAGAATTATACTTTAATTAGTCCTAATGCATGTGACTTTACGATTGTTCAGTTAAACGATACTAGTCCGACAAACTGAAAATATAAATGCATATTGTAACTTTATACACAAAATATATCCTTTTTTTACTTCTAAGTATTTTTATCGAACTAGGCGGAAAGAACGCGTTTGATGCAGCATATGAATATGTTGAGGCCGTCAGGCCATGATATAAATTCCTACTCCGTATCCAACAATATTTTACCAAAATCAAACAAAACTCCGTATCAAACTATATTTTACCAAAATGAAACAAAACTCCGTATCAAGCTATATTTTACCAAAATAAAACAAAACTCCGTATCAAACTATATTTTACCAAAATCAAACAGAACTCCGTATACAACTATATTTTTACAAGAATTTGAACAAAACTCCCTATCAAACTATCTTATTATATCTATTTTGCACTAGACGTGAACAAAACGCTTGTGTAGTTTTGTATTCACCGCTAATCCCTCTATAGTCACATAAATTTTTTTCAATCTATGTAAAGTTTACCTTTAAAATGTAAAATAGGTATTTGGCGTTTTATGAAACACATTGTGCAACCTCTGAAAAATATCTCATGTGACGTACGTAGCAAGGACTTTGTCTAGATACATCGAGTGTGGATGTGTAATCGTGTGCAGATGTGTAATCGTGTGCAGATGTGTAATCGTGTGTAGATGTGTAATCGTGTGCAGATGTGTAATCGTGTGTAGATTTGTAATCGTGTGCAGATGTGTAATCGTGTGCAGATGTGTAATTGTGTGTAGATTTGTAATCGTGTGCAGATGTGTAATCGTGTGCAGATGTGTAATTGTGTACAGATGTGTAATCGTGTGCAAATGTGTAATCGTGTGTAGGTCTGTTATCATGTGCGGATGTGTAATCGTCTGTAGATGTGCAATCGTGTGCGGATGTGTAATCGTGTGCAGATGTGTAATCGTCTGTAGATGTGTAATCGTCTGCAGATGTGTAATCGTGTGCGGATGTGTAATCGTGTGCAGATGTGTAATCTTGTGCAGATGTGTAATCGTGTGCAGATGTGTAATCGTGTGCATATGTGTAATGTCTGCATTGCTGAGATAAGTGAATTATCCTTTAGCTTTGAATGCTTCCAATATAACGCATATATGATTTTTATAATACAGACTTTGGGATTATTGTCGATCAACTCACCCATGGTATCTCTTGTGGCGCCTAATGTAGGAGCGTAAACGTTGACAGGCCCGCTTGTGGTGTGGAGGAGAGATAAGGGTTCTATCATCCACAGCAGAGAGTTCCTGACGGCAAGTCGAACACCAAACTTTCTGGCTTCATCAGCGCTCTTTCCTTTTTAATTTCTTTCTTTTCTGTGTGTGTGTGGGGGGGGGGGAAGGGCGTATACGGTTTAGATAATTTTGAATTTGGTGTTAATTGAGATGCATTAGTTAGAATTATAATTTTATATTCAATTTACTTTGTAGTTCTATATAATTTTCTAAGTCCGCCTGCCTTGAGTCAGGGTATGTACAAATTTATTTGGTTGTACTTTCCCTGTCTCAATTTGGGTCTTCTTTTATTTATTCAGATAAATTAATCTGAAAAATTTTCTAAAATTTTTGAGTTTTCATTTGTACCCTCTAATGGGTATCATGACCAGTTTGGGATCAGGTCATGAGAGAAAAAGTGTGTATAAAGAATCCAGTTTGGGATCCGGTCATGAGAGAGAAAGTGGATAAAGAATCCAGTTTGGGATCCTATTAATGAGAGAAAAAGTGGATAAACAATCCATTTTGGGATTCGGTCATGAGAGAAAAGTGTGGATAAAGAATCCAATTTGGGATCCGGTCATGAGAGAAAAAGTGGACAAAGAATCCAGTTTGGGATCCGGTCATGAGAGAAAAAGTGGATAAAGAATCCAGTTTGGGATCCGGTCATGAGAGAAAAGTGTGGATAAAGAATCCAGTTTGGGATCCGGTCATGAGAGAAAAAGTATGGATAAAGAATCCAGTTTGGGATCCGGTCATGAGAGAAAAAGTGTGGATAAAGAATCCAGTTTGGGATCCGGTCATAAGAACAAAAGTGGATAAAGAATCCAGTTTGGGATCCGGTCATGAGAGAAAACTGGAAAAAGAATCCAGTTTGGGATCAGGTCATGAGAGAAAAAGTGTGGATAAAGAATCCAGTTTGGGATCCGGTCATGAGAGAAAAAGTGTGGATAAAGAATCCAGTTTGGGATCCGGTCATGAGAGAAAAAGTGTGGATAAAGAATCCAGTTTGGGATCCGGTCATAAGAACAAAAGTGGATAAAGAATCCAGTTTAGGATCCGGTCATGAGAGATAAAGTGGATAAAGAATCCAGTTTGGGATCCGGTCATGAGAGAAAAGTGTGGATAAAGAATCCAGTTTGGGATCCGGTCATGAGAGAAAAAGTGTGGATAAAGAATCCAGTTTGGGATCCGGTCATGAGAGAAAAAGTGGATAAAGAATCCAGTTTGGGATCCGGTCATGAGAGAAAAGTGTGGATAAAGAATCCAGTTTGGGATCCGGTCATGAGAGAAAAAGTGTGGATAAAGAATCCAGTTTGGGATCCGGTCATGAGAGAAAAAGTGTGGATAAAGAATCCAGTTTGGGATCCGGTCATAAGAACAAAAGTGGATAAAGAATCCAGTTTGGGATCCGGTCATGAGAGAAAAACTGGAAAAAGAATCCAGTTTGGGATCAGGTCATGAGAGAAAAAGTGTGGATAAAGAATCCAGTTTGGGATCCGGTCATGAGAGAAAAAGTGTGGATAAAGAATCCAGTTTGGGATCCGGTCATGAGAGAAAAAGTGTGGATAAAGAATCCAGTTTGGGATCCGGTCATAAGAACAAAAGTGGATAAAGAATCCAGTTTAGGATCCGGTCATGAGAGATAAAGTGTGGATAAAGAATCCAGTTTGGGATCCGGTCAGAAGAGGAAAAGTGGATAAAGAATCCAGTTTGGGGTCCGGTCATGAGAGAGAAAGTGGATAAAGAATCCAGTTTGGGATCCGGTCATGAGAGACAAAGTGTGGATAAAGAATCCAGTTTGGGATCCGGTCATGAGAGAAAAAGTGTGTATAAAGAATTCAGTTTGGGATCCGGTCATGAGAGAAAAAGTGTGGATAAAGAATCCAGAGAAGAAAATTAGATTATAGTATAGAACAGTGCAAAACGTTTTTACTTAATATTTTTATATTTATATATACATGAAAACCTTAGTGGGGTGATTTTCTAAGCTCTTCCATAGGCCTGCTCACTTAGCATAGCGCCATGTGATATAGCACCATGGCGTCCTCATTAGTGTACTTGTCCCACTAAAGAATTATTAAAAGATTTTTTTTTATAATTAAAACGACAAATAATTTTTTTTTGAGATATAAAATGAAAAGCTTATTATTTCCTAACCGTAATTAGTGGTCCACATTTTACCATTGTCCTCGTTATAAAGTCTGTAATCTGTCTAATTAAGTTCTTATTAAAATTTCCGTCAATGAACAGTATTTGACGTCTGTCGTAATTGTCTACCTTCGTTATTTCTATTATGAGTTTGATCCTTTCTGCCTTTGTTTTGTCGCACTGAGTCATCGTGTGATATTTAGTGAACGGGGCATTTCTGCATAGAGGGGTTTTGATCATACATCTTCTAATTGCCACTTAGCCTGTCAGCCAGGCGTTGTGGAGGTACGTATAGATTACACTTTGTACCTTTAAAGATTTGATGTCAGACCAATGCCTGCAAACTCTGTCCCGATTCGTGTGTGTTTTCCTCCTCTACTTTATTACGGGTTAATTTTGTATTATAATCACTAATCCAGTCGTTAGTCTTATCTTTACCTAGTTCCCATAAATTTTTTTGGTCCCTATCCTATATAAAATTTCTTTGGTTCCCCTATACAATTGTGGTGCTTCTATTTTCTTACTCAAATTGTTGTTGGTGTATATGTTTTGTCTGTTTCTCATACCAAAACCCATCCAAACAATGTATAATGCTTCCCATGGTGTCTGTGCAGTGCTTCCTATATTTTTAAATTTAATTAAAATATTTTTATATTTTATTAGGGTTGGATTAGGTGAGGCTAATCCACCCTTTCATTTAGACCTATATAATGTTGACTTCTTTATGTAATGTGTCTTGAAATTCCATATGTAATCCACTATTTCGTTATCAGTGGTTTACAGTGTTTTATTGTTAATGTCCACAGAGTTTAGTAAGTACGTCAAATTAGAGTACATTTATGTTTTTGCAACCTGTGAACGTTCCATTAAGCTGAGTGGCGTAAGTGCCCAGATATTTATTACATCATTTATTTTATTTTTAACTTTTATACAGTTTCCTTTCTCTTCATTTGCCCCAAAGAATATCCCTAGGGCTTTTACTTTATTTTTAATCAAGTGTGGGGGGGGGGGGGGTAATCCAGGGTGGTTTCCCCTCCAGTTTCCTATTTTTAAAATCTCCGTTTTTGTCATGGTTTGTTTGTGATCCCGAAGCTTTACCAAAAGCTTTATATTCATTTTGTAAGTGTAAAAAAGATTTTTGGATCATTTATAAAGTTCGTACAATCATCAGCACGCTGTAGCATCTTAATTTCTTCTCTTAGATTTGGTATTTTAATCCCTTGAATATTAGTATTATTCCTGATTTTTATACTCAGGATTTCAATTGCTATTACGTATCATAGCATTGATAGTGGGCAGCCTTGCCTAACTGATCTTTGTATTTTAAATTTACCTGTTTTTGCTCTATTTACTTGTACATTTGCAGTTATTTTATTGTACATTATTTTGATCCATTCTTGGAAATTATCTCCAAATCCAAATGTTTCCAGTACTTTTTGCGTATAATTATGTTCTAATCTGTCAAAAGCTTTCTCTTGGTCGAAAAGTACCATAGCACATTTCGCATCTGACACATTTATGAAATATATTATTGTCCTAATATTAAGTATGTTGTTTTGTATGCTTATACCTTTACCACCGCATGTTTGATTAGTGTTTACCATTGTGTTTATCCAGTGCTTTACCCTATTTGCTAGAGTTCTACTAAGTAGTTTGTAATCAATGTTAAGGATGGAGATGGGCCTCCAGTTTTTCAAGTCTTTTCGGTCACCTTTGCCTTTGTAAATGATAGTGATCAACCCTTTCCTCATTGAATCTGTCATTTTGTCATTTTTTAAAAGTATATTATCATATAAACATTCTAAAATTGGTGCCACATCACTTTGGAATTTCTTAAAGAATTCCGCCGTGAGGCCGTCTTAGCCATGGTGATTTACCTTTTTCAAGTTCTTTCATTGTGGTGTGCACTTCACCCACAGATATGAGTTCATCACACAATGTTTTACTTTCTGATGAAATCTTTTCACATTGTGTTGAATTGAAGTATTGTGTTATTGTATGACTGTCTATGCTTTGCGTTGTATACAGCTTTGTATAAAATTTTGTATTTCCATCATCATTTCGGCTTTATTTGTCACCTCTATCCCATTAATCAATAAAGTGTGTAGTGTCTTCTCTCCCTTTTTTCTTTCCGGTTATATAATTCCTTAGCCTGCTTGTATATGTGGTGGAATTTACCCGCCCTTAAATCCTTTCCCTTTGCGTCCCATTGTTCTAGCTTTTCTAGTTGTCTGGAGTAGCTCTCCTTATCTCTTGTAGGTGACGTATCATCGTTAACTTTTCTGTTATTTTCTGTTATTTTCATTTTTTGAATACGTTTACGTTTAGTTGAGTGATATCTTGCTAATTATTTAACTTTTTTTAAAAACATTATCTCAATCAGTCATTATATCTGCTATATTTTTTCCCTTTTCGTTTGTGAGTATTTTAGAGATTTCTTCTTTTATTTCCCTAATTAAGTGTTCATCATCCAAAACTGAGTTATTTAGTTTCCATTCACCCCTACCACATCTATTACAATTTATTATCGCTATTTCCAATGTCATTTGTTTATGGTCTGATATTTTGAAATCTACAATTTGTTATTTTTTATGTTTTATGGCCGAAATCAGATACATAAAATTTGTATATTCTACTTGCTCCATTTACTCCTTGATTTACATATTCGTGTGTATATTCCGTTTTTAATAGATTTAAACGTCTAAACACATCAGTTAGTTTATATCCTTTTATTAATTTACCCATAATTTCCCTTAAGGCTAAATCTTTAGTTGTTAGTTTCCCTTTCTTGTCTACATTTTCTCCCACCCAATTAAAATCTCCCCCCTCCCATAATCAGATGTTCTGCAGTAAAACTGTTTAAGTAATTATTTAAGTTTATTAAAAATTCATTGTGACATCCCCTAGTTGCTGGGCAATAGATGTTCATGATGTGGAGTTTTTTTAAATTTTAAGTGTATTACTTTTAAGCTGTTAGGATTGATTTTTTAGTAAAATTAATAAGATTGCAATTTTCTTTAAATTGTATTATTAAAGTAATGTTTTATTCATTTATAGCAAAACGTTGGCAACTTAAATCATTAGCTATACGAATTTACATTATTGTGTGGAAATAGGTTATAAAGCAAAAATCAGTCAGCTTCTAAGTCTTATCAGTGAAACATATATTCCGTAAAACCAGGCATTGGCAAAAAGTCTAATTCGGTTAATAAAAAAGTAGAACAAACTTCCGTGCTGGCGTAAATACAGAATGGTTCTTAACTAATGATGGACAATCGTTTCTACAAAATGGTTCTTATCTAAAGATTGACAGACATTACAGCTGGCTTAATATTTTAACATGTTCCTGGTTTAGAAAATTTAAGGAATTGTCATGTTTGGACCTAACTAATGCCAAACGGATATAGATAAAATACAAATCTGAGTTGTACCTTATGTCAAATTAAGCCGGTTTTGACCAGGAGAAACTGATTTTTACCTGATGAGAATGAACATCTTTTTCCGACGGTACGTTAACCTGACACAGGATGCATATAAATAGACCACGCATTTAAGGGTCAGGTCAGTTCCGTACCGACAAAGAAAATAGATGTTTGTCTTCATATTGCAGGTAAAATAATTGTATATGTCGTAATTTCTTTTGAAATAAGTACTTTTACTGTTGAGATTTTAGTAGTAACATTGTTGTGTTAGCAACATTGTTCACTTAATACTTTAATTTATGATATATTGTAACGGAGTGTTTAAATGTTCTAAATAATATATATTTAATTATATTTATGTACTTTTTATTGTAAGGTTGAGATTGCTACCAACTTCATGTTTAGATTTAATATTGAAATAAAGTATTCTTTAAGTAAGAAAGAATATTATCTGGCAATATATTCTAAATCAATATTCTATTTTAAAATTAGTAAAATGCATTTCTTTAAATTAATTGTTACACTAATTAAGGTCATTACATTTTTATATCTTGGCTATCTTGAAAATTATTGAAATTAACTATTTGTATAATATTCTAAAAAGTATACGTTATACGAATAAATGAAGTTGGAAAGCTGGAAAAAGGAAAATATAATTTGTATTGCATGAACCTTTATTATAAAGTTTTTAGATGTGTTTCTAGAATGTAGTCAATATATTTGTGTTGTTTACTTAAATAAAAGGTCAGTTCCGTACCGACAAAGAAAATAGATGTTTGTCTTCTCATTGCAGATGTAGTGCAGCTGGTTTATCATCGCAGCGGCGGCTATCATTTCAGATATAGCTGGTAGCTGGCGAATATCATTTCAGTGTAGCTGTCTTATCATCGTGGCAGCACGCTTTTAAGAGAGCCCTTCTCTCTCTCTCTCTCTCTCTCTCTCTCTCTCTCTCTCTCTCTCTCTCTCTCTCTCTCTCTCTCTCTCTCTTGGCATGAGAGACGTTATACGAATAAATGAAGTTGGAAAGCTGGAAAAAGGAAAATATAATTTGTATTGCATGAACCTTTATTATAAAGTTTTTAGATGTGTTTCTAGAATGTAGTCAATATATTTGTGTTGTGTAAAGACTTGTGTATCTTTCTTTCATAACAAAGCTACTATCTTCTTGTATGATTTCCCAATTTTGCCTGTTTCTATTGCTTATGATTGTGGCTACTCCCGCTTTAGTGTCATTGTATTTACTATCATTTGTGACAACTATCGCATCCATTTTCTCTTCGAGTTCAGCTATCATTGTCTTGGAAAGTTTGTTATGCGTCTCCCGAATTAGTATAATGTCATACTGGTTTAATTTGATCAGTTGTTCGATTTTATCCTTATCTATACCATTAGTGTTGATTGAACTGATATAGAAGTTTAGTTGTTCCATTTTTGGTTGGTTACTCCAGGTGGCTTAAACTACTATGTCAAATTTATAAATAAAGGTATTGAAATAAAAATTGTAATGAAATAAAAATTGTAATTTACATTATTATTTGATTTAAATGAGTTTGGGGCATTGGCCCCTCGTTGTCCGTTTCCTATAGTCTGTTGTGTCCCTACTGTCAGTAATTTGTGTCGTGTCAATTTGTGGTCTCGATTTCGATTTCACGTTTGAGTTCGGTCCTTGCATATCTTCCGTGTCCTGTTGCATTTTGGTTATTTGGTCGTTTGTGTTTACTTCTTTGTCTGAGCTCTCTGAAAGATTCGGTTCTTGATGTTCTTTTGTCTCCCTCATCTTCTTTTGCTTGATTTCTTGTATACTCTGCAGTATTTCAGAGATAGCAGGGAGGTATGTATCTTCACTGGAAGAGGAGCCCGAAAGGGTTTTACACTTCCTTTTCTTCTGCAGTGGTATGGGCGTAGACGTAATGGGTTGTAAACCGATCAGATCAGTCTCATTTATAATTTCTTCCAAATCCTCACTCACTCCCTTCTTCCTCTATGAGGAGTATATCGTATCTGTTTTGTGTTTAAAGTGGTTTTGTTGGGATGATTTTTTTGGTTGCTTTTCTTGGCGTCTGAAAACCGTCTTCGTCAGTCACCACAATTTCAAGGGTTCTTTCTACTTGCTTTTCATTTTCTTCAGGTATTATTGTTTCCTGTCGATTTGTCCCTTGTACTTTGGCTGCATATGTATTTGTGTTTTGGTCTTTGGACTTCTGTTGATAATTGCAGTCTTTAGGACCATGGCCCATTGTGCGGCAGCGTGGGCATTGTCGATCTAGGTCGCAGCCCCTATACCACGACCTTAGCATGAATCCCATAATACAGAAGAAGGCGGGTATCTTCCTAGCTTCTTCTATTGGCACTTGCAGTATTCTTTCTCCGCTGTGGAATTTTTCAAAGCCATAGCAGTTGGCCTTTTATCCCTGGCAATCTTTATTTTGTGTACACAGATTAGTTTGTCTATTATCACTGTGGTATTCACTTCGAGTGGAAGTCCGGAAATGAAAACATCAATATTTTTCGGTTCGATTTCTGTTGTGATCGGTTCAGTGTTCGATTTTATCACTCCGTGCCCTTGAATTTGCAGCTCTGTTTGGTGGAGAAGCTTTTGTAATTTTTGGGATAGAGGGTGTACTTATTTCGTAACCCCTATTGTAATCCATAAATTTCATTCAAATCTATCCTCATCACTTCCATGGATGCTAGAACTTCGGTCTGTCTTGGAAGTTTTTCCGCGTCTCCAAAGTCCAGGGTTTGACAGCCCTCTCTATGATAGATGACCAACTTCCGGTTTCCCGGCTCGCCTTCTACATCCGTATTGAACAAGTCTGATATTTTGAAATGAGTCGCCTCCATTTGTCAAATGTATTTTTGTCCATTCCGTTCTAATAAGGGAAACTATTTCAAAAATACAAAGTAATACAAAAATCTAATATAAGAAAATGTGAACATTGATAATCAAACAAAACGGTGCTGCAAAAACAGAAAAGGATAAATATAAGAAAAACAATTTGTAACTCTAGTATAGAAATCTACAACTCAGTAGTGTACATGAAGTACAAACTGGATCACTTTGTGAGTTCTTCCCACCACAACGCACTGATATACCTGAATAGAATGAATACATCCAAGCGTTATAATCCAGTGGATTTCCGTGCGGTCTGTTTTGTTCTTGCTATTGTGATTGTGATAGAGACTAAGTATATTTCTCAACTACAAGTACTCGAATCAGCGCTCTTTCCTTGCCAGAGAGGATTGTGTCGTTCTCTTCTCTGAGTGACCCAGAATATGGTAGCCGTGTCTCCTGTAGTGTGGCGATATCGACCTGGCATCTTGCAAGTTATTCATTGACTGAATTCTTTCGAACAGTGCTGATTGCCTGGAGATCATCTGAGAATGATGTCAGCAGGGTCTGGATACTCCATGTACCTAGTTTAAGGATTAGAGGTTTAATTGTTGGTTTCGTTTGTTCTTTCTTGGTACAATAGTTGCAATCCGCTTTGCCGGGTACTGGCATGCCTTAAGGATTACACGCCCAGTAAGGCAGATGAACAGTGGCGGTACGGCACCATATTGTCTGGTGGATTACCCGCTTGAGGAGGGTGCTAGCGCTGTCCAGTGAGATATGTTGGTCTCTCCCACAGTCGTAACCAACCCATGGCGTCTGACTCTACGCCAATCGAACATTGACATATAACGGGTAAACTGCTTATTCCAGTGTTGTGTCGACGTTGTGACGGAAAGCTGCAGTGTCCAGGGCGCAGCCATGTGAAAAGTGTTATGGACAATAAGTCGTTGTCCATGGAGCTGATCCAAGGGAAAGAACCGGCCGATACGTCATGGCACTAGCGGTATCAATGGTTTTTCGAAATTATACTGAAAACATTGCCGAGTTGGATTTACTTTTAGGGTTTACTCCCTTAGACACTCCCATGGGAAGGTATAGTTAAAGGTAGCAAAGTTTTGAAGTCAGAGTGTACCTTCTTCTTGATGGCGACGAGCCCCATGTGCAAAAAGCGTCTGATTTTGAGGCGCCAGAAAGCCGCCTAACATTCCATCAACAGTCCGTTTAAACAGGTTCTACCGGGCTGCCATAAAGGGTGTGCTTCTTACCGGTATCTTCAATAACACTAACTGCGACACTGACTACTCGCTGCTGAAACATGAAGCTTGAGAAAACTAATATAAACCGCCCTATGCGAGACCACACACTGACGTGAGCAAGACGTCATATCCAGACAAGGCTGAGGTAGTCACTTACGCCCTCTCCAAGATGTTTGATTTAGAATCTCTGAACGGTAGCGCCATAGAGAGATGGGATCATATCAGAGCGAATGTATACAACATCCACGAGGTAAGTGATAGCGCCACTGAATTTTGCCGCAGACGATATCATCCACGATAAGGGCAAGCAGACTGAGCATTAGGTAAAGTACTACTATCCACTTTACTCCAGAGATAACCATGTGACCAACGATGAACTAAGAGCCATTACAAACCTCCTTCTCATGGCCGAACAAGACGAGGAGCCTATTGTGGCAGAACTAAAGAAGGCCAAACAGAAACTATCTTTAGCTAAATGATGGCATCCCAGCAGTAGGCAACAAGTGCGGCTTAAGCATGCTGCTCATATACCTCCACGACTGACATCCTCTGCTAGTGCTAAGATACGGGTGTAGTGCCACCGGACATGAGAGACGACACCTTCGTAACCCTGTAAGAGAACAAAGGCGACAGAAGTGACTGAAACAAATACAGGGGTATGTCCCTTCTCAGCATCTTGAGTGCAGTCTTCGCAAGCTTTAATCTGAACAGATTGCAGTTACTTGCAAATAGATTGTATCGAGAGTCGCGGTGTGGGTTCCGCGCAGAGATGTCTACAATCGATATGATATTCTCAGTTAGCCAACTGCAGGAGAAATGCAGAGAACTACACAAACCCCTATTCCTGGCCTTTATTGAACTCAAGGCGTTAGATCTGGTCAGCAGAGACTCTTCACCATCCTGGCGAAGATTGAATGCTTTGTAAAGATGCTAAGCAGGATCCAGTCCTTTCACAATGACATGAGATTCAACCTTTACTTTTATATCAAAATTGTTTGTCAATTGTATCCTACGATTTATAAAACAAACACGATCCAGAGGACAAGATAAAAGTCCCTATACATGCATATGTCCCTTTAGACAGTTCATTATAAAAAGTCGATAATAGGGACAGACGAAAATGAGTGGTGGGGGAGGGGCCAAATCGTGCCTCTCTAATATTCGGATGTTATTTTCTCAACCTCAAAATAAATAAGTCATTACAATCAGTTATCATATGTAAAATCTAGCCGAGTTCATCATATTTGGTAGATGAAATGTATATGCTATATAAATATACATCCTTAAAAATGGAAGAATTTACATTTATTCCTAAACTTGAACTTGCTTCTTATATATACACCTCCCATATATATATATATATATATATATATATATATATATATATATATATATATATATATATATATATATATATATATATATATAATTCCTTAGGTGAAAGTTAAGTTTTAAATTTTAATGCCGTAAGTGATGAAAGGAATTTGGATCATTTATGAAGTTCGTACAATCATCAGCATGTTGTAGCATCTTGAATTCCTCTTTTAGGTTTGATATTCCTATTCCTTTAATATTGGTGTTACTCCTGATTTTAATACTCAGGATTTCGATTGCTATTACGTATAATATCATTGATAGTAGGCAGCTTTGCCTCACTGATCTTTGAATTTCAAATTTTTCCGTTTTCGCCCCATTTACTTGTACATTCGCAGTTATTTTATTGTACACTATTTTAGTCCATTTTTGGAAGTTATTTCCAAAGCCAAATTTTTCCAGTACTTTTTGCGTATAATTGTGTTCTAATCTGCCGAAAGCTTTCTCCTGGTCGAAAAGTACCATAGCACATTTCGAGTTTGACCCGTTTATAAAGTGTATAATGGTCCTAATGTTCAGTATATTGTTATGTATGCTTTTATCTTTACCACCGCATGTTTGATTAGTGTTTACTATCGTGGCCATCGTAGAACAGGAAGAAGGAATCCAGTTATCTCCCTTTCGCCTGTAACGGATAAACGACTTAAAAATTCTGCCGTTAATTTTAATAACCTGTTTCAAATTCATCTTAAATCATCAACTGTCCCAGGGATACCACTACGTATTGCATTATTCAACGCTCAATCAGTAGGATCACCGGAAAAGCGCGCAGAAGTTGTTAATTTTATCAAAGACCAGAATATTGACATCTTCTTCCTGATAGAAACTTGGTTACATTCTGCAGGTGATGAAAGTATGTGTGCGGATTTAACACCCAGCGAATACTCCATCAACTCGTTGCCCCGCAACTCTCGCGGAGGTTGAATTGCTGTAATTACAAAGAATTCTATGATCAAATGTCTCAAGTACAACACAACCTTCAACTTCTGCAACACATCGTTTGAACTAGTCCAAACAACGCTCTCACGGGAACAAAGGTCAGTCCATTTTTTCTGTCTCTACCGACCTCCTCCTAGTAGAAAAAACAAGATGACTGAATCTCTCTTTTTGGAGCAGTTTCCAAATCTTCTAGAGTATGGAAATTCGATAGGTGGCAACCTAATTATTCTTGGAGATTTCAACTTTCACTATGACTGTCCTAGTAAACCAAACAAGTCAAAACTCCCATTCATGTTTTCAATCTTAAACAGTCAGTTAACCAACCTACCCATAAACTTGGTCATATTTTAGACTGGTTTCTTTATAGACCTGATGATAATATTCTGCAATCATCCCTTGTATCCCACGAACTTGCATCGGATCACTTCTGCATTGTATGCCATCTCAACGTATCAGTCCCTAACCCTCCACCTCTATTTGCTACTAAGAGAAACCTCCGTATGATAAATAGAACCAAATTCATGCATGACATCCAAGAAAACCTAACAACTTTCTTACATCCAACAGCGGAACAACTTGATAACTGCCTGCGTTCATTGCTTGAAAAACATTCGCCAGCCACCAAATGCAGAGTATCAATAAAAAAAAAAGTGTTCTCCTTGGTATAGCAGTGTTAGGGACCAGTTTTACACTGCTAAAAGACATCGCCGAAAAGCAGAGAGGCTTTGGCTTTCCACCGGACTCACTATTCATAAACAAATCTACGAAGCCGCTAAGAAGAACGTCACAAACATAGTCCATTTAGCAAAATCATCCCACTACAGTACTAAGATCACGGAGAGTTTCAGCTGCAAAGATTTCCTTGAGAAAACTAACAAACTAATGTTAAGGAACAAATGTACACCACTTCCAACGATCTTCTCTCCAATCGACCTACCAGACCAATTTGCAAATTTCTTCGATGACAAAGTTAAAACCATTAGAGATTCGCTTGACAGCACAATTTCATCTGATTCGTCACCATACAGGTATGATGCAGAATTTCAGCGACAACCGTTAGGAGCATTTGAACCTGTTTCTATAGATTTAGTACGGACAATCGTGATGAAAAGTGCAACAAAGTCTTGTGAACTTGATCCAATTCTGACATCACTGCTGCTTGAGTGCTTAGAACCAATATTGCCTTCACTAACTGATGTTATTAATATTTCTCTCTCATCAGGGGAATTCCCATCATTTTTCAAAACTGCCATCGTAAAGACACTGCTGAAAAAACCAACCCTGGACCATAACAATTTAAATAATTACCGCCCAGTTTCTAATCTCCCTTTTATATAAAAAATCTTAGAAAAGGTTGTTCTAACTCAACTTGTATCTCATTTGAATTCAAACAGTCTTTTTAGTAATGTACAGTCTGCATATCGCCCTCGCCACAGTACGGAAACTACTCTTCTGGAAGTGTTTAGTGACATTCTCTCTGCTTTGGATAGCGGAAAGATTACAGTCATCACTCTCCTGGATTTATCTGCAGCATTTGACACAATTAACCATGATATATTACTTCACCGTCTCCGTATTTGGCATTCAGAATATAGCCTTACAGTGGTTCAAGTCGTACTTAGTGAACAGGACACAAATTTTATCTGCAAATGGAATACACTCCAGCCCAGTTGACATATGTTGTGGTGTTCCACAGAGATCTGTTCTTGAACCTGTTCTTTTCATTCTGTACACTCAGCCGCTCTCAGGTGTCATAAATCATCATCCAGTGTCGCACCAATTGTACGCTGATGACACCCAAATATACAAGTCTAGGCATCCATGGAGTAGAGAAGTGCATTTCGAATGTGAAATCATGGATGACATATAACAAGTTGCAGATGAATGATGATAAAACTGAGGCTATTCTGATAACAACACCGACTTTCTCATTCACAACCTTTACCTCAGACAATAAATATCAGCAACACCAACATTAAATTCTCACAGTCAGTTCGGAATCTAGGTGTTACTCTAGACAGTACTCTCACATTACACCAAGATGTCATGAACATCTGCAAGGCTGCATATCTTGAATTGAGACTCATCAGTTCCATCCGTAAATATCTTTCAGTTCATGCCACGAAAACACGTGTGTTCATTAGTACTGTCAAGACTGGACTATTGTAACTCAATTCTGTCTGGTTCATCACAATATTTACTCCAGAAACTTCAAAAAGTTCAAAACACAGCTGCACGGATCATCTCTAGAGTACCTCGATCAGAGCACACCTCACCACTGCTCTATACCCTACACTGGCTATCAATTCAATACAGAATCAAACACAAATTTTGTTCTCTGTCCTATATTTCAATGACAGACTCCAGTCCAACATACCTATCCAGCCTCACCCATGTGTATACACCAGCTAGATCCTTACGCTCTTCTTCTGATAATCGTATACTCATTGTTCCCAAGGTGAAAATAAAGTCATATGGTCAACCTTCGTTTGCATACCATGGCCCGGCGACGTGGAACGAATTGCCCATTGAAATTAGACACAAAGACACAGTGGTCCCTTTTAAGAGTGCTCTCAAGAATCACCTGTTTCGACTTCAGGGACAAACTTAGCGACCTAATCGTGTTTTGTATCTTATATATTTTCAGCATGTTTTTATGTTTCCCAATTTCATTGTTTTAGTCATTTGTTGTTCTGTAATGTAGTCATATCATTATTGATGGTGTAAAGCGCTTAGAGCTTTGAAAGATTAGGCGCTATACAAAGTCCTCATTATTATTATTATTATTATTATTATTATTATTATTATTATTATTATTATTATTATTATTCCGTTTTGAACCCTATTCGCTAAAATTCTACTCAATATTTTGTAATCTGTGTTAAGGAGGGAGATGGGTCTCCAATTTTTTAGGTCAGTTTTGTCCCCTTTCCCTTTATAGATAATAGTAATCAAGCCCTCCCTCATTGTATTAGTTATTTTGTCATTTTTAAGCAATATATTATGATATAAACTTCCTAAAATGGGTGCCACCTCACTTTGGAATTTCTTAAAGAATTCCGCCGTGAGGCCATCTCGTCCTGGTGATTTACGTTTTGTAAGTTCTTTTCTTGTGGCTTGCACTTCTTCCACAGAAATGAGATCATCACACAGTTTTTTGTGTTCTGATGAAATCTTCTCGCATTGTATGGAATTTAAGTAAAGAATCATTTACAAACACCTTTTGAACAGTAACAGTAATACGATACTAATAAGACCATGATATTATAGTCAAAGCTGGAACAACAATGAAATGGCCTTTTATGGATAGAAAGAAACAATGGCGAAATTATGTGGTTATACTTATTGTAGACGAGATTATAATCAAATTTGGAATAACAATGAAATGGCTTTGTATGGAGAGAAAGAAACAATGGCGACATTATGTGGTTATACTTATTGTAGATGAGATTATAATCAAAGCTGGAACTACAGGGAGTTGGCTTGGTATGGAGATAAAGACACAACGGCGACACTATGTTGTAATACTTATTGTAGATGAAATAAAAGTCATTATACAAGACTCGTGCTATTTGATGATAGGATTTTACGCAATGTGATTTGATTAAACAAAAATAGACCGGCGTTCGCTGCTGCTAATATACGTTGGTTGTAAGTTGGGCTTGCAGTTTATTATATTCCATACCTCATCATTGTAGACGGCAAACAGTTTACCTTATAAAATATCTTCCCAACAATATATCAGTCTGTTGATTGAATAGGTCAATACAGTCTTTCACAATGTCAATCTTTCTCTAAAATAAATCATTGCATTCTGTAGTCAGCCATTTTCAATCCAGAATACGATGTTCTTTTGACAGGCATGTTGTATCAATGGTTTAACAACAGGCTAGACAGAGTTTCACCATTTCAGATAGATGCCAATACAACGATAGAAATGTACGTCCAAGAAACCATACGTTACTTGATTTTAAAAGTAAAGGAATATATTCGAAGTCAAGTGTTATCCTCTATTTGCTATACATGTATTTTTTTCTTGACTTGAAAAACAATACTAATGTGATGATTGCAAACCTTCTGTCTTCTGAATGAACGTTTAATGACTAATCGTAAAGACTGCTACCGATACCATATTTCTTAATTATTATGTCAGTGCTTGGTACAAAACCAGTCTGATTATTAATTATTATGTCAGTGCTTGGTACAAAACCAGTCTGATTATTTAATTATTATGTCAGTGCTTGGTACAAAACCAGTCTGAATATTTAATTATTATGTCAGTGCTTGGTACAAAACCAGTCTGATTATTTAATTATTATGTCAGTGTTTGGTACAAAACCAGTCTGATTATTTAATTATTATGTCAGTGCTTGGTACAAAACCAGTCTGATTATTTAATTATTATGTCAGTGCTTGGTACAAAAATAGTCTGATTATTTAATTATTATGTCAGTGCTTGGTACAAAACCAGTCTAATTATTTAATTATTATGTCAGTGCTTGGTACAAAACCAGTCTGATTATTTAATTATTATGTCAGTGCTTGGTACAAAACCAGTCTGATTGAACTGAATTGTCAAGCGTACAATGAATATGTTATTTTACCATGTGTAACATCACTCACGCGCGCACAACCTGTTAAACGGAATAATATTGCCTAAGCTATGTTTGTTTGCATTGGCCCAAGTCCTATGTAAGTTATGTTTGTTTGCATTGGCCCAAGTCCTATGTAAGTTATGTTGGTTTGCATTGGCCCAAGTCCTATGTAAGCTATGTTTGTTTGCATTGGCCCAAGTCCTATGTAAGCTATGTTTGTTTGCATTGGTCCAAGTCCTATGTAAGTTATGTTTGTTTGCATTGGCCCAAGTCCTATGTAAGCTATGTTGGTTTGCATTGGCCCAAGTCCTATGTAAGTTATGTTGGTTTGCATTGGCCCAAGTCCTATGTAAGTTATGTTGGTTTGCATTGGCCCAAGTCCTATGTAAGTTATGTTGGTTTGCATTGGCCCAAGTCCTATGTAAGCTATGTTTGTTTGCATTGGCCCAAGTCCTATGTAAGCTATGTTTGTTTGCATTGGCCCAAGTCCTATGTAAGCTATGTTTGTTTGCATTGGCCCAAGTCCTATGTAAGCTATGTTTGTTTGCATTGGCCCAAGTCCTATGTAAGCTATGTTTGTTTGCATTGGCCCAAGTCCTATGTAAGCTATGTTGGTTTGCATTGGCCCAAGTCCTATGTAAGCTATGTTGGTTTGCATTGGCCCAAGTCCTATGTAAGCTATGTTTGTTTGCATTGGCCCAAGTCCTATGTAAGCTATGTTTGTTTGCATTGGCCCAAGTCCTATGTAAGCTATGTTGGTTTGCATTGGCCCAAGTCCTATGTAAGCTATGTTTGTTTGCATTGGCCCAAGTCCTATGTAAGTTATGTTGGTTTGCATTGGCCCAAGTCCTATGTAAGTTGCTCCTTTAGGCGAGTACATGTCTTAAGATTGTATACGTCTCGTTGCATTCCTCTGGCATAGATGGAGCATTCTATCATGTAATGTATGATGCCTGATCAGAGATAGAATTATGTAGCATCGAATCAGAACAAAATCTTTTATGATTTTAAGACAGGTTCGGGATTCATTCCGCCGTGTCTGATAAAAAAAAATAGAACGAGTTTAACATAATTATGCCCCCTATCCGAATTTTTCCTTATTGTTTAGTCCGGTTTTAAAGTGAATTTTTATACCCCTACATACTTCCTTCTTTTGACTGCTGGGATTTGATATTTTTTAAAGAGAAAATCGCAGTTGTTCTTTTGTTAGTGAATACACTGTACAGCTGTTATCTGCGAAGTGCAAAAGTTTATCAAGTACATAGTAGGCATTATTACTTCCTCAAAACCAATACAAGACTGATATTTTATTTTAAGAAGTTCGCTTTTTTTGGTAATAGAAATTGATTGATATTATAATTTAACAGCAATTTTGTATCATATAAGTAGCGTTACCGCCACTGAAAACAGTGTTCTGTACAAGCTGTAAAGGTCTCCACAACAATAAAAAGACTTAAATGTTGAAAATAAAACGGCAACATGTCTGCATATTACATGTCAAACTAAATTATACTGCTGTGCGAAATCAACGAATTCTATACAATTTGGAATCAACTGCCGAAATCTCGTATCGCTATAATTCACTCAGTTAAAATGCTTCTTTAAGTGGAATCCTCTGAATTATTTCATTGTAAAGCAGTCACCGTCGAGTGAATGCAGCTTTAATTGTTGCTCAATAAATGGATAGCTGGACATTGTCGCTAATTCAAACATTTAGCACTTGCGTACTTAGCACGTTTCCGGTGCTTTAATATTGCGTTGCTTTCCCTCAGTTGTTATTTGCAGGTTAAATTTGTTTAAAAATTAGTTTTTATTAATAGTTCATGAATGTATGAATATTAAGAAAGACAGCAAGATTGATAAAATGAAATTAAATCGTTCATAAAAAAGACCCCGGTTGGGTGGAGATTCATAATCGAATGTTTAGAGAATATCGGACTTAAATATACCTGTCCTAGTACAATAATATACAATTAGATATATCTGTCCTGATACCATTATATACAATTAGATATACCTGTCCTAATAAAATTATATACAATTAGATATACCTGTCCTAATACAAGTATATACAATTAGATATACCTGTTCTAAGACAATTATATATATATATATATATATATATATATATATATATATATATATATATATATATGTCCTAATACAATTTATGTCTTAATATAATTATATATAATGAGATATACCTGTCCTAATACAATTAAATACAATTAGAGATACCTGTCCTAATATAAATGTATACAATTAGATATACCTGTCCTAATACAAGTATATACAATTAGATATACCTGTCCTAATACAAGTATATACAATTAGATATACCTGTCCTAATACAAGTATATACAATTAGATATACCTGTCCTAATACAAGTATATACAATTAGATATACCTGTCCTAATACAAGTATATACAATTAGATATACCTGTCCTAATACAAGTATATACAATTAGACATATAGGTCCTAATAACAATATACATGTCCTAATACAATTACCTGTCTCCTAGTGCAATAATATATAGATGTCCTAATACAATAAAAAGAACACAAAATGTTTGTAGCCATTGTATTTTGATAGACTATAATTTTATTCAGTAAGTGGACACGCTCATTTATGTGGATAAATGTATTCAGTATGCGAGTGGACACACTCATTTATGTGGATACCTTTAGTCAGTATGTGAGTGGACACACTCATTTATGTGGATATTGGGATATATTTGAAATTTTTCCTTTGCTACTGTCGACGTCATCGCTCGAATTAAGTCGGCCTTCACACAGTTTTCCAATAGGGTGTTGATTTGCATCAGTGTTGTGTTTGTCACCAGCTCGAAAACCCTATAAAACAAGAATAAAATTAGCATCAAATGAATTCCAGTCTAACCTCACGCGGAACAGTCTCACGGTGTAACTTGGCTCCAAGGTTACATTGTCATTCTCCGATTTGGATTCCACAATTGCATTTCGCATGTTTAAAAAATAACAAATCAAACTTTTATCTTCAAACTTAATATATTAGTTTCAACGGCAATTGTTTCCTCATTCTTCAAAAAACCAATGTCGCCAAAAATTGCATTCGCGCGCGCGCGCGCGTGTGTGTGATTTGGAATTTTTACGTAGCTCCAACAATTTGTCAATCGTATCGCTTCGATGTCTGCAGTGATGCAGCTTATAGTAATGTCTAACACTGATGCCTCATGCCGCATTCATGTAGCATCATGTCCAACCCAGTCACAATAGCGTAACCTTTCAACCACCAGTCATAACACTGACTTGTTAATGCTGAGCGCGTTTAAGGCAGCTGCTAACAACATTTTTATGTCTTTGGTATGAACCCACGACCTCCCAATCTAACCACATAGGTCACCTGAGGTTAACGCCAGAGAGAGAGAGAGAGAGAGAGAGACATACAAATAATACGAACGTATCAGTGGTAAAAAATGGGACAGTCATTTTTGTGAGCGCATATTTTGATTGCAAATAATGATGTCCTTTACAAACATCATCAGAGGTAAAAACTGGGACAGTCATTGTTTGGCATACTTTGATTGCAAAGAATGGCGTCCTTTAGAAACATCATCAGAGGTAAAAACTTGGACAGTCATTGTTTGGCATATTTTGATTGCATAACATGATGTACTTTGCAGCTGTTCCAATAAGCACTCAGACTAAATAAATAAAACCATGTTTCCAGGGTAAATACACAATCATACTATACACCATCATTTTACTAGTAACCAGGTAATCAGCTATTGAAAAGAGTATTGCCATTTCAAATAAAACATACTAGAGGGTGAAACATGCACGTGGACGACAAAAAATGACTACTGGTTAGCGTTGTTAGATCTCAAAAGTTCCAGTTAGTAACGTAAAATGGTCCTAACCTAACAAATGCCCAACAATAGTAACTGCAAATGGTCCTAGCCCAACACTAGCACGATATTGTAACGTAAAATGGTATTAACCCAACATAACCCCCAAAATAGTAACTCAAAATGGTCCTAGTTGAATACGAAACCGATATAGGAACACAAAATGGTCCTTACTCAACTACACGTTCCCAAACACAGATGCGTCACGCGAGTCAGAGATGCATATCATTAAAAGTAAGTTTAGGATACTTGAATACATGGGTATAGTACATAAAGACATGGGTATAGCACTTGAAGACATGGTAATAGTACTTGAAGACATGAGTATAGTAATTGACGACATCGGTATAGTACTTAAAGATATGGATATAGTACTTGAAGACATTGTCATAGTACATGAAGACATGGGCATAGTACATGAAGACATGGTCATATTACATGAAGACACGGGCATGGTACATAAAACATGTGTATATTACTTGAAGACGTGGTTATAGTACTTGAAGATATGGGCATAGTACATGCAGACATTGGCATAGTACTTGAAGAAATCTGTATAGTACATGAAGACATGGTCATATTGCATGAAGACATGGGCATAGTATTTAAAGACATGGCCATATTACTTGAAGACATGGGTATAGTACTTGAATCATTGGTATAGTAGTTGAAGACATGGTCATAATACTTGAATACATTGGTATACTAGTCTATAATTAAAAGCCATATCTTTACAACCTGAAGACAAATGTATATAATTTGAAGACATTAGTATCAAATTTGATGACATGGGTATAGTACTTAAATATATTAGTATAGAATTTGAAGACATGGGTATATTAGTATAAATTGTGAAGACTTGCAGACATGGGTAAACTAGTATAAAATTTGATGACATGGGTATACTAGTATAGAATTTGAAGACATGTAAATATAACTTTAAGACATGGTAGGGTACTTAAAGACATGGTTATAGTATTTGAAGGCATGGAATAGTACTTGAAGACATGGTCATAGTACATGATGACATGGTAATAGTAATTGAAGACATGGATTAGTACTTGAAGACATGGGTATACTAGTAAAGAATTTGAATATATATGTATATAACTTGAAGCCACGCATAGTACTTGAAGACATGACCATATCACTTGAATATATGGGTATAGTACTTGAAGACATGATATAGTACTTGAAGACTTGACCAAATCACATGAAGACATGGGCATCGTACTTGAAGACATTGATGTAGTACTTGAAGACATGGATGTAGTACGTGAAGATATGGACATCGTACTTGAAGACATGGGTATAGTACTTGAAGACATGGATGTAGTACTTGAAGACATGGATGTAGTACTTGCAGACATGGGCATCGTACTTGAAGACATGGGTATAGTATTTGACGACATGGATTTAGTACTTGAAGACATGGATGTAGTACTTGAAGACATGGGCATCGTACTTGAATATATGGGTATAGTACTTGAAGACATGATATAGTACTTGAAGACGTGACCATATCACATGAAGACATGGGTATCGTACTTGAAGACATGGATGTAGTACTTGAAGACATGGATGCAGTACGTGAAGACATGGGCATCGTACTTGAAGACATGGGTATAGTACTTGAATACATGGATGTAGTACTTGAAGACATGGATGTAGTACTTGAAGACATGGGCATCGTACTTGAAGACATGGGTATAGTACTTGACGACATGGATTTAGTACCTGAAGACATGGATGTAGTACTTGAAGACATGGGCATCGTACTTGAAGACATGGATATAGTACTTGAAGACATGGATTTAGTACTTGAAGATATGGGTATAGTATTTGAAGACATGGGCATATTACTTGAAGACATGGGTATAGTACTTGAAGACATGGGTATAGTACTTGAAGACATGGAATAGCACTTGAAGACATGGATGTAGTACTTGAAGAAATGGGTATAGTATTTGAAGACATGGGCATATTACTTGAAAACATGGGTATAGTACTTGAAGACATGGGTATAGTACTTGAAGACATGGGTATAGTACTTGAAGACATGGATGTAGTACTTGAAGATATGGGTATAGTATTTGAAGACATGGGCATATTACTTGAAGACATGGGTATAGTACTTGAAGACATGGGCATATTACTTGAAGACATGGGTATAGTACTTGAAGACATGGTATAGCACTTGAAGACATGATAATAGTAACTGAAGACATGATAATAGTAACTGAAGACATGGATTAGTACTTGAAGACATGGGTATACTAGCAAAGCATTTGAATACATCTGTATATAACTGAAAGCCATGCATGGTACTTGAAGACATGACCATATTACTTGAAGACATGACCATATTTCTTGAAGACATGGGTATAGTTCTTGAAGATATGATATAGTAGTTGAAGACATGGCCATAGCACTTGAAGACATGGGTACAGTACTTGAAGACATGGGTATAGTACTTGAAGATGTGGCCATAGTGTTTGAAGACATGGTCATAGTACTTGAAGATATGGGTATAGTACTTGAAGACATGGGTATAGTATATGAAGACTTGGGCATATTACTTGAAGAGATGGGTATAGTACTTGAAGACATTGTATAGCACTTGAAGACATGGTCATAGTACATGAAGACATGATAATAGTAATTGAAGACATGGATTAGTACTTGAAGACATAGATTAGTACTTGAAGACATTGGTATACTAGTAAAGACTTTGAATACATATGTATATAACTTAAAGCCATGCATGGTACTTGAAGACATGACCCTATTACTTGAATATATGGGTATAGTACTTGAAGACATGATATAGTACTTGAAGACATGACCATATGACTTGAAGACATGACCATATTACTTGAAGACATGGCCATATTACTTGAAGACATGGCCACTTGAAGACATGGCCATATTACTTGAAGACATGGGTATATTGCTTGAAGACATGGGTACAGTACTAGTGCTTGAATTTTGAGAGTTGAATTGTTCGTGTAATGAAAACATTAATGGCAATTCATACCTGATCAAGTTTCTTAAATAGCGACTTTACTATTAGGTACAATAATAATAATAATAATAATAATAATAATAATAGCCAAAATTGTCAAAGTCCATGGCTGTATTCGTAGTAGTCATAAATAATTATAAGCACTCAATCAATACAATATATTTTTTGTCATACTGCTAAAGATGCTTTTTAAAATATGTAACTGTTTTAGAAGTTATATATTGGTTTGATATAATGACAAACATATTCATTTGATATTTATATATCATATCACTTTATTGTGCATATTGTTGTCTGACGGGGGATTACTGATACTTACTGACACTGGAAAGAGACAGGAACTTGATTCAAACTCTCCAACAAACTTTTGCCGACATAGAGCAATATGTCAAGAAGTCGAGAATTACTTGTACACAGGGAGGTATTGGTAAAACTCTCGTATACTGAAATGATTTAATACGTCGTGAAAAACATTTAATTATTATAACGTTCCTTTAACTTTAGTAATGATATGAAATACCAGATAGCTACAATGCGGTCTCTCCCCACTCATAGCTCGGCTCGAATAAAACACAATGCGATAGAATTTCCCTCCTAATTTTAGATTCTTTAAGAAATGCGACTTTAATGTATTTTTTAATTTCTGTATATACGTTTCTGGACTTTTTTATTCTCTTTTAGTGACTATATAGATGAATTCCGCCATTGAATATATCGTATTTTAATGACTGCTAGCGCGCACACACATACACACACAAAGATAGCGACATACACACTATATGTTGATGTATCTTATTCTTTAAATAATGCCTGCTCGCTTACACACAAATATTTGACGTAGAGTATTTTTCATATGATGACCGCACGCATGCACACAAATAATGATTTTTTTAAAACAAAATTAGCTTATGCTCAAATCGGTGAACTCAATTTATTATATACACATGTTGCTGGTATTGTAATGGGGTTTCTTAGATTATGACCATTACGGTAGGTGGTGTGGTAAGAGGATGTAATGTCAGATTATAAGGCTTAGTGGATAACAATGGGATAGAAGAACAGGTTTCGGAACTTCCAACATTAATGACTGGGATAAATCAAATTGTCCATTTTGGAAAAAACGTGCTCTTTGTCCATGTTCCTCAAACGCTTAGATGCGCAGTTGTAAACACTACACCGATATTTCAACCACTTTAAAACTCAACAGCAGTAGTTGTTTTCTTTTACATGTACCAGTGTGTGGCAAATATTATTTTATATTTTTTTCAAAAAAGTAAACACCGTGCGGTTTCTACCATATTTACCTATGTGTCGGTTATTGGCTATGTAGAAAAACTGAACAATATCTCGGGTCCAATCAATTTCTTACTTTTTTTCTTCTCAAACAGCTTCCGCAAACACGTCATAACATTTGCCGCAGATTGACAATGATAAATGTATTCTATTAAATATTCATTCTAGTCCTGCCTAGATTCCCTTCCATTACCATCCGTGTGGCTCTGTTTAAGTCCATGTTAATCCTTGAACTTCATATATTCTTGCGGTTAGGGGAAATGACAGACATCCTGGTTGTAGAACACCAACTTTAGTTTTCTTAGGTTCAGACCATGGATATTGGTTGAGTTGTCGAGTTTACACATTACCAACACTACAAGTGTACCCCTTTTGTCTAAGTATCATGCCCCAAATAGTAAAAGAACAGTGCTCTGTCGATGCGCTATTTACAACAACTTCGGTGGCATATTGGACAAATCTTCCTTGGGTCTTGGGGGTGGGGGTGGGGAATCTTACTATAAACAGGAAGGAGTTCAATCAAGCCTTGCACACACTGTTCATGCTAGATAGTTTTAATCTTCGTTTATTCAAAACTCATCCTTTTAAGATTAGCGCAGCATCAGTGTGTGATGCAATGTCTATCAGACAGTACCATTTGGGTCTTGTGTCGGTGCCAGTCATATTCCTTTGAGAACTATGTCTGCAGGAACGAGACAATTTCAAGTTTGTAATTTTGTGCTGACGTTCGGTTGTTTTTGTGCATCACCATAGCAGTGCATATTGCCTTGGTCTACTTTTCAATTTTCTTTCAGGTCTTGTAGATGCACAGACTGGTACCGATGTCCATTGGAGAGCACTTCACTTCATATGGGTTCAAGCAATACATGACAATCTTTCAACTAGTCATTCTTCCACTGGCGTTCTGTGATAGGGAAATACAAACATGTTTTGGTTAACGCGCGCACAGCTGTTTAGTAGGAAACTTGTTCTGTCGTACTTTAAACTCCTGCTGCCATGCATGGGCTATATGACGCAAACGTTTCTGGTCATTCGTTTCGTATTGGAACAGCCACAACTTCATCTGCAGTTGGTCTAGAGGACTATCTAATTCAGACTATATGAAGATGCTATACGCGCTACATCATAAAGATGGTCTTCGTGATATTATACGCGCTACATCAGAGTTCACTCTAACCAACCTCTTTCTGCTCAGGAACAGTTGTGTAAATACATTTAGTATAAAGTGTTTTGGGCATCAGTCCTACCAAATGGATTTTAACGTTGCATACCGGCCTCCTTTTCAGAGATTTCATTTGATATATTAATATCAAATTCAATTTGGCATTTGACGCCATTCGGACACTAACAAACTATCAGCTTACGTTAGATATAATTAAGATGGGATCAGCCCATAATACATTAGCATGCTGAGATTAGCCTAGCACATATATTACTAATGCTGAGATCAGCCCAGATTACACTTGAATGATGGGATCAGCCTAGTACATATTTTATTTGAGCTGGCTGGGACCAGCCCAGAATACACAATCACGCTGAAATCAGCTTACCAAAGATTTACTTCAAGATCGGATAAGCCCAGAATATACTCAAATGATGGGAACAGCTTAGCACAGATTTTACATCAGCTGTGATCAGCCTAGAGCCAGTTCCGCTTAAGCTAGGATCAAGCCAGAATACAAAGTAATGCTCGGTTACGCCTAGCACCGAATGGGAATGAATCTTTACATTCCGATTCTAGCCCATGAGTAGACCCCATAGAGAGATTTAAAGTTTGTTTAAATATGCTAATTAGATGTTGTTATTTTAGTCATGAGTTTATGTTATAGACATTAGATAAAAAGTTGCATTTTTAAGAGAAAGAGATGGAGTGAGTGAGAGAAAAAATAAATATATTTAATCATGTATCCTATATTTCTTACAAAGCCTGTATTATATCATTTTTGCAAACAATTCATTACTATTATGTTTTGCATAAATATTTGATATATCATATTTGTCACACACACAAACACACACACACACACACACACACACACACACACACACATTTATGCATGATTTAATGCATCTATCACACTTGGTAGTCTCGTAACCTATTCATGAGATCTCATATCTATTTCTGTCGCATACTGATATCCAAATAATAGCTCAGCATGTGATTAGTTAAATCGTTCAACGATTGACTGATCACGATTGCGGTAGGTCCTCGTCTGATTTCGAAGTCAAGTTTTTTCCTCAGAGATGATTCTGCACTTAGACATTCTTTGCCAGGATCAAATTGTAGTAGTTGATGCCATCGCAATGGTCCTTGCTGATAAATTACTTAAGAAGCTAATACAGCTTCAGCAGCCGATATAATAAGAAAGGTTCAGCTTCTTTGTATCTACTCGCAACGTCAACAACAGTGAACGCGTATTTGTATGTTGATGGACGTCTACCATTTTGGACAGCATTATGTGGTAGAAACAAATTATCTGCTTGACGAACTTCATATTGAACCCTATTAAATTATGTGGCAGTAGATACATTTGCCTTATTGCCTGTCGCGAGTTTACTAATCGCTACTTTACCTTTCCAATATCCTCTTCGACTAACATAAATCAATTCCATTATTTTAATAATCGGTTGATTAATTACCAGCTCCAAGCACTAGTTTACTTTTCATTGCGAATCTTACCAACCAATTAGCTAATGATTCTCTGAAATATTTATCTTTTATGGAATTTAACGAAAGAATTTTACATATGCAATATGTCTTTGTAAATCTTTATTTGTATATGCTACATGCTTGATCAATAGCATTTACTGGATACTCTCGAGGGTATTGGTATACATATCGTTAACTTAACATATCGGTCGCCAAGTCGAATATTCAGTTTGGTTCTAGGACTACAACATTTATGTCCAGGAAGGTGTTTCCTCCTGTGTATTAGCCCATGGACTTCCTGGTAATTTTTCTAATGAAATAGCTATGACACCAACTATTTTGTTTGTCAAAGAGACACATTTATATTGTTTTGTACCGCATTTCATACACTTGCCTGTACGTGCTCCTTTTATTATTTGTTATGATTGTTGTTATTCCACCTGTAGGGCTGCCTGCTCTGCAACTAACTCAATACAAACTCAAATTATTTATTATATTTATATAACATGGATGTCTCTGATTTGCCAGCAACACGAAAACAAGAACCAGCCAGACGTTGTCTAACGCTACCGAATTATATCTCAATGATAATAATAGGTCCATCTGGATCTTATAAAAGACAATTATTTTAATAATGAGATCGCTCACGTAGGATACGTAATATTTAGTAGCTCCTTCAGCTGATGATCATAGATGCTAAGATGTGCCAAAATATTTTAATGACATCACAAAATAATTAGACAAGAAGGTGGTAATATTATGGTGATAATATTTACGATATTGATAAAGCGCCGGATTTGATTAACTTAATGAATGTATTAATAATTTAATTGGTTATGATAATGTGAATCTGCAAAAACAATCAACTCCGGCAATATTTTCTCCTGGCAGGCATACAAATACTGATATAATTTATATAATTCAGCGATACACGCATATACATAATGTGATCAGAGATAACTGAAATATTCCAGCTATATTTAATAGAGTTGATACACATACCTTCAAAATATTTTTAAGACTTGGTGTTCAGGGGATATTGATATAGGTAAATTTAAAAACTTCTTTCGTCGTGCACAAGCTACTACACATGGATTTATAACGATACATTTACCTGATCCTTTGTCAAGATGTCTAGGTGTTAATAAAGAATTTGGTTAAGATATTGTTATAATTACAGCAGCGGGGTGGAGTGGGAAAGGGGGGGGGAGCACATATAAAAATAAGTGTCGTGGCGGGTAAAATCACGTGCATACTTGTGGAAAACACCAATGAAAAATACATACACAAGATGAACTAACCCAATCAGAGAAATTCTCGTTCAGTTTGACGTTATGGACCTTATTTTGTTTTTTCGAAGAAAGATTTAGTTTTCATGTAAAAAGACTTCCTCCAAAGTTGGTCAGTTCCCCCACCCCCACCCCTGCTCAAGGTGTATAGATGAAGGGAATTTTGGGTTCGGTCGATACTAATTAAAGCATTTTTTGTTTGGGGTGGTGGGGATGGGGTGACAGTTCCTACTGTTCTATTAATTATAAACATACACGTTTTTCTAACCTTTGGTTTTAAACCTTGAGCTTCCTTCGGCAATACACGGTCTTTAATATGCAATACACGGTCTTTAATATGCTATACACAGTCTTTAATTTGCAATACACGGTCTTTAATATGCAAAACACGATCTTTAATATGCAATACACGGTCTTTAATATGCTATACATGATCTTTAATATGTAATACACGGTCTTTAATATGCTATACACGGTCTTTAATATGCTTATACACGGTCTTTAATATGCAATACACGGTCTTTAATATGCTATACATGGTCTTTAATATGCAATACACGGTATTTAATATGCAATACACGGTCTTTAATATGCTATACACGGTCTTTAATATGCAATACACGGTCTTTAATATGCAAGTAATATAGTATGTACCTTTGCACAGCTTGAACTTTTCTACCGGCAGCCAATCCGCTTGGGACAATTCTCCAAACGAGATCACCGTAGAGCGTAAAACATCCAATGTACATGTTGATCCTTCATTCAAGTACACCCTTTGCATGCAGCTAAGGACTTCAGAGAACAAACTGGTCAAAAGAAAACAAGTGTCTGCACTGACTAACTATAATACATTATTATGCAAACTTTAATTGATACTAAAATCTATTAGTATGCCGTTTTCTTCCGCATACGGACAGACAGACAGACGGGAAGACAGAGAGACAGAAAAACTCATCGTTCAACCTATCATAAATATCAAACCACAACATTTTACTAGCGTTGGGTCAGCTACCATCCACTATCGTTCATTCTGAGCGAATTCACCTGTAAGACAGTAAACATATTGAAAACCCCACACAGTGTTAATCCTGTATTCAAACAAAAATCTACCAACGAACGCAATCCCAGTTCAGCTGGGCCATACCAACCTAAGTTACAAAAAAGCCATAGACGTCCAATGCAAGCTCGTAATAGGCAGGAGAGCAACCGAAATGCAAATAATACATGGCTTGGTTACGGATGCAGACTCAGTCGCAACATAAGGCTCTGGAAAAGGGACACGTCAATAAAAAAAGAAAACACTACGTACATGACAGAACTGATGCACATCTCGGAAATGATAAACTTAGGATCATCACTCTGTTCTGAAAATATTACCGTCTCAAAAAATAATTTGTATTGCACATGTCGTGGTTTTAATGTCTAGTTGGCAAAACAAACTATTTTTCTTCGATTCTACACCGATTAGAAATTTATTACACTTTTTACAGTTGCGATTGATAAAAGAAAGGTTTGTAATTTAGCAATTTCAAAGTAAGACAGATTTACCGAACACGATAGCATTTGAATCCAACCTTGCAGGAAGTAGACTTTGTGTAATGTACCTGACTGTCCTATTATATTAGAGTCTTTTCATTGGAAAGACGACATCGACGGCCATAGTATTAAAGAAGAGAAAGTCATGTACATTTCACACAGCTTGTAATACCAGAGAAAAATGATTGCGAAACATTCATCGTGGAATCAATATGAATCAGTGTAAGAATATTAGCATATCAAAAATATGTATATGTATCTATGTTCTGCATCCCGAAAATTCAAATTCTCTCGCATCATAAACTGATGAATTTGAAACTCACCTATAGGCCATTTTAGCGTTTAGAATTTAATATTGATGTAATCTCCCACACCCAACACTAACACTGTATGATTTCGTATGATACAATTACAAGACCTTTTACAGTACTCAACGTTCCAACAAGAGTAACAACCTGTACATCTGCCCCCAATGACCACATATACACTACCCATCCTCACAATCTATACTAGATCATTGTAACATATCTCGTTATCAGTTATCATAAACCCATACGTTGCCGAAAATGAAATTCTCGCAGAACTCACTCAAACTATTAGGTCATTCACGTTCCCTGAAATTGGCAAGAATTTCGATTTGTCTGTATGGAGCCACTGCATTCGTTTACCATCAACAAACACGCTCACACGCAAAGGGAGAGAATTTAAATAATTAACAACTAAAATGTTATATAAAATGAAATCGGTGAGGCGCAACGTAAACGAAACTACTATCATTAATATAAAGAGTTAAGCCATTCATTGTCAAATATAAAAACGCCCTTATTAAAGAAGCCATGCCCTAAAGCATTGATAGTAGATCAATCTAAAATCACTTGTGAGAACCAATTTCTCCGAAGTCAACATATATACATCCATGTGAGAGTATAGCTAGTGGAATTCTAAATCCATGTGAAATTATAGTTAGTTTACTTCTAAGTCAATCTGAAATTACAGTTAATGGATTTCTATGTCCATGTGAAATTATAGTAAATGGGTTTCTAAGTGCAAATAAAAATTATAGTTAATGGATTTCTATGCGCATTTGAAATTATAGGTAATGGACTTATATATCCATTTACAATTTTAGTTAATGTCTTCTATGCCCATGTGAATTTATAATTAATGGGTTTCTAAGTGCATGTAAAAATTATAGTTAATGGTATCATCTGTCCATGCTAAATTACAGTTAAAGGGTTTATAGGTCCATGTGAAACGATAGTTAATGGACTTCCTCAAATGTAATTGTTTCGTCTGAATTATAACATATTCTATCAAATTTTTTTTTAAAAAGTCAAGGCCAATCCAGAACAAGACATTTTAAAGTTGAAACATTGTCTCCTCTCAACATACACATATTATTAAATTGTTGGAATGTTGTACCTTGTATTGAAAGCAATGCGTGTTGTTATCGGATGATTGTAAGGAAAGCAATGCGTGTTGTTATCTGATGATTGTATTGAAAGGAATGCGTGTTGTTATCTGATGATTGTATTGAAAGGAATTCGTGTTGTTATATGATAACTGTATGAAAAGCAATGCGTGTTATATGGTGACTGTATAGAAAGCAATGCGTGTTGTTATCTGATGATTGTATTGAAAGGAATTCGTGTTGTTATCTGATTATTGTATTGAAAGAAATACGTGTTGTTATCTGATGATTGTATGGAAAGCAATGCGTGTTATCTGATGACTGTATTGAAAGCAATGCGTGTTGTTATCTGATGATTGTATGGAAAGGAATGCGTGTTGTTATCTGATGACTTATTTGAAAGGAATGCGTGTTGTTATCTGATGACTGTATTGAAAGCAATGAATCTTGTGATCTGATGACTGTATTGAAAGCAATGTGTCTTGTTATCTGATGACTGTATTGAAAGCTATTCGTGTTGTTATCGGATGATTGTAATGAAAGCAATGCGTGTTGTTATCTGATTATAGTATTGAAATCAATGAGTGATATCATCTTATGATTTTATTGAAAGCAATGAGTGTTGTTGTCTGATGATTGAATTTAAAGGAATGCGCGGTGTCCTTTGATGATTGTATTGAAGGAATGCGTGTTGTGATCTGATGATTGTATTGAAGGAATGCGTGTTGTGATCTGATGACTGTATGGAAAGCAATGCGTGTTGTTATCTGATGATTGTATTGAAAGGAATGCGTGTTGTTATCTGATAACTGTATGAAAAGCAATGCGTGTTGTTATCTGATGATTGTATTGAAAGGAATTCGTGTTATTATCTGATGACTGTATGGAAAGCAATGCGTGTTGTTATCTGATGATTGTATTGAAAGCAATGCGTGTTGTTATCTGATGACTGTATGGAAAGCAATGCGTGTTGTTATCTGATGATTGTATTGAAAGGAATGCGCGGTGTCATTTGATGATTGGATTGAAAGGAATGCGTGTTGTTATCTAATGATTGTATTGAAAGCAATGCGTGTTGTTATCTAATGATTGTATTGAAAGCAATGCGTGTTGTTATCTGATGATTGTATTGAAAGCAATGCGTGTTGTTATCTGATGACTATATGGAAAGCAATGCGTGTTGTAATCTGATGATTGTATTGAAAGCAATTGGTGGTGTCATTTGACGATTATATGGAAATCAATGCGCGGTGTAATCTTATGGTTTTATTGTTGTGTTGTTATCTGATGAATGTATTAAAAGCAATGCGTGGTTGTGATTTGATGATAGCGTTGATTATTCTAGAATATCATCTTATTTCTGACTAAAAATGAATACATCATTATTGTGACGTATTACTACAGTTTTGATTTTTCAAAATAATAATTATATCAACAATGTAAATGTAGGTAACCAGTAAGTCTTTGAACCAAGCAAAAAATATATATCAGCTAAATTATAAAGTTTAAAATTTATATTTCAAAGCAAGAAAGCTGGAACATACCTGAAATTTGACAAGTTCCAATTCATGTTATTCTGACCGTTGTAATTTCCGCTTGATTTAATTTTATCAACTTGCATTTCTAACTTTTAAAACCATATAATCCTATTAAATGACAAAGACTCTCTTTTTTAAATACGAAATGTGTAAAGTCATTGTTAAATAGAAAGAAATAATTGAACATGACCTTACATAAGTTTTTTTCGGTCGTCTATATAAGGAATCTGTCTAAATACATAAATGTACAGCTTATTCTCATAGAGAAATTGAGTTCCCAAAAGATTTGTATGTTACTTGTAAGTCAATCAACATAGTAACAGCCATTTTACCGACAAGACACCAAATGCATGAGTCGACATAATTATTGATCAGTGTTATATATATATATATATATATATATATATATATATATATATATATATATATATATATATATATATATATATATATATATATATATATATATATATATATATATATATATATATATATATATGTGTGTGTGTGTGTGTGTGTGTGTGTGTGTGTGTGTGTGTTACCTGCAAGACCTAGCCTGCGTAACTTCTGGAAGTGAGAAATTGACGTTGGCAAGGAAGCTGATGCAACGAGTGGCTTCTTGTGGTATGGCAACCGCCATCCTACATCGGCTGTTTGAAGGCCCATCATAATGAAAGCATTCGTTGAACTGTACCGAAGGGTATAGTGCTCGAACACGCGCATCGAGTACACTACTAGCTAGAGCTTGATCGATTTGACTCTCAGAACATGACTCGTTAAGCAGTGGGGTTGCTGTCTTTACACAATTTTTCAAAAAGTCAACATAGCTGAATGGGAGAAAAATATCCATTTTGTAGAATAATGTACTCATAAGAAATCAAGCAAACAATTCATAGTCCTATTCAAAGCAGATAATTCCCATATTTGTAAAATCCTTCTTGTGTAACAATTAGTGTTCAGTAACTGAGTGCAGTCAGTTAAGTACTGACACCGAATGTATTAAGTCTTTTATACAATCACATACGTAATGAGGATGACGGATAATAAATCGACTAACTCTTTTGTTCTGTTGGTTACACACTCGACCGTTCGTAAGATGAGGCTAGCATATTCAGTTTAACATAAATTTAGGACAGGGTAAAATACGACATTTCATGAAGCTAACGATGACACGGAAAATAATACTTAAACAAGTCACTGTATTAGCCGCTGCTAAAGGTGACGTATAGAGTGTCACATTCCAGTGCTATATAATGGTTATAATCAAAATATGTAAAGGTGACTATTACAATGACAAGTTTTCAACATATATAGAGGATCGTAAATAGGTAACGATTTACTACTGAATTTATGAAACGAGTTGAAACGATTTAGAAGTCATGACCCATTTGAGATTCTTTTTATCACAGTCTTTTTTTCAGTGGAAATTATTTAGATAGAAAGAACAATGAATAATGTCGTTCATAATAAATGTTTGACTGGATCAGTAGACTGTACAGAACACGTAAACAAATTTCTTTTTGAGTTTGATTTGCTTTCCATAAATATTGCGTAAAGATGATGTGGTTGGTAAAAGTTCTGTCAGTTAGGAGACCCATTTATCTCCAAATTATTCCATGAAGAGTGGTGAGTTTATTTACTTATGTCAGCTAGCATTTAATCCACGCTTGTACATACGGTGGAATATTTACCTATATTACAGATATACCGCCCCCCTTGTCTTGAAGTTATACGTACTTTTTCTCATTATGATATTCTAAGATATGGCATAAAAAAAACTCCTGTAGGGGTCACATGTTCATATTCAGACAGACAAGATAATTATAACTCAATTTCATTTCGCAGTGAGAGTAAAAATTGACTGCCAAAATGTTCATTCAAACAAATACTATCGAGAAGGCAGTGGTAAAACTGTTTTTTCCACGGCCCCAGCCAATCAGGATACTGCACAATAATTCATGGGCTTTTGTAGACGTATCAGAATAAAGTCATATTATAACGTGTTGTAATATCAAAAATATGAAACTGCACATACTATAGGAAAACTATAAGTACAATGTGATACAGTATTGTTTGACTTCATCAATTCTGACATTATCTGGTGAAGTGACATTCAGCGCCGTATATTGTGTAGCCTGACATGGTTTAGTGCAGTGTGATGTATGGTATGGAGAAGTATAGTGTAGTGTATCCATATTTAGTGTAGTTTGATATAGTGTAGTGTATATAATGTAGTGTATATAGTGTAGTGTATATAGTGTAGTATCTATATTTAGTGTAGTTTGATATAGTGTAGTGTATATAGTGTAGTGTATATAGTGTAGTGTATCCGTATTTAGTGTAGTGTGATATAGTGTAGTGTATATAGTGTAGTGTATCCATATTTAGTGTAGTCTGATATAGTGTAGTGTATATAGTGCAGTGTATATAGTGTAGTGTATCCATATTTAGTGTAGTTTGATATAGTGTAGTGTATATAGTGTAGTGTATCCATATTTAGTATAGTTTGATATAGTGTAGTGTATATAGTGTAGTGTATATAGTGTAGTGTATCCATATTTAGTGTAGTTTGATATAGTGTAGTGTATATATAGTGTAGTGTATATAATGTAGTGTATATAGTGTAGTGTATATAGTGTAGTGTATCCATATTTAGTATTTAGTGTAGTTTGATACAGTGTAGTGTATATAGTGTAGTGTATATAGTGTAGTGTATATAGTGTGGTGTATCCATATTTAGTGTAGTTTGATATAGTGTAGTGTATATAGTGTAGTGTATATAGTGTAGTGTATCCATATTTAGTGTAGTTTGATATATTGTAGTGTATATAGTGTAGTGTATATAGTGTAGTGTATCCATATTTAGTGTAGTTTGATATAGTGTAGTGTATATAGTGTAGTGTATATAGTGTAGTGTATCCATATTTAGTGTAGTTTGATATAGTGTAGTGTAAATAATGTAGTGTATATAGTGTAGTGTATCCATATTTAGTGTAGTTTGATATAGTGTAGTGTATATAGTGTAGTGTATCCATATTTAGTGTAGTTTGATATAGTGTAGTGTATATAGTGTAGTGTATATAGGGTAGTGTATCCATATTTAGTGTAGTTTGATATAGTGTAGTGTATATAGTGTAGTGTATATAGTGTAGTGTATCCATATTTAGTGTAGTTTGATATAGTGTAGTGTATATAGTGTAGTGTATATAGTGTAGTGTATCCATATTTAGTGTAGTTTGATATAGTGTAGTGTATATAGTGTAGTGTATATAGTGTAGTGTATCCATATTTAGTGTAGTTTAATATTGTGTAGTGTATATAGTGTAGTGTATATAGTGTAGTGTATCCATATTTAGTCTAGTTTGATATAGTGTAGTGTATATAGTGTAGTGTATCCATATTTAGTGTAGTTTGATATAGTGTAGTGTATATAGTGTAGTTTGATATAGTGGAGTGTATAGTCATGTGGTGTACTGAGGTGCCGAGAAAAGCTTAAGTATAGAGAGATTTAAGAGCCTGCCAAACCTGCATGTTATACTTGGAAACATAGACATCTGATAGAAGTACGGGTTGCATGCAACAAATATCATCTCTCCAAGTCGCTGTGTTGAGTCACAAAAACTGTCATTTAACTGAGAAGCTGAAACGGTGAAACAAAGATGGAAACGAAAGTCGTTGTAAAATTACATAGCATTTAGATACATTAACCCCTTACATTACATGTAAACTTACCAGCCTTAGGCTTTTTATTGTGTACAGAGGATGGTCGTTTCTCAGTCAAAACTAGAAAATGACAAGTGATTTTTGATTTGTCTGCAGTGTTTCTGGTTTGTATGTGTATATGAGAGAGAGAGAGAGAGAGAGAGAGAGAGAGAGAGAGAGAGAGAGAGAGAGAGAGAGAGATTTGGATTTTTAGCGTAGCTTTATTAAGAATGTTTCAGTCATTTCGCTATATGTATACAGTATGGCAGTTTATAGTGATGTCTAGCACTGGGGCATCATGCCGCAGACATGTATCATGATGTCTCACCCAGTCACATTATTCTGACACCAGGCCGACCAGTCCTTACACTTAATGCTGAGCGCGTAGTGATGCAGCTGCTAGCATCATTTTTATTAGTCTTTGGTTCAAACCAGCGACCTGGAGCATCCGAGGCAGGGGTTCTTACCATTCGGCCACCGGAGAGGCATATTTTTTTTAGTGAGAAACGCAACCGTCGTTGTCAACTCCGAGTACAGTAAGACCAGACTAGGTGTCTACCAATGCCTGGGCTAAACACTCGTAAACATTGACCAATATCCATATTGGATAGGCTCGTCTGAGGTTGTCGATAATGTGTGCTTCGATAAATTTTGTCAATCTCAAGTTTGTACAAAAGAGATGTCAGATTAAAATTAATAATTTTACCAATCAAAAATAAAAATGAAGCAAACCGATCTGGAATCAGAATTGTATACATATTGCACAAAAATTAAAAGACTAATAATAAATAAATAAATAAAGGAAAAATTTAATACAAACAAAGTATGGATATTAATTGAAAAAGAAGATAGCAATATCTACTCCGTGCAACAAAATTATATTTCCTATGCACATCCTTAGAAAACACACATGTTTCAGTGCGGAAAATATCTTAGTGTGGCAAATATCTCAATACGGCAAATATTTATATCGTTATTCAGCATATTAGTAGATTGTAAATAAAATAATTTAAAAAATAATAAGCAATATCGGCTGATTGCACTTTCTTTTCTTTGCCCAACTCGCACCGTCGATGAAGGATTGACATGGAATTCGCAGAAAACCCATAGTTTTTAATTTTTAGTTTGAGAATTGCATGTTAATGCAACAATATGAGCAGCATGTCCTATCCCCATATTTGATCCGTTAATATGTTAACTATCAGTACATGCCTTCTTACCTTGACAGCTTTGAATGAATGGTGTGAGACCAGCTAACTTTGCAGTATGCTTGTACATCGTTTCAAGCTCTCGAAGGTTACACCTGCCACCTTCCGCCTTAAGTGACTTCTGAACACAGTTAAGAGTCTCGTCGAATATGCTGAAATCGGGAAACTTGTTATTTCAAGAGAAGGAAGGGAATTGCCATGACAAGAATGCAGCTTTATTTCTAGGCAAGACAGACCTTGAATTAGTATATAAAGTGTTCTTTATTGGGTCCATCGGTCATCCTCGCCATACGAACATATCTATCTCTTTAACACAAGGATCGAGGTGAATAGGTAGGTGCATGAGTAATTTTGTACGTCATCTGTTATACAAACATATTATAGTTCTACACAATTATACCATGAATCAGTACCTTGGTATCGTCTTTTTTAGTAAAACAAAATGATGTTTTAAATATAATAGAAAATACATTATATATTATGTTTATTTTTGTCATTCGTGCAGTATCAAGAAACAAAAAGTGTACTGCATGATTTTAGGCATATGGTGTATTCTACAATCTCCTTTGACATATCAGCATTTCACGTTCCAAATCGACACGTGATTATTATGACACGTGATTATTATGCCAAGTAGTTTTCATAGCCATGCCACATGAACATCATCATAAGCAAAAGATAATCGCCACAAAATGTATGTATCTACACTGTCAATACGCTGTCTATACGCTCTCTATACAGACTATAGCTTCGAAAATGGTTTAGACCTTCACACCGATTAAACTCCTGATTCGGTAAACAATATCCAATTCATTATGTAACAATGACAAACAGGCCTGATCCGCAGAGTTTAAACACCGGCAGAATAAAGAAGTCGACATTTCGGAATCGGCATGTGATCTAAATATTTTTCCTTCTATTAATGCATATATTGTTCACGACTTTGCCAACGGTACGTTGTCAGCATCACATTCACTACTTCCAATGAAACAAAGATCTTGTTTTTAACCTATCCATCGTGATCTCTGTCACCGCTTGGTATGAATTGAGAAATCACGCGGAAGGTACACTATTCAAGGTTATCAAGGTCTCGCATGTTGTTTTCTAATAATGATGAATTTCTCTTTATTCAGTTAGCACTCGCTTTCAAAAACCAAATGCAACACGATGCACACGTTCAGCCATCCAAAATAACTTATTTAAAATAAAATCCACGATGATTAGCCTTGAAATCAACTTAATGTTAATACAATTTGCATTTACATTTAACTGTAGATTCCATGGATCAGTGTTATTCTGCCTGTTGGATTGTATGCATGCTTAATTGCCTAAGCTCATTGCTTAATTGCCTAAGTTCATTGCTTAATTGCTTAATTTCATTGCTTGATTGCCTAAATTCATTGCTTAATTGCATCTTACCTACATACATCAGCTTGACTGTATATGGTTCCATTGAGTAAACCTAACGCACTGCTGCACATTTGGGCCGAATATGTATGCAACAGGAAGTCGCTGCAAGTCGATCGTTTTTCTGCAAGAGTTAAATATCTACTTGCATCAAAGGGATGATTTATACAAAACTGAACACTTTTTATTAAAAGTTGGCTGTGATTGGTTGGTCCACCAACAACCGAATGATACATTGTTTTAAAAAAAATATAAAACAACAAGAAAGTTTAAAGCATCATGGTTTGATGATAGAAAACACTTAGTAAAAGAAATAAAAAAACAGGATGACGTAAATTTACAAACACAAACTAGTTTACTTATAATGATAAGTAGACTCACGGCGGCGTACATACATATAGCTCGTATGTGTGTTGTATGTTAATTTATTATCAATGCTTGAAAAAGGTACCGGAAAGGTCTTGTATTTTCTATAGTTTAGGATTTCTTGACGTGTGTAGTAGCTTCTCCGCCGTATTAAAAGATTTTTTGGTTAAAACTGCATATGGCACTAATTTTATTTGACTTCGTCTCTGTCTCAGAGAGAGAGAGAGAGAGAGAGAGAGAGAGAGAGAGAGAGAGAGAGAGAGTTGTGAAATTACCAAGTTCATTTTGATCCTGAAATTAAATTAGATTCGAATAATTTTTCAAGCGAAACGAGGCCAGTGCCCATCACAATTGTGTATATCATGTATGTAGAATTGACTACAGTATGTTACATGTTTAGGCTCTCGATAACAGTAACGAAGAAACACTGAAAACAACAAGCGTTGTAAAATTTAACGAATAATTTATTTCCATACAAAATAAATGTAAAAGTGAACAAAAGATCTTACGGTTTGAAGAATCAAGCCCCAAAATAATCAACGAATAATCCCAGAATTAAAAATTAAAAGCCATAATAGTTAAATGATCTAATGAATTGGAGTCCGAGTCCTGACGAAAATGCAAAATGGAAGGCGATGACATATGCTGTTGAACCACAAAATTGAATTCCGAATAAAGTTTCACTATGTCTTTGTTCAAGAATTGATTCAGAGCACATGTATTTCCAGTGTAAAATAATCTCTTTAGGATCCAACTAATTTCAAGAAAAATTAAAATTCAGCAATTAAATAGTCAGATGTCAAAGGTTTTATGTTATTCAATAAATAAATAGTTTGATGTCAAACGTTTTATGTCATTCAGCAATTAAATAGTCAGATGTCAAAGGTTGTATGTCATTCAGCAATTAAATAGTCAGATATCAAAAGTTTTATGTCATTCAGCAATTAAATAGTCAGATGTCAAAGGTTTTATGTCACTCAGCAATTAAAAAGTCAGATGTCAAAGGTGTTGTTTTATTCAATAATTAAATAGTTTGACGTCAAAAGTTTTATGTCATTCAGCAATTAAATAGTCAGATATCAAAAGTTTTATGTCATTCAGCAATTAAATAGTCAGATGTCAAATGTTTTATGTCATTCAGCAATTAAATAGTTAGATGTCAAAGGTTTTATGTCATTCAGCAATTAAACAGTCTGATATCAATGGTTTTATTTTGTTTAGTAATTAAACAGTTTGATGTCAAAGGTGTCATGTTCAGTAATTAAACAGTTTGATGTCTCAGGTTTTATGTTATTCAGCAATTAAACAGCCTGTTATCAATGTTATTTTGTATCATTTAGTAATTAAACAGTTTGATGTCAACGGGTTCATATCATTCAGCATTTGTCTTTCTCAGTTTCTCTATTTTGTATATATATATATATATATATATATATATATATATATATATATATATATATATATATATATATATATATATATATATATATATATATATATATATATATATATATACACATTGTTAAAGGAGACTGCATAAAACCAGTATGATTCTAGCATTTTTGCATGCACTCACAAAGTGATACAAGTAATATTTCTAGTAATTTTAATATATGAAAATAATAATAATAATAATAACAATAATAATAATAATAATAATAATAATATAAAATAAATAAATAATAAAATAAAATAATAATAATAATAGTAATAGTTGTAACAAAAACAACAACAACAGTAATAATAATATTAATAATAATAATAATAATAATAATAATTAATAATAATAATAATGAGAACAACAACAACAACAACAATAATAATAATAATAATAATAATAATAATAATAATAATAATAAAGCACTCACCAATGTCGGCAGGCTAAAACTCTGACCCACGTAAAACGCGTACAGTACTATCAGCAACATGATTTCAATTTAATGTCACCTTGTTTTGTTTGAAGAAAGTAAATAGCATAAGATTTTATACAGGCTCCCTTATCTTGAGATGACCAATGTTTGCTTGTTGACAAATGCCAAACTATCCGCGAGACGTTAACCATATGTTGCCGATGATTTGGTGTCAATATTTACCCGGGATTTAAAATGTTCGTGGTTGTGGTACACGTATATGGGAGGACTGCCTGGATGTTGTATGCTTTCAACGGCATTTCCACTGGTACAAGATTGAGAACATAAACAAGTCAAGGTCATATTCTGAACTAGCATTGACCTTCCAAATCCGTGAGAACTTTTTCTAATCTTGGGTATAATCAAATTCAACCGTTGTCCAACATAAAGCATAATTCTGGAATGTACAAAGAAATAAAAATTTATCTTTTGTACGAGGTGATTCTGACCAGCACAAATATATGTAGACATCGTTAAGTATAGTAAATCATCTTTCTCATTCCACAAAGTAATTAATGTATGGAACAGTCTAAACTATGGCACTTGCTCTTAAGCGAAATTATTATGTATGCTTGCCCGTAAAACAAGACGTCCAAACAACGATTGCTCTGAATAAAATTAGCATTAATATTCATCATTCAGGTATGGTTTCATTTGCTGAAATATTTCTTTTCTTATATACCCACTCGCTTTGCTGTGTTACGATTGGTTGATTATCAGTCTTTTTTTTGTATTACGATTGGTTGAATGGTCAGATACACCATGACATCTACTGGCCGTTGTTAAATGTTGAGAAAATTAAATTGCGTTCAAATATGAATCGCGCACAGCTAATAAATGACTACATGAATTTTCCGTTTGTAAGGCTTTGTCTTTCTTTGCTGCCCAACCACCCTGTTTATCAATAAATTTTGAGTCGGTTGAGCATATAAGCTAGTTTGACTTTTAAGGCCTTAATTCGATCCAAGTCAATAAATCTTAACAGTTTATGTGGTGTATGTAAACAAAGCAGCTTACTTTGTTGGTGACCTCTGACCCCAAGTTGTCCGTTTAGTGTATATTATTAAGTTGGTGACTGACGGTTATGATGATGTAAACACTAGAAACACGGGATGACTTTCTATTCTGTAAACACTAGAAACACGGCATGACTTTCTATTCTGTAAACACTAGAAACACGGGATGACTTTCTATTCTGTAAACACTAGAAACACGGGATGACTTTCTATTCTGTAAACACTAGAAACACGGGATGACTTTCTATTCTGTAAACACTAGAAACACGGGATGACTTTCTATTCTGTAAACACTAGAAACACGGGATGACTTTCTATTCTGTATTATGGAATATTCGAAAACAGAATGTTTTCTGTATAATTTGGGATGTAGATTTCAAACATGAATGCAGTTTGAAGATAATGATAATTGTTTAACTTAATTCACACGAAGCATTCAAACACACAATTTATCACTTCAGTTTGGTCCTTGTTTGAAAGTTATGTTATGTCACGAAATAATTTGCATGCTTCCAACATATCTGCGTGAAGCACAAACACGGAGCTTATTAAATACGGTATTTTGGAGTGAAACACAATTGCAAATTAGACGCTTTTTGATAACCGCTAGTGCATGTTGATTACGTTGTTGTGCATGTTGATTACGGTGCTGTGCATGTTGATTACGTTGTTGTGCAAGTTGTTTACGTTGTTGTGTATGTTGCTTACGTTGTTGTCCATGTTGATTACGTTGTTGTGCATGTTGATTACGTTGATGTGCATGTTGATTACGTTGTTGTGTATGTTGATTAGGTTGTTGTACATGTTGATTACGTTGTTGTGTATGTTGATTACGTTGTTGTGCATGTTGATTACGTTGTTGTGTATGTGGCTTACGTTGTTGTGCATGTTAAATTATGTTGTTATGCATTTGATTACGTTGTTATGCATGTTGATTACGTTGTTATGCATGTTGATTACGTTCTTATGCATGTACATGGATTGGTTTGTTGGATATGGAGTGACAATGTCAAGACGGGTCTGAGTCTTCATGACATCTTACGCCGCCCCGGTAATGCGTTGCTCTTAAACTGTCAATAGGATTGGACAACTACTTCAGAACATCTTACCCCGACCCGCTCAGACGTTGCTCTTAATTGCGAAGACGATTGGACTGCGAATTCAGGTCATCATACCCTAACCCGGTCGAACGTTGCCCTTAACTGTCAGGAAGACTGAACAGCGACTTTAAAACATCGTATCCCAACTGGGTAGGAAGTAGTTCTAACACTGTCAATAAGAAAGGTTCGTGACTTCATGACTGGCCATGGGCCCATAATCGGGATATAGGCTTCTTTTCCAACACTTAAACATCGAATGTCCCGATTGGGATCTTGATAATAAACATCTTGCTCAAGTAAGGTGCAATGTCACTAATGATATTAAGTTTAATAGAGTGTAAAGATGATGATAAATGCCCACATACATACATACATGCATGCATGCAGACAGACAGAAAGACACACACACACACACACACACACACACACACACACACACATACATACATACATACATACATACATACATACATACATACATACATACATACATACATCCATACAATCAATGCTGGAGTTTACACCGAGATGCGAGAGGTCGCCAGGCTCTCAGCATTAGGAAGTTAGTGTTAGGACTTGTCAGCCCGGTGTTAGGATAATGTGACTGGGTGTGATATCTTGCAACGCGTTTGCGGCATTATGCCCAAGTGTTAGACATCACTATAAACTGCCACATTACATTGTAGACATCGTAGCGACAGGATTGAACAATTGTTAAAGCTACGTTAAAAATCCAAATCACAAACACAGACACAAACACACAGAAACACACACGCACACATACACACCAAGACAAGGAAATCCTAGTCGTAGTTTTCCATTATTTGTCTCCCCACGAGGATTGCAATATAATTTAACCCAATTTAACTACCGCAACTAGGGATTACCTAGTCTAGGTGCAAATCCCAAAGTAGAATATTTTGTCACCAAATACGTTCCTTTAAAGTAAAACGAATTCTTCACTTTTGCAAATATTTTACGTGCAAATGTGTGCATGCAACACATTAACGCAAATATGTCAATGAGGGCTGTGGCAATACATCATAAGTGCATACAACATTTGACAGTTTTGAAGTATTAGAACATATAATATATTGATGTTGTTGATATTATGTGAAATTTACAATAACAATTTAATATTTATTACAATCAAATATTTCATTTTCAACCGCTCCAATTTAGAAAAGTTATTATGTAAATAATGCCACGTTATTATGTAGCCACACAACTCTATTTTGACCATAACGAATAGTAGCAATAGAGAGGGTGAACAAACCTGTTGCTGCAGCGTCTATTTAAGGAAAATAAAGCTTCATTTGAAAATGAAATATACAAGGTAAATAACGTCAAACCGAAGCGTCTAAATGATGGAGATTTCTCTTATTGGAGTAGCTCATTTTGTTACTTCATCTTTTGTTGCTGATGTTTTTTTAAATTTGTGTTTATTCTCTGTTTACCAGCCAGACACTGTATTGAGGTCGCAACATCTCTGCTTCTTTAGTGTGTGAGTAATCAAATCATTGTCATATCACTAACGGAATCTTATACAGCTAGCTTAGCTCCAGATCCACTAGTCCCAATTAAGAACGATATTCCCGTCCGTGATTCTGTAAGACACAAATTTACAAGTGCGTCAGGGATCTCAAGTTGAATTTGCAGAACGTTACGAACAGTAACAGAGGCTACTGATAGAGTTGTAGATAATGAAGGTCTTCCTCCAACGTGAGAACAAAACTATAAAGCAATTGGAAAAATATCAGATAGAAGTTTACAAAAAGCTCAAAGTCAAGGAGGACATATTTGGGGGTATTGACCAAGCTCGTGCTGAAATAGCCGATATAGAAACACATCCTGCATCTAAGATCAAACTAAAATAGGAACTATTGAACAGATTAAAAATGTAAAGAAAAAGCTCTTGAAAATTTAAATAAAAAATATTATAGTGGACTGTTTGATTCGTTGTGCAATGATTGGAAACTCTGAACTTTTAAAACCCATGTACGTTACTGTAAGTTTTGGTTAAAATGTTTGTTTCGAATATATTACAACATTAAACAGGTCAGAACTAATGATATAATATATAATGACTATCACGTTGAAGTAAATATATTTTATAATGAGTTACAACGTAAACCAGAACCTCTTCAACGAAAACTGTCTGAAACACGGCCTCAACAACAACATCAACAACTACATCCACAACAACCAAACATTTTATAACAACAAAAAGTGAAGTATATTTACAACTTACGGTATTGCTGCCGATTTTGAGAGTCCATTAAATGTAATAAATGTTGATGCGTATGGATACAAAAAGAGAGAAATTTATAAAGCAAAATTTTTTGAAAAACGATGGCGTACATATTGGATTAAAGAAGTATGTCACTTTCAAAAAATCCTGAATCTGTCATTGAGAACAATACGGATCAGAACGAATTGAAACGTAAAGTAAAAAGAAATATAATAAAATTAGACTTAACAGCAGTTGATAAATAACTATACGAACTATTTGAAGCTTATGAAGAAAAATATTTGTGTCACCCTAAAGATCTTCCTGGTTTTACCGGAAGTGGTATTGGTACAGGTACTGAGGGAAGTGGCCTTATTACTTCTTGCCCCGGTATTTCCGGTGTTGAACGAATATAAATTATGATTGCTGGAAAACTAGATGGTAATAATTCTATCAGAAATCATTGACGAAGCAGTTGGTATTTGTCAACTATATTTACCGGCGGTGTCATGGATATTAATTTGTATCTGTCTCTCACTGGTGAATTGTTGATGATTAACACAGAGATTGGAATTAATTAAAATAAATGACAATAAAATAAACTAATCGTACATCATAATGCTCAACTAAACCGATTATGGTCAGTGATAAAGTCACAATTACCGACGTACAACGTATTCTATGGTAATCACGTCGGTTATGTTGTTCAAGGTTTTTTTAGAAGGATAGGATAGTTTCAAAGGCAATACCAATTGAAAATCAACTAGAAATGACGTTGTTTGTGATACAATTATTGGTGCTCTAGAGTAGCACGAATACTACGACGAAAACCCCATCCAGAAAAAATGACCCAGCACTGACGTTATGCCTACAGATGATGGTAAAATACTAAATCAAGCTGCAAAAAAACACTTCTGGGCCGTTTAAGCAGAAATAAAATACAACCACTAATCGAATAGCTGGAAGTGGCCTTCGTGTTGGGTTGGACTAAACCAATTATATTCAGATTTGTAAACGTATATCGATCCATTATTTGCCATGGATGCATTAGTACTCAAGGATGAGTTTGTGCGCGATAATCGGTATTATTCGTATCAAACACGAGAGCTAAATCAGCGTGGCAGGAATTAGCTGCAAGTTCCGAATGCAAATAGATTTTTCTTACCCTCTGAAGCATTTATTCTAGTTCAGCGAAGACTTGTAAACACTGATGGTAATTCTTATGTTACTGAGCAGGGTAAGTTTATTAATAACGGAATTACGGCATTATTTAACAGTGCACGCTATATTATTGATGGTCTGTAAATTGAGGTTTGTCATAATGATGTACGTATTGCTACCACGAGATATTGGCTATCTCGATATATTGATGAGTATTCATGGTCTGCTTGTACGTTCGTGATGTTTGCAAACAATATCACTGATCATGCTGATAACCCATCTTATTCTTAACGTGCTGATAACCCATCTTATTCTTATCGTGCTGATAACCCATCTTATTCTTATCGGCGCCCAAACAATGCTACTGCTGCAGCTGACAACGCTGATGTTGAAAGTTTCCAGTTTGTAAATAAAAATTATAATAGATGATTTTCTTTGGGGATTGAGCCCCTAATTTTTCCTCCAACCACAACAGGGTATTTCAATCACGGGTTTGGTCCTAGACTGCCGCGAAGCACCCTTTTTAGATCATATCAACATAATTCGTTTACGAAGCCTACGGGTATTTGCCTATCATTAGCCATCTACAGTTACTCTTTGTTTTAATCATTATATAGTATAATATTTCAATTTTAATATTAGTTTTAAATATAAGAAGCAGTACTTTGATATATTATCCGCGATTAAAGTTAAGCCTTCTAATTCTAGATTCAAAGTATTTGTGGCGCCAAGGAAGAATTTCGAAATGATGGTGCATCTCATGTGTGGTCAACATTGAAAACTATATACCGATGTTATCAATGATACAATTAACGATCAACGAGTTGCGTCGTTTAATAATTATCTTGACGATCAAATATATCTTTTTAAATTAAAATTTGCTGTATTAGCAGAAACGGACATTAATACTTGGATCATTCGCGATAAACATGCCACTACTTTTCATTATGAACAAATCGCCGTATTCAGTAAAACTTCCAAACCAGGAATCTTGATTGGTGTTGACAAACCGTATTGTGAACGAGCATATCCTGTAACTGCGGTTATTTATCCTAAATGCTCGATAAATGATAACTTTCAGCGTTACTAATCCAAAACCAATGAAATGTTTGTAAATAAATTGTATAGCCGAACGAATAATGAAACATTTTACTGTTTTCACCCGTGGAAATGGTTTAATGTATACAAGACGTAAATAAATAAACGAGTTGGCATAAACGTTAAATATATCAAAGATATCACTGATTTTGGAAGGAAATTAAAATGTTCAATATAGGTAGAAACGAAAACAAGAGATATTTTGTATGAATCTTAAAATGAATCAAAAGGAACTTCAATTTAAGTTCTTGACAATATTGCGCAAACGGAAGCTAATTCAGTAACACTATTTCTACGAACTCAAAAGTTAAATTTTATAACGGAGATATGTTTTATTTTATTAGAAATATCTGTCAAATGTATCCATGTGGCTGTTTCAAAGTTATGACGATGGAAACTACGAGCTAATGAACGTATGTTTCGTACAGAAGCTTTCCACGAAGAAAAATCAAATGTAGTGCAGCGATTTTTATCACTGAACATCATGTTCTAATATCCCCATAAATAAAGATGCATGAAAAGGTGCTGTATGACTATCCAATGCTGTTCCCAGCGTTTGGAAAAAAGTTGTTTTACCAAATCGGAAACGGTTTGTTTATAGCAGAAGTATTATCAAATCACAAACATATATATATATATAGATATATATTTCAATTTAAATATTTGTCTTAATAATAATATGATGAATTCGAGAGATTATCAACGTATAAAGATACATTTAAACTTGGCAGAATATCCTATGGTTGATCTGACGAATAAGACTTAGTATTCATTACAGTAGGAACAAAGAGATGACGCATCTCATGAGTGGTCAACGTTCAAAATCATACGAGACACGAAAGATGTCGATGCTAAGATAAATGACCTACGATCAGCAACGAACATTAATTATATCGATAATCGAAAATATCTTTGCAAGGTAAAATTTATTGTATTAGCAGAAACAGACGTGGATTTTCCTTGAAAAAGATGATCCTGTCCTTCATAGTGATAACATTATAATATTGAGTAAAAAAAAATGCAAACCAGAAATGCTGCCTGCCATTGACATACCGTATTATGAACAAGCGTATCCTGTAACCACAGCTATCTACGCGTTGTATCCGATAAATAATAAACCCAGAGATATTAATCTAAAACCAATTGTAAATTGTGTAGCCGAACAAGTAATGGAACATTTTATCGTTTCGACTAGTGGCGCCGTTCCAGCGGATAAAAGACGTAAAATAAGTTTTACAAAAGTGGGGAGAAATAGTTAAATATATCGGGGCGTCTGTGTAAGAAATCACTAAACTCAAGAAAAGCCTAAAATTTCTAAAGGTAGTGTAAACAATAGCAGGAGAGATTTTACATGATTCGAAACTTTATTAAAAGGTAGCTCCGATAAATATTATTAATTATAGCGCGCATGCATGGACTAATGCGGCATTTATTATTTCGTACTGTTTGATTTTTTTAAGGATAATATATTCGATTTTATTAACAAAATCTGTAAAAATGATCTTTTATTAGTATGGTTATTTCCAAGTTCCTGTTATGGAAACTATTCACAGTTTGTAAGACCTAATGGCGTTATTTATCGATAAGAATTTCTTCAAGAAGACATGAAATATTTTGAGTCGCAAATATCTCGATAATGCTGAACAATTACTGAGTAATTGTCATACACTTCCGTACAGGCAGCTGATTTCGGTAGAGTGACAGCTTCGTTGAAACCAACTTGGTTTGATAGTCACGAGTATATAGTTTCGAGTTGTGTAAAAAACGGACACGGTGGATTATGCAATAGTAAATACGACCAGTTAGATGTTATATCGGTTGATTTGGTTGCATGTTATTGCTACAATTTTTTTTACCACTTTTACGTTCAAAAGGTTTGTATAAATATCTGACAGTCACATAACAGATTAATGGTTGTTTTGCCAAATCATGTTCCTGTATTGGTATGTGATTTTTTTTAAATCGCAAAAATAGATTTCATACACGTTGTACAAGTAATTTTATTATTTAATTCATTTTTCACGTTTGGTAATCTTGCAGGCCCATTCGTGATATCTCATATATTTTTAAACTATTTCATTTGCATATTGATATCCAAAAATACGCCCAGACAATGTTCGATTAAATAGTTACGCGATTGCCTGATCACGATGAATGTCGTCGTCTGATTTTGACGTCTGACTGTTCGTCAAAGATGATACTGCACGAAGAAGACATTTCTTGCCAGGATCAAATTGTATTAGTTGTAGCCATCGCAAGGGTAATCGTAATCGTTGATAAATTTTTTCAAACGCTTACACAATATCAGTAGCCGTTGTAGTTAATAACGATTCTGCTTATATAAATAAATAAATAGATAAATAAATAAATAAATAAATATATATATATATATATATATATATATATATATATATATATATATATATATATATATATATATATATATATATATATATATATATATATATATATATATATATATATATATATATATATATATATATATATATATATATATATATATATATATATATATATATATATATATATATATATATATATATATATATATATATATATATATATATATATATATATATATATATCTTGGGGAAAATTCAGGTACGGGATCGTATCTGGAATAAGAAGACAGACATCTGTTTTCTTGCCGGTACGGAAAACTTTATTTAAATAATTAACACATATATATTACTACATTCTAGAAACACATCTAAAAACTTTATAATAAAAATTCATGAAATACATATTATATTTTCCTTATTAAGCTTTCCAACTTCATTCATTCGAATAACTTCTGCATTTTAGAATATTAGGCAAATAGTTAATTCTCAATCAATTTCAAGATAGTCAAAGTATAAAATGTAATAACTGTAAATAATGCAACAATTAATTTAAAGAAATGCATTTTACTTATTTTTAAAATAGAATATTAATTTAGAATATATTGCTATATATTATTCCTTCTTGATTAAAGAATACTTTATTTCAACATTAAATCTAAACATGAAGTTGGTAGCGAATTCAACCTTTACAATAAAAATTACATAAATATAATTAAGTATGAATTCTTTAAAACATTTAAACATTCCATTACAATATATTATAAATAAAAGTAGTAAGTGAACAATGTTGCTAACATAACAATGTTACCATTAAAATCTCAAACATTAAAGGTACTTATTCCTAAAAGAAGTTTTTTTCAACATTTACAGTTCTTACCTGGATTAAGAAGACAGACATCTGTTTTCCTGTCGGTACGGAAAACTGACCTGAGCCTATATGCGCACTCTATTTATACGCATCCGGCTCGTGTCAGGGTTAAACAAGGTCGCACCTTTAGCGTACCGGTCAGAAAAAGATGCCTACTCTTCATCAGGTAATAATCAATTTCATCAGGTAGGAACCAGTTTCATCAGGTAGAAACCAGTTTGTTTTACGTCAAAAGACTTAGTCTTATGGTTTATTTATATTCGTTTAGAATCGTCACACCAAATATGGTTATACATTAGTTGAGAACCATTTTGTTTTGTGCCACTAGAAGTTCTTTATAGAAAGGTTAACCCACTTTTATTAACCAAATTGGTATTTCGCCAATGTCTGGGTCACAGAATATATGTTTTTACTGATAGAATCTAGGAGTTTCTAGCTGAATCAGCGATATGGCATATATAAATTGTTTTGTAATATAGCTCCACAAATATTGTACATTGGCAAGCTTTAAATTATCTTTACTGGTTTTATGTAGTGTGGCTTATATACATTGCCCTTTTTTTCGCTTGCGCAGCAACTATTTTAATTCTATATAGTTGTTCTTTAAAAACAAATGAAATTTCTCTTAATATATTTTAGAACTTACTTTAAAATAAATTAATAAAACATTACTTTAATACAATTTAAAGAAAATGGCAATCTTATTAATTTTACTAAAACATCTATCCGAACATTACCATAAAACAGTTAGAAATTTTCAACTTTAAAAGCAAGAATTCTTTCAATTGTATGTTAAGGTTTTCCAGCGAAATAGTTCTCCGAACTCTGCTGCTGATGCAATAAATGGAACCACAATAAATAAGGAAAGCATCCATGGACTAACTAAATTAAAAATAAACAAATATTTGTATTCATGCCAAATTTACCGTACATCTTGAAAAGATTATAAAAATAAATCGCCAAAAGCGCTTATGGAAAACATGTCCGATTTAATTCGGTACATTATAAGTTATTATTCCTAGTTACTTTAATGTCAACAGTTGTAATGACAGCATTTAACAAAAAGATTTCAATCATTCACCAGCTCGTGATTGGTGCGATTGTTTCAAAATTATATATACCTGAGCAAAATTAAATACACCTGTTTAAAATTAAATATACCCCTGTTTAATAGTATATGTTTGGTTTCCTTATATGTTTGTTGTGCGATATATCTTAGACCGTTGCATGAACAAAGAAACCAACATTTCATTTTGTGTTACATTATCATCGTTGACTGTATCAAGGCTATCTTACTGTGGCCTTCTAATTCGAACGACAATAATTACCTTGTTTCTTACCACCGGCGTCGCTTCTGTATCCCGTAGTGGTACTAATTCCCTTGTTTATTTACACTTGCGTCACTTCTGTGCTAATGTACGTGCTCCTCAGTGACTCAAATGCCTTTGTTTATTTACACTGGCGTCACTTCGTGCCACTTAGTGATTCTAATGTTCTTGTTTTGTTTCATTCTTTACTACACCTTAATAGTTATCTCTGATGACTATTTATTTCATTGTGGCCTGTATCATCATTAGGTCTGTATTATTTAGATTAAAAATATCAACCTGAATAGTATTGTAAACAAATTCACCCTGTATAAATAACAATTTTGTTATATTTTCCCTTTGTACACAACTGAGTTCACCTTCCTTTCTTGCATGTCAATGAAAAGTGCAATGACTTCTTTGCAGCTTTAAAAGTAATCCTTCTCACGTTTAACTGGGTGAGTTACGTCACTTTCCACTTCCTAACTCGTCTACCACGCTAATAATCAGCAATAATAGTTTCATGCAATCTCACTACCATTTATTCTGCATTGCTTAAAGACCATGGGCACACCTAGCGCTAACCCATGCATATCCCAGAATCGGAGATCGAATCAGTTTAAAAGTACATCATTATATTAGCTTGAATTAACTGTCCGAATTAATTTCCTTATAGACTGTCAACTCAGTTAGTCTTTGTTATATCTCTTTCACAGTGAAATTGAAACATACAATGAAAGAGCTTAGTACCGTTGACTCAGTCATAGCTGAGACACAACCCTCGACCAAACCTCTAACTCTCCTTTAATTCATTGAAATTAGCCAACAGTGTACCAGTACATTTAATTAAAGATAAGCTGATTTTTAAATTAGGATACAATTTACCAGTACAACTACCTAATAAACAGGTGATTTGTAAATTAGAATACAACGTACCAGTACAACTACCTAAGAAACAGGTGATTTGTAAATTAGCATACAATGTACCAGTACAACTACCTTAGAAACAGGTGATTTTGAAATTAGCATACAATGTTCCAGTACAACTACCTAAGAAACAGGTGATTTATAAATTAGCATACACTGTACAAGTACAACTACCTAAGAAACAGGTGATTTTGAAATTAGCATACAATGTACAAGTACAACTACCTAAGAAACAGGTGATTGTGAATTTAGCATACAATTTACCAGTAAAACTGCCTAAGAAACAGGTGATTTTGAAATTAGCATACAATGTAACAGTACAACTACCTAAGAAACAGGTGATTTGTAAATTAGCATACAATGTACAAGTACAACTACCTAAGAGACAGGTGATTTTGAAATTAGCATACACTGTACAAGTACAACTACCTAAGAAACAGGTGATTTTGAAATTAACATACACTGTACCAGTACAACTACCTAAGCATCAGGTAATTTGTAAATTAGCATACAATGTACCAGTACAACTACCTAAGAAACAGGTGATTTTGAAATCAGCATACAATGTACAAGTAGAACTACCTAAGAAACAGGTGATTTGTAAATTAGCATACACTGTACCAGTACAACTACCTAAGAAACGGGTGATTTTGAAATTAGCATACAATGTACAAGTACAACTACCTAAGAAACAGGTGATTTTGAAATGAGCATACAATGTACCAGTACAACTACCTTAGAAACACGTGATTTTGAAATTAGCATACAATGTACAAGTACAACTACCTTAGACACAGGTGATTTTGAAATTAGCATACAATGTACCAGTACAACTACCTTAGAATCAGGTGATTTGTAAATTAGCATACAATGTACCAGTACAACTACCTAAGAAAAAGGTGATTTGTAAATTAGCATACAACGTACCAGTTCAACTACCTTAGAAACAGATGATTTGTAAATTAGCATACAATGTACAAGTACAACTACCTTAGAAACAGCTGATTTTGAAATTAGCATACAATGTACCAGTACAACTACCTTAGAATCAGGTGGTTTGTAAATTAGCATACAATGTACCAGTACAACTACCTAAGAAAAAGATGTTTTCTAAATCAGCATACAACGTACCAGTACAACTACCTTAGAAACAGGTGATTTGTAAATTAGCATACAATATACAAGTAAAACTAAGTAAGAAACAGGTGATTATCAAATTAGCATACAATGTACCAGTAGAACAACTTAATTAACAGGTGATATTTAACTCAGCATACAATGTACAAGTACAACTACCTAAGAAACAGGTGATTTGTAAATTAGCATACAATGTACAAGTACAACTACCTAAGAAACAGGTGATTTGTAAATTAGCATACAATGTACAAGTACAACTACCTAAGAAACAGGTCATTTTGAAATTAGCATACACTGTACAAGTACAACTACCTAAGAAACAGGTGATTGTGAAATTAGCATACAATTTACAAGTACAAGTACCTAAGAAACAGGTGATTTTGAAATTAGAATACAATGTACAAGAACAACTACCTGAGAGACAGGTGATTTTGAAATTAGATTACACTGTACAATTACAGCTACCTAAGAAACAGGTGATTTTGAAATTAGCATACACTGTACTAGTACAACTACCTAAGGATCAGGTGATTTGTAAATTAGAATACAATGTACCAGTACAACTACCTAAGGATCAGGTGCTTTGTAAATTAGCATACAATGTACCGGTACAACTACCTTAGAATCAGGTAATTTGTAAATTAGCATACAATGTACCAGTAAGACTACCTAAGAAACAGGTGATTTTGAAATTAGCATACAATGTACAAGTACAACTACCTAAGAAACAGGTGATTTTGAAATTAGCATACACTGTACCAGTACAACTACCTTAGAAACAGGTGATTTTGAAAATAGCATACAATGTACAAGTACAACTACCTTACAAACAGGTGATTTTGAAATAAGCATACACTGTACAAGTACAACTACCTTAGAATCAGGTAATTTGTAACTTAGCAAACAATGTACCAGTACAACTACCTAAGAAACAGGTGATTTGTAAATTAGCATACACTGTACAAGTACAACCACCTTAGAAACATGTGATTTTGAAATTAGCTAACAATGTACCAGTACAACTACTTTAGAAACAGGTGATTTTGAAACTAGCATACAAGGTAGAAGTACAACTACCTTAGAAACAGGTGATTTTGAAATTAGCATACAATGTACCAGTACAACTACCTTAGAATCAGGTGATTTGTAAATTAGCATACAATGTACAATTACAACTCCCTAAGAAGCAGGTAATTTGTAAATTAGCATACACTGAACAAGTACAACTACCTAAGAAACAGGTGATTTGTAAAATTAGCATACACTGTACAAGTACAACTCCGTAACAAACAGGTGATTTATAAATTAGCATACACTGTACAAGTACAACTACCTAATAAACAAGTGATTTTGAAATTAGCATACACTGTACAAGTATAACTACCTAAGAAACAGGTGATTTTGAAATTAGCATTCACTGTACAAGTACAACTACCTAAGTAACAGGTGATTTTGAAATTAGCATACACTGTACAAGTACAACTACCTAAGAAACAGGTGATTGTGAAATTAGCATACAATTTACAAGTACTAGTACCTAAGAAACAGGTGATTTTGAAATTAGCATACAATGTACAAGAACAACTACCTAAGAGACAGGTGATTTTGAAATTAGATTACACTGTACAATTACAGCTACCTAAGAAACAGGTGATTTTGAAATTAGCATATACTGTACTAGTACAACTACCTAAGGATCAGGTGATTTGTAAATTAGAATACAATGTGCCAGTACAACTACCTAAGGATGAGGCACTTTGTAAATTAGCATACAATGTACCAGTACAACTACCTTAGAATCAGGTAATTTGTAAATTAGCATACAATGTACCAGTAAGACTACCTAAGAAACAGGTGATTTTGAAATTAGCATACAATGTACAAGTACAACTACCTAAGAAACAGGTGATTTTGAAATTAGCATACACTGTACCAGTACAACTACCTTAGAAACAGGTGATTTTGAAAATAGCATACAATGTACAAGTACAACTACCTTAGAAACAGGTGATTTTGAAATAAGCATACACTGTACAAGTACAACTACCTTAGAATCAGGTAATTTGTAAATTAGCAAACAATGTACCAGTACAACTACCTAAGAAACAGGTGATTTGTAAATTAGCATAAACTGTACAAGTACAACTACCTAAGAAACTGGTGAATTTGAAATTACAAGTGCAACTACCTAAGAAACATGTAATTTGTAAATTAGCATACACTGTACAAGTACAACTACCTAAGAAACAGGTTATTTTGAAATCAGCGTACGAAGTACAAGTACAACTACCTGAAAAACAGGTGATTTTGAAATTAGAATACAATGTAAAAGTACAACTACCTTAGAATCAGGTGATTTGTAAATTAGAATACAATGTACCAGCTCAACTACCAAAGAAACTGGTGATCGTGAAATTAGCATACAATGTACCAGTACAACTAGTTAGGAAACAGGTGATTTTGCCAATTAGCATACAATGTTCCAGCACAACTACCTATGAACAGGTGATTTTGAAATTAGCATACAATCTACAAGTACAGCTACCTACAAAACAGGTGATTTGTAAATTAGCATACAATTCACCAGTAGAACTACCTAAGAAATAGGTTATTTTGAAATTAGCATACAATGTACCAGTACAACTACCTAAAAATCAGGTGATTTTGAAATTAGGATACAATCTACAAGTACAACTACCTAAAAAGCAGGCGATTTGTAAATTAGAATACAATGCATCAGTACTACTACCTAAGAAACAGGTGATTTTGAAGTTAGCATACACTGTACAAGTACAACTAACTTAGAAACAGGTGATTTTGAAATTAGCATTCAATGTACTAGCACAACTACCTAAGAATCAGGTGATTTGTAAATGAGCATACACTGTACAAGTACAACTACCTAAGAAACTGGTGATTTTGAAATTAGCATATAATGTACCAGTACAACTACCTAAGAAACATGTGATATTGAAATTAGCATAAAATGTACAAGTACAACTACCTAAGAAACTGGTGATTTGTAAAGTAGCATACACTGTACAAGAACAACTACCTAAGAAACAGGTGATTTTGAAATTAGCATACAATGTACAAGTACAACTACGTAAGAAACAGGTGATTTTAAAATTATCATATAATGTACATGTACAACTACCTTAGAACAGTGTGATTTTGAAATTAGCATACAATGTACAAGTACAACTACCTAAGAAACAGGTGATTTGTAAATTAGCATAAACTGTACAAGTACAATTACCTAAGAAACATGTGATTTTGAAATTAGCATACAATGTACCAGTACAACTACCTTAGAAACAGGTGATTTTGAATCTAGCATACAATGTACCAGTAGAACTCCTTTAGAAACAGGTGATTTTGCCAATTTGCATACAATGTACAAGTACAACTACCTTAGAAACAGGTGATTTTGAAATTAGCATACAATGTACCAGTACAACTACCATAGAAACAGGTGATTTTTAAATTAGCATACAATGTACAAGTACAACTATTTTAAAAACAGGTGATTTTGAAATTTGCATACAATGTACAAGTACAACTACCTAATAAACTGGTGAATTTGAAATTAGCATACAATGTACAAGTGCAACTACCTAAGAAACAGGTAATTTGTAAATTAGCATACACTGTACAAGTACAACTACCTAAGAAACAGGTTATTTTGAAATCAGCATACAAAGTACAATTACAACTACCTAAAAAACAGGTGATTTTGAAATTAGAATACAATGTAAAAGTACAACTACCTTAGAATCAGGTGATTTGTAAATTAGAATACAATGTACCAGCTCAACTACCTAAGAAACTGGTGATCGTGAAATCAGCATACAATGTACCAGTACAACTAGTTAAGAAACAGGTGATTTTGCCAATTAGCATACAATGTTCCAGCACAACTACCTATGAACAGGTGATTTTGAAATTAGCATACAATCTACAAGTACAGCTACCTAAAAAACAGGTGATTTGTAAATTTGCATACAATGCACCAGTAGAACTACCTAAGAAATAGGTTATTTTGAAATTAGCATACAATATACCAGTACAACTACCTAAAAATCAGGTGATTTTGAAATTAGTATACAATCTACAAGTACAACTACCTAAGAAGCAGGTGATTTGTAAATTAGCATACAATGCACCAGTATTACTACCTAAGAAACAGGTGATTTTGAAGTTAGTATACACTGTACAAGTACAACTACCTTAGAAACAGGTGATTTTGAAATTAGCATTCAATGTACTAGCACAACTACCTAAGAATAAGGTGATTTGTAAATTAGCATACACTGTACAAGTACAACTACCTAAGAAACAGGTGATTTTGAATTTAGCATACAATGTACAAATACAAATACGTAAGAAACAGGTGATTTTGAAATTAGCATACAATGTACCAGTACAACTACCTAAGAAACATGTGATTTTGAAATTAGCATAAAATGTACAAGTACAACTACCTAAGAGACTGGTGATTTGTAAAGTAGCATACACTGTACAAGAACAACTACCCAAGAAACAGGTGATTTTGAAATTAGCATACAATGTACAAGTACAACTACGTAAGAAACAGGTGATTTTAAAATTAGCATATAATGTACATCTACAACTACCTTAGAACAATGTGATTTTGAAATTAGCATACAATGTACAAGTACAACTACCTAAGAAACAGGTGATTTGTAAATTAGAATACACTGTACAAGTACAATTACCTAAGAAACATGTGATTTTGAAATTAGCATACAATGTACCAGTACAACTACCTTAGAAACAGGTGATTTTGAATCTAGCATACAATGTACCAGTAGAACTCCTTTAGAAACAGATGATTTTGCCAATTAGCATACAATGTACAAGTACAACTACCTTTGAAACAGGTGATTTTGAAATTAGCATACAATGTACCAGTACAACTACCTTACCAACAGGTAATTTGTAAATTAGCATACACTGAACAAGTACAACTACCTAAGAAACAGGTGATTTGTAAAATTAGCATACACTGTACAAGTACAACTCCGTAACAAACAGGTGATTTATAAATTAGCATACACTGTACAAGTACAACTACCTAATAAACAAGTGATTTTGAAATTAGCATACACTGTACAAGTATAACTACCTAAGAAACAGGTGATTTTGAAATTAGCATTCACTGTACTAGTACAACTACCTAAGGATCAGGTGATTTGTAAATTAGCATTGACTGTACCAGTACAACTACCTAAGGATCAGGTGATTTTTAAATTAGCATACAATGTACCAGTACACCTACCTTAGAATCAGATAATTTGTAAATTAGCATAAAATTTACCTGTACAAGTACGTAAGAAACAGGTGATTTTGAAAGTAGCATACAATATACCAGTACAACTACCTAAGAAATAGGTGATTTGTAAATTAGCATACACTGTACAAGTACAACTACCTAAAAAACAGGTAATTTTGAAATTAGCATCCAGTGTGTAAGTACAACTACCGAAAAAACAGCTGATTTTGAAATTAGCATACAATGTACAAGTACAACTACCTTAGAAACAGGTGATTTTGAAATTAGCATACAATGTACAAGTACAACTACCTTAGAAACAGGTGATTTTAAAATTAGCATACAATGTACTAGTACAACTACCTTAGATTCAGGTGATTTGTAAATTAGCATACAATGTACCAGTACAACTACCTAAGAAACAGGTGATTTGTAAATTAGCATACACTGTACAAGTACAACTACCTAGGAAACATGTGATTTTGAAATTAGCATACAATGTACCAGTACAACTACCTTAGAAACAGGTGATTTTGAAATTAGCATACAATGTACAAGTACAACTCCTTTAGAAACAGGTGATTTTGCCAATTATCATACAATGTACAAGTACAACTTCCTTAGAAACAGGTGATTTTGAAACTAGCATACAATGTACCAGTACAACTACCTTAGAAACAGGTGATTTTGAAATTAGCATACAATGTACAAGTACAAATACCTATGAAACAGGTGATTCTTCAATTAGCATACAATGTACAAGTACAACTATTTTTGAAACAGGTGATTTTGAAATTTGCATACAATGCTCCAGTACAACTACTTAAGAAACTGGTGATTATGAAATTAGCATACAATGTACCAGTACAACTACTTAATTAACAGGTGATATTTAAATTAGCATACAATGTACAAATACAACTACCTAAGAAAGAGGTGATTTGAAAATTAGCATACAATGTACAAATACAACTACCTAAGAAAGAGGTGATTTGTAAATTAGCATACAATGTACAAGTACAACTACCAACGAAACAGGTGATTTTGAAATTAGCATACAATGTACAAGTACAACTACCTTAGAGACAGGTGATTTTGAAATTAGCATACAATGTTCCAGTACAACTACCAAAGAAACAAGTGATTTGTAAATTACCATACACTGTACAAGTACAACAACCTAAGAAACAGGTGATTTTGAAATTAGCATACAATGTACAAGTACAACTACCTAAGAACCAAGGTGATTTTGAAATTAGCATACAATTTAAAAGTACAACTACCTAAGAAACAGGTGATATTGAAATTAGTATACAATGTACAAGTTGAACTTCCTAAGAAACATTTGATTTGTAAAGTAGCATACAATGTACAAGTACAACTACCTAAGAAACTGGTGATTTTGAAATTAGCATACACTGCACCAGTACAACTACCTAAGGTTCAGGTGATTTGTAAATTGGCATTCAATGTACCAGTACAACTACCTTATAATCAGGCGATTTGTAAATTAGCATACAATGTACAAGTACAACTACCTAAGAAACTGGTAAATTTGAAATTAGCATACAATGAACAAGTGCAACGACCTAAAAAACATGTAATTTGTAAATTAGCATACACTGTACAAGTACAACTACCTAAGAAACAGGTTTTTTTGAAATCAGCATACAAAGTACAAGTACATCTACATGAAAAACAGGTGATTTTGAAATTAGAATACAATGTAAAAGTACAACTACCTTAGAATCAGATGATTTGTAAATTAGAATACAATGTACCAGCTCATCTACCTTAGAAACTAGTGATCGTGAAATTAGCATACAATGTACCAGTACAACTAGTTAGGAAACAGGTGATTTTGCCAATTAGCATACAATGTTCCAGCACAACTACTTATGAACAGGTGATTTTGAAATTAGCATACAATCTACAAGTACAGCTACCTAAAAAACATTTGATTTGTAAATTAGCATACAATTCACCAGTAGAACTACCTAAGAAATAGGTTATTTTGAAATTAGCATACAATGTACCAGTACAACTACCTAAAAATCAGGTGATTTTGAAATTAGGATACAATCTACAAGTACAACTACCTAAGAAGCAGGTGATTTGTAAATTAGCATACAATGCATCAGTACTACTACCTAAGAAACAGGTGATTTTGAAGTTAGCATACACTGTACAAGTACAACTACTTTAGAAACAGGTGATTTTGAAATTAGCATTCAATGTACTAGCACAACTACCTAAGAATCAGGTGATTTGTAAATTAGCATACACTGTACAAGTGCAACTACCTAAGAAACAGGTGATTTTTAAATTAGCATACAATGTACCAGTACAACTACCTAAGAAACATGTGATTTTGAAATTAGCATACAATGTACAAGTACAACTACCTTAGAAACAGGTGATTTTGAATCTAGCATGCAATGTACCAGTAGAACTCCTTTAGAAACAGGTGATTTTGCCAATTAGCATACAATGTACAAGTACAACTACCTTAGAAACAGCTGATTTTGAAATTAGCATGCAATGTACCAGTACAACTACCATAGAAACAGGTGATTTTGAAATTAGCATGCAATATACAAGTACATCAACCTAAGAAACAGGTGATTTTTAAATTAGCATACAATGTACAAGTACAACTACTTAATTAGCAGGTGATATTTAAATTAGCATACAATGTACAAGTTCAACTACCTAAGAAAGAGGTGATCTGTAAATTAGCATACAATGTACAAGTACAACTACCCACGAAACAGGTGATTTTGAAATTAGCATACAATGTACAAGTACAACTACCTTAGAAACAGGTGATTTTGAAATTAGCTTACAATGTACCAGTACACCCACCTAAGGATCAGGTGATTTGTAAATTAGCATACACTGAACCAGAACAACTACCTAAGGTTCAGGTGATTTGTAAATTAGCATTCAATGTACCAGTACAACTACCTTATAATCAGGAGATTTGTAAATTAGCATACAATGTACAAGTACAACTACCTAATAAACTGGTGAATTTGAAATTAGCATACAATGTACAAGTGCAACTACCTAAGAAACAGGTAATTTGTAAATTAGCATACACTGTACAAGTACAACTACCTAAGAAACAGGTTATTTTGAAATCAGCATACAAAGTACAAGTACAACTACCAAGAAGCAGGTGATTTGTAAAATAGCATACAATGCACCAGTACTACTACCTAAGAAACAGGTGATTTTGAAGTTAGCATACACTGTGCAAGTACAACTACTTTAGAAACAGGTGATTTTGAAATTAGCATTCAATGTACTAGCACAACTACCTAAGAATCAGGTGATTTGTAAATTAGCATACACTGTACAAGTACAACTAACTAAGAAACAGGTGATTTGTAAATTAGCATACACTGTACAAGTACAATTACCTAAGAAACATGTGATTTTGAAATCAGCATAGAATGTACAAGTACAACTACCTAAGAAACTGGTGATTTGTAAAGTAGCATACACTGTAAAAGAACAACTACCTAAGAAAAAGGTGATTTTGAAATTAGCATACAATATACAAGTACAACTACGTAAGAAACAGGTGATTTTAAAATTAGCATATAATGTACCAGTACAACTACCTTAGAACAATGTGATTTTGAAATTAGCATACAATGTACAAGTACAACTACCTAGGAAACAGGTGATTTGTAAATTAGCATACACTGTACAAGTACAATTACATAAGAAACATGTGCTTTTGAAATTAGCATACAATGTACCAGTACAACTACCTTAGAAACAGGTGATTTTGAATCTAGCATACAATGTACCAGTAGAACTAATTTAGAAACAGGTGATTTTGCCAATTAGCATACAATGTACAAGTACAACTACCTTAGAAAGAGGTGATTTTGAAATTAGCATACAATGTACCAGTACAACTACCTTAGAAACAGGTGATTTTGAAATTAGCATACAATGTACAAGTAAAACTACCTAAGAAACAGGTGATTTTAAAATTAGCATACAATGTACAAGTACTACTATTTTAAAAACAGGTGATTTTGAAATTTGCATACAATGCTCCAGTACAACTACTTAAGAAACTGGTCATTATGAAATTAGCATACAATGTACCAGTACAACTACTTAATTAGCAGGTGAAATTTAAATTAGCATACAATGTACAAGTACAACTACCTAAGAAAAAGTTGATTTGTAAATTAGCATACAATGTACAAGAACAACTACCCACGAAACAGGTGATTTTGAAATTAGCATACAATGTACAAGTACAACTACCTTAGAAACAGGTGATTTTGAAATTAGCATACAATGTTCCAGTACAACTACCAAAGAAACAGGTGATTTGTAAATTAGCATACAATGTACAAGTACAACAACCTAAGAAACAGGTGATTTTGAAATTAGCATACAATGTACAAGTACAACTACCTAAGAACCAGGTGATTTTGAAATGAGCATACAATTTAAATGTACAACTACCTAACAAACAGGTGATTTTGAAATTAGCATACAAATTACCAGTACAACTATCTAAGAAACAGGTTATTTGTAAATTGGTATACAATGTACTAGTACAACTTCCGAAGAAACAGGTGATTTTGAAATTAGCATACAATTTATAAGTTGAACTTCCTAAGAAACAGGTGATTTGTAAATTAGCATACAATGTACAAGTACAACTGCCTAAGAAACTGGTGATTTTGAAATTAGCATACAATGTACCAGTACAACTACCTAAGGATCAGGTGATTTGTAAATTAGCATACACTGTACCAGTACAACTACCTAAGGTTCAGGTGATTTGTAAATAAGCATTCAATGTACCAGTACAACTACCTTATAATCAGGCGATTTGTAAATTAGCATACAATGTACAAGTACAACTACCTAATAAACTGGTGAATTTGAAATTAGCATACAATGCACAAGTGCAACAACCTAAGAAACAGGTGATTTGTAAACTAGCATACACTGTACAAGTACAACTACCTAAGAAACAGGTTATTTTGAAATTAGCATACAAAGTACAAGTACAACTACCTAAAAAAACAGGTGATTCTGAAATGGGAATACAATGTACCAGTACAACTACCTTCGAATCGGGTGATTTTGAATCTAGCATACAATGTACCAGCTCAACTATCTAGGAAACTGGTGATTTTGAAATTAGCATACAATGTACCAGTACAACTAGTTTAGAAACAGGTGATTTTGCCAATTAGCATACAATGTTCCAGCACAACTACTTATGAACAGGTGATTTTGAAATTAGCATACAATCTACAAGTACAGCTACCAAAGAAACAGGTGATTTGTAAATTAGCATACAAAGCACCAGTAGAACTACCTAAGAAGTAGGTTATTTTGAAATTAGCATACAATGTACCAGTACAACTACCTAAAAATCAGGTGTTTTTGAAATTAGGATACAATCCACAAGTACAACTACCTAAGAAACAGGTGATTTGTAAATTAGCATACAATGCACCAGTACTACTACCTAAGAAACAGGTGATTTTGAAATTAGCATACTATGTACAAGTACAACTACCTGAGAAACAGGTGATTTTGAAATTAGCATACAATGTACCAACACAACTTACTAAGAATCAGGTGATTTGTAAATTAGCATACACTGTACAAGTACAACTACATAAGAAAATGGTGATTTTGAAATTAGAATACAATGCACAAGTACAACTACGTAGGAAACAGGTGATTTTGAAATTAACATACAATGTACCAGTACAACTACCTAAGAAACATGTGATTTTGAAATTAGCATAAAATGTACAAGTCCAACTACCTAAGAAACTGGTGATTTGTAAAGTAGCATACACTGTACAAGAACAACTACCTAAGAAACAGGTGATTTTGAAATTAGCATACAATGTGCAAGTACAACTACGTAAGAAACAGGTGATTTTGAAATTAGAATACAATATACCAGTACAACTACCTAATAAACAGGTAATTTTGAAATTAGCATACACTGCACCAGTTCAACTACCTAAGAAACTGGTGATTTTGAAATTAGCATACAATGTACAAGTACAACTACGTAAGAAACAGGTGATTTTGAAATCTGCATACACTGTACCAGTACAAATACCTAAGAAACAGGTGATTTGTAAATTAGCATACAATGTACAAGTACAACTACCTAAGAAAAAGGTGATTTGTAAATTAGCATACAACGTACCAGTACAACTACCTTAGAATCAGGTGATTTGTAAATTAGCATACAATGTACCAGTACAACTACCTAAGAAAAAGGTGATTTGTAGATTATCATACAGCGTACCAGTACAACCACCTAAGCAAAATGTGATTTGCAAATTAGCATACAACGTACCGGTAAAACTACCTTAGAAACAGGTAATTTGTAAATTAGAATACAATGTACTAGTAAAACTACCTAAGGAACAGGTGATTTTGAAAATAGTTATACAATGTACTAGTACAACTATTTAAGAAACTGGTGATTATCAAATTAGCATACAATGTACAAGTACAACTACCTAACAAACAGAATATTTTGAAATTAGCATACAATGTACAAGTACAACTACCTTCGAAACAGGTGATTTATAAATTAGCATAAAATGTACAAGTACAACTACCTAAGAAACAGGTGATTTGTAAATTAGCATACAATGTACAAGTACAACAACCTAAGAAACAGAATGTTTTGAAATTAGCATACAATACACAAGTACATCTACCTAAGAAACAGGTGATTTTGAAATTAGCATACAATATACTAGTACAACTACATAAGAAACAGGTGATTTTGAAATTAGCATACACTGTACAAGTACAACTACCTAAGAAACAGGTGATTTGTAAATTAGCATACACTGTACAAGTACAACTACCTAAGAAACAGGTTATTTTGAAATTAGCATACAATTTTCAAGTACAACAACCTAACAAGCAGGTTATTTTGAAATTAGCATACACTGTAGTAGTATAAATACCTAAGGATCAGGTAATTTGTAAATTAGCATACACTGTACCAGTACAACTACGTAAGGATCAGGTGATTTGTAAATTAGCATACAATGTTCCAGTACGACTACCTAAGAAACAGGTGATTTTGAAATTAGCATACAATGTAAAGCAGAACTAACTAAGAAACATGTGATTTGTAAATTAGTATACACTGTACAAGTACAAGTACCTAAGAAACTGGTGATTTTGAAATTAGCATACAATGTACAAGTACAACTACCTAAGAAACAGTCGATTTTGAAATTAGCATACACTGTACCGGTACAACTACCTTAGAAACAGGTAATTTTGAAATTAGCATACAATGTACAAGTACAAGTACGTAAGAAACAGCTGATTTTGAAATAAGCATACACTGTACAAGTACAACAACCTTAGAATCAGGTGATTTGTAAATTAGCATAAAATGTACCAGTACAACTCCGTTAGAAACAGGTGATTTTGAAATTAGCATACAATGTACCAGTACAACTACCGAAGAAACAGGTGAATTTGAAATTAGCATAAAATGTACAAGTACAACTACCTTTTAAACTGGTGATTTGTAAATTAGGATACACTGTACAAGTACAACTACCTAAGAAACAGGTTAGTTTGAAATTAGCATACAATGTACAAGTAAAACTACATAAGAAACAGGTGATTTTGAAATTAGCATACAATGTACCAGAACAAGTACCTAATAAACAGGTGATTTTGAAATTAGCATACACTGTACCAGTACAACTACCTAAGAAACTGGTGATTTTGAAATCAGCATACAATGTAAAAGTACAACTACCTAAGAAACAGGTGATTTGTAAATTAGCATACAATGTACAAGTACAACTACCTAAGAAACAGAATATTTTGAAATTAGCATACACTGTACAAGTACAACTACCAAAGAAATAGGTGATTTTCAAATTAGCATACACTGTACAAGTACAACTACCTAAGAAACAGGTGATTGTGAAATTAACATACAATTTAGAAGTACAACTACCTAATAAACAGGTGGTTTTGAAATTAGCATACACTGTACTAGTATAACTACCTAAAGATCAGGTGATTTATAAATTAGCATAGATTGTACCAGTACAACTACGTAAGGATCAGGTGATTTGTAAATTAGCTTAAAATGTTCCAGTACGACTACATAAGAAACAGGTGATTTTGAAATTAGCATACACTGTACAAGTTCAACTACCTTAGAAACAGGTGATTTTGAAATTAGCATACAATGTACCAGTACAACTACCTTAGAATCAGGTAATTTGTAAATTAGCATACAATTTACCAGTACAACTCCCTAAGAAATAGGTGATTTGTAAATTTGCATACACTGTACAAGTACTACTACCTTAGAAACAGGTGATTTTGAAATTAGCATACAATGTTCCAGTACAACTACCTAAGAAACAGGTGATTTGTAAATTAGCATACACTGTACAAGTGCAACAACCTAAGAAACAGGTGATTTTGAAATTAGCATACAATGTACAAGTACAACTACCTAAGAAACAGGTGATTGTGAAATTAGCATACAATTTACAAGTACAAGTACCTAAGAAACAGGTGATTTTGAAATTAGCATACACTGTACCAGAACAACTACCTAAGAAACAGAACATTTTGAAATTAGCATACAATGTACAAGTACAACTACCTAAAAAACAGGTGATTTTGAAATTAGCATACAATGTACCAGTACAACTACTTTAGAAACATGTGATTTTGAAATTAGCATACAATGTTCCAATACAACTACCTAAGAAACAGGTGATTTATAAATTAGCATACACTGTACAAGTACAACTACCTAAGAAACAGGTGATTTTCAAATTAGCATACACTGTACAAGTCCAACTACCTAAGAAACAGGTGATTGTGAAATTAGCATACAATTTACAACTACAACTACCTAATAAACAGGTGGTTTTAAAATTAGAATACACTGTACTAGTATAACTACCTAAAGATCAGGTGATTTATAAATTAGCATACATTGTACCAGTACAACTACCTAAGGATCAGGTGATTTGTAAATTAGAATAAAATGTTCCAGTACGACTAACTAAGAAACAGGTGATTTTGAAAATAACATTCAATGTACAAGTAGAACTACCTAAGAAACAGGTGATTTTGAAATTAGCATACACTGTACCAGTACAACTACTTTAGAAACAGGTGATTTTGAAATTAGCATACAATGTACAAGTACAACTACATTTGAAACAGGTGATTTTGAAAAAAGCATACACTGTACAAGTTCAAATACCTTAGAATCAGGTGATTTGTAAATTAGCATACAATGTACCAGTACACCTACCTAAGAAACAGGTCATTTGTAAAATTAGCATACACTGTATAAGTACAACTACCGAAGAACCAGGTGATTTTGAAATTAGCATACAATGTACAAGTGCAACTACCTTAGAAACAGGTGATTTTTGAAATTAGCATACAATGTACCAGTGCAACTACTAAAGAAACTTGTGATTTTGAAATTAGCATACAATGTACCTAACGATAAGGTGATTTTGAAATTAGCATACAATGTACTAGTACAAATACCTAAGGATAAGATGATTTGTAATTTAGCATACACCTTACCAGTACAACTACCTAAGAAACAGGTGATTTAAAAATTAGCATACACTGTAGCAGTACAGTTACCTAAGGATCAGGTGATTTGTAAATTAGCATACAATGTACCAGTACAACTACCTTAGAATCAGGTAATTTGTAAATTAGCATACAATGTACTATTACAACTACCTAAGAAACAGGTGATTTGTAAATTAGCTTACACTGTACAAGTACAACTACCTAAGAAACAGTTGATTTTAAAATTAGCATACAATGTACAAGTACAGCTACTTGAAAAACAGGTAATTTTGAAATTAGCATACAATGTACAAGTACAACTACCTTAGAAACAGGTGATTTTGAAATTAGCATACAATGTTCCAGTACAACCACCTTAGATACAGGTGATTTTGAAATTAGCATATAATGTACAAGTACAAATACCTTAGAACCAGGTGATTTTGAAATTAGCATACAATGTACCAGTACAACTACCTTAGAATCAGGTAATTTGTAAATTAGCATACAATTTACCAGTACAACTTCCTAAGAAATAGGTGATTTGTAAATTTGCATACACTGTACAAGTACAACTACCTTAGAAATAGGTCATTTATAAAATTAGCATACACTGTACAAGTACAACTACCTAAGAAATAGGTGATTTGTAAATTAGCATACACTGTACAAGTACAACTGCCTAAGAAACAGGTGATTTTGAAATTAGCATACACTGTATAAGTACAACTACCTAAGGATCAGGTGATTTGTAAATGAGCATACACTGTACCAGTACAACTATCTAAGGATCAGGTGATTTGTAAATTAACATACAATGTACCAGTACAACTAGCTTAGAATCAGGTAATTTGTAAATTAGCATACAATGTACAAGTACAACTACCTTATAAACAGGTGATTTTGAAATTAGCATACAATGGACAAATACAACTACCTTAGAAACAGGTGATTTTGAAATTAGCATACAATGTACCAGTACAATTACCTTAGAACCAGGTGATTTTGAAATTAGCATACAATGTACAAGTACAACTACCTTAGAAACAGGTGATTTTGCCATTTAGCATACAATGTACAAGTACAACTACCTTATAAACAGGTGATTTTGAAATTAGCATACAATGGACAAATACAACTACCTTAGAAACAGGTGATTTTGAAATTAGCATACAATGTACAAGTACAACTACCTTAGAAACAGGTATTTTTTAAATTAGCATACAATGTACCAGTACAACTACCTTAGAAACAAGTGATTTTGGCAATTAGCATACAATGTACAAGTGCAACTACCTTAGAAACAGGTGATTTTGAAATTTTCATACAATGTACAAGTACAACTACCTTAGAAACAGGTGATTTTGAAATTTGCATACAATGTTCCAGTACAACTACTTAAGAAACTGGTGATTATGAAATTAGCATACAATGTAGCAGTACAACTACTTAACTAACAGGTGTTATTTAATCTAGCATACAATGTACAAGTACAACTACCTAAGAAACAGGTGATTTTGAAATTAGCATACAATGTACATGTACAACTACCTAAGAAACAGGTGATTTTGAAATTTGCATACAATGTACAAGTACAACTACCTTTGAAACAGGTGATTTTGAAATTAGCATACAATGTTCCAGTACAACTACTTAAGAAACTGGTGATTATGAAATTAGCATACAATGTACCAGTACTACTACTTAATTAACAGGTGATATTTAAATTAGCATACAATTGACAAGTACAACTACCTAAAAACCAGGTGATTTTGAAATTAGCATACAATGTACATGTACAACTACCTTGAAATTTGCATACAATGTACAAGTACTACTACCTTAGAAACAGGTGATTTTGAAATTAGCATACAATGTTCCAGTACAACTACCTAAGAAACAGGTGATTTGTAAATTAGCACACACTGTACAAGTACAACAACCTAAGAAACAGGTGATTTTGAAATTAGCATACAATGTACAAGTACAACTACCTAAGAACCAGGTGATTTTGAAATTAGCATACAATGTACCAGTACAACTACCTTAGAATCAGGTAATTTGTAAATTAGCATACAGTTTACCAGTACAACTCCCTAAGAAATAGGTGATTTGTAAATTTGCATACACTGTACAAGTACAACTACCTTAGAAATAGGTCATTTATAAAATTAGCATACACTGTACAAGTACAACTACCTAAGAAATAGGTGATTTGTAAATTAGCATACACTGTACAAGTACAACTGCCTAAGAAACAGGTGATTTTGAAATTAGCATACACTGTATAAGTACAACTACCTAAGAAACAGGTGATTTTGAAATTAGCATACACTGTACTAGTACAACTACCTAAGGATCAGGTGATTTGTAAATGAGCATACACTGTACCAGTACAACTATCTAAGGATCAGGTGATTTGTAAATTAACATACAATGTACCAGTACAACTAGCTTAGAATCAGGTAATTTGTAAATTAGCATACAATCTACCAGTACAAGTACCTAAGAAACAGGTGATTTTGAAATTAGCATACTATCTACCAGTAAACCTACCTAAGAAAAAGGTGGTTTGTAAAATTAGCATACACTGTACAAGTACAACTACTTGAGAAACAGGTGATTTTGAAATTAGCATACAATGTACCAGTACAATTACCTTAGAACCAGGTGATTTTGAAATTAGCATACAATGTACAAGTACAACTACCTTAGAAACAGGTGATTTTGCCATTTAGCATACAATGTACAAGTACAACTACCTTATAAACAGGTGATTTTGAAATTAGCATACAATGGACAAGTACAACTACCTTAGAAACAGGTGATTTTGAAATTAGCATACAATGTACAAGTACAACTACCTTAGAAACAGGTATTTTTTAAATTAGCATACAATGTACCAGTACAACCACCTTAGAAACAAGTGATTTTGGCAATTAGCATACAATGTACAAGTGCAACTACCTTAGAAACAGGTGATTTTGAAATTAGCATACAATGTACAAGTACAACTACCTTAGAAACAGGTGATTTTGAAATTTGCATACAATGTTCCAGTACAACTACTTAAGAAACTGGTGATTATGAAATTAGCATACAATGTAGCAGTACAACTACTTAACTAACAGGTGTTATTTAATCTAGCATACAATGTACAAGTACAACTACCTAAGAAACAGGTGATTTTGAAATTAGCATACAATGTACATGTACAACTACCTAAGAAACAGGTGATTTTGAAATTTGCATACAATGTACAAGTACAACTACCTTTGAAACAGGTGATTTTGAAATTAGCATACAATGTTCCAGTACAACTACTTAAGAAACTGGTGATTATGAAATTAGCATACAATGTACCAGTACTACTACTTAATTAACAGGTGATATTTAAATTAGCATACAATTGACAAGTACAACTACCTAAAAACCAGGTGATTTTGAAATTAGCATACAATGTACATGTACAACTACCTAAGAAACAGGTGATTTTGAAATTTGCATACAATGTACAAGTACTACTACCTTAGAAACAGGTGATTTTGAAATTAGCATACAATGTTCCAGTACAACTACCTAAGAAACAGGTGATTTGTAAATTAGCACACACTGTACAAGTACAACAACCTAAGAAACAGGTGATTTTGAAATTAGCATACAATGTACAAGTACAACTACCTAAGAACCAGGTGATTTTGAAAATAGCATACAATTTACAAGTACAATTACCTAAGAAACAGGTGATTTTGAAATTAGCATACAAAGTACCAGTAAAACTATGTAAGAAACAATGGATTTGTAAATTAGAATACAATGCACCAGTACAGCTACCAAAGAAACGTGATTTTGAAATTAGCATACAATGTGCAAGTAGAACTACCTAAGAAACAGTTGATTTGTAAATTAGGATGCACTGTGCAAGTACAACTACCTAAGAAACTGGTGATTTTAAAATTAGCATACAATGTACAAGTACAACTTCCTAAGTAACAGGTGATTTTGAAATTAGCATACAATGTACCAGTACAATTACCTTAGAAACAGGTGATTTTGAAATTAGCATACAATGTACAAGTACAACTACCTAAGAAACAGGTGATTTTGAAATTAGCATACAATGTATCAGTACAACCTACTTAGAATCAAGTGATTTGTAAATTGGCATACAATGTACCAGTACAACAACCTAAGAAACAGGTGATTTTAAAATTAGCATACAATGTACAAGTACAACTACGTTAGAAACAGGTGATTTTGAAATTAGCATACAATGTACCAGTACAACTACCTTAGAAACATGTGATTTTGAAATTAGCATACAATGTAGCAGTACAACTACCTTAGAAACAGGTTATTTTGAAATTAGCATACAATGTATCAGTACAACTACCTTAAAATCAAGTGATTTGTAAATTAGCATACAACGTACCAGAATAACTACCTAAGATAGAGGTGATTTGTAAATTAGCATAAATTGTACAAGTACAACTACCTAAGAAACATTTTTTTTTGAAATTAGCATACAATGAACCAGTACAACTACTTAAGAAACTGGTGATTTTGAAATTAGCATACAATGTACCAGTACAACTACTTAATTAACAGGTGATATTTAAATTAGCATACAATATACAAGTACAACTACGTAAGAAACAGGTGATTTTGAAAATAGCATACAATGTAAAAGTACAACTACCTAAGAAACAGGTGATTTTGAAATTAGCATTCAATGAACATGTACAACTAACTAAGAAAGAGGTGATTTTGAAATTAGCATACAATCTACAAGTACAACTACCTAAGAAACAGGTGATTTTGAAATTAGCATACAAAGTGCCAGTACAACTATCTAAGAAACAGGTGATTTGTAAATTAGCATACAATGTACCAGTACAACTACCTAAGAGACAGGTGATTTGTAAATTGGCATACAATGTACCAGTACAACCGCCTAAGAAACAGGGGATTTTGAAATTAGCATACAATATACAATGTGCAAGTAGAAATACCTAAGAAACAGGTGATTTGTAAATTAGCATACACTGTACAAGTACAACTACCTAAGAAACAGGTGATTTTGAAATTAGAATACAATGTACCAGTACAACAACCTTAGAAACAGGTGATTTTGAAATTAGCTTACAATGTACCAGTACAACTACTTAATAAACTTTTGATTTTGAAGTTACCATACAATGTACCAGTATATCTACCTAAGGATAAGGTGAGTTTGAAATAAGCATACAATGTACTAGTACAACTACCTAAGGATCAGGTGATTTGTAAATTAGCATACACTGTACCAGTAGTACTACCTAAGTTTCAGGTGATTTGTAAATAAGCATTCAACGTACCAGTACAACTTGTTTATAATCATGCGATTTTTAAATTAGCATACAATGTACAAGTACAACTACATAATAAACTGGTGAATTTGAAATTAGCATACAATGTACAAGTACAACTACCTAAGAAACAAGTGATTTGTAAATTATCATACACTGTACAAGTTCAACTACCTAAGAAACAGGTGATTTGTAAATTAGCATACACAGTACCAGAACAACTATCTAAGGATCAGGTGATTTGTAAATTAACATACAATTTACCAGTACAACTACCTTAGAATCAGGTAATTTGTAAATTAGCATACAATGTACCAGTACATGTACCTAAGAAACAGGTGATTTTGAAATTAGCATACAATCTACCAGTACACCTACCTAAAAAACAGGTGATTTGTAAAATTAGCATACACTGTACAAGTACAACTACCTAAGAAACAGGTGATTTTGAAATTATCATACAATGTACAAGTGCAACTACCGAAGAAACAGGTGATTTTGAAATTAGCATACAATGCACAAGTACAACTACCTTAGAAACAGGTGATTTTGAAATTAGCATACAATGTACAAGTACAACTACCTTAGAAACAGGTAATTTTGAACTTAGCATACAATGTACCAGTACAACTACTTAATTAACAGGTGATATTTAAATTAGCATGCAATTTACAAGTACAACTACCTAAGAAACAGGTGATTTTGAAATTAGCATACAATGTTCCAGTACAACTACCTAAGACACAGGTGATTTGTAAATTAGCATACACTGTACAAGTACAACAACCTAAGAAACAGATGATTTTGAAATTAGCATACAATGTACAAGTACAACTACCTAAGAACCAGGTGATTTTGAAATTAGCATACAATTTACAAGTACAACTACCTGAGAAACAGGTGATTTTGAAATTAGCATACAAGGTACCAGTACAACTATCTATGAAACAGGTGATTAGTAAATTAGCATACAATGTACCAGTACAACTACCTAAGAGACAGGTGATTTGTAAATTGGCATACAATGTACCAGTACAACTACCTAAGAAACAGGTGATTTTGAAATTATCATACAATGTGCAAGTAGAACTACCTAAGAAACAGGTGATTTGTAAATAAGCATACACTGTACAAGTACAGCTACCTAAGAAACAGGTGATTTTGAAATTAGCATACAATGTACCAGTACAACTACCTTACAAACAAGTGATTTTGAAATTACCATACAATGTACAAGTACAGCTACCTAAGAAACAGGTGATTTTGAAATCAGAATACAATGTATCAGTACAACTACCTTAGAATCAAGTGATTTGTAAATTAGCATACAATGTACCAGTACAACTACATAGGAAACAGGTGATTTTGAAATTAGCATACAATGTTCCAGTACAAGTATCTAATAAACAGGTGATTTTGAAATTAGCATACACTGTACCAGTACAACTACCTAAGAAACTAGTGATTTTGAAATTAGCATACAATGTACAAGTATAACTACCTTAGAAACGATTGATTTATAAATTAGCATACAATGTACAAGTACAACTACCTAAGAAACAGAACATTTTGAAATTAGCATACAATGTACAAGTACAACTACCTAAGAAACAGGTGATTTTGAAATTAGCATACAATGTACCAGTACAACTACCTTAGAAACAGGTGATTTTGAAATCAGCATACAATGTTCCAATACAACTACCTAAGAAACAGGTGATTTGTAAATTAGCATACACTGTACAAGTACAACTAGCTAAGAAACATTTGATTTTCAAATTAGCATACACTGTACAAGTACATCTACCTAAGAAACAGGTGATTGTGAAATTAGATTACAATTTACAAGTACAACTACCTAATAAACAGGTGGTTTTGAAATTAGCATACACTGTACTAGCATAACTACCTTAAGATCAGGTGATTTATAAATTAGCATACATTGTACCAGTACAACTACCTAAGGATCAGGTGATTTGTAAATCAGCATAAAAAGTTCCAGTACGACTACCTAAGAAACAGGTAATTTTGAAATTAACATTCAATGTACAAGTAGAACTACCTAAGAAACAGGTGATTTTGAAATTAGCATACACCGTACCAGTACAACTACCTTAGAAACAGGTGATTTTGAAATTAGCATACAATGTACAAGTACAACTACCTTAGAAAGAGGTGATTTTGAAAAAAGCATACACTGTACAAGTACAACTACCTTAGAATCAGGTGATTTGTAAATTAGCATACAATGTACCAGTACACCTACCTAAGAAACAGGTGATTTGTAAAATTAGCATGCACTGTACAAGTACAACTACCTAAGAAACAGGTGATTTTGAAATAAGCATTCAATGTACAAGTACAACTACCGAAGAACCAGGTGATTTTGAAATTAGCATACAATGTACAAGTACAACTACCTTTGAAACAGGTGATTTTTGAAATTAGCATACAATGTACCAGTGCAACTACTAAAGAATCTTGTGATTTTGAAATTAGCATACAATGTACCAGTATATCTACCTAACGATAAGATGATTTTGAAATTAGCATACAACGTACTAGTACAAATACCTAAGGATAAGGAGATTTGTAATTTAGCATACACTGTACCAGTACAACTACCTAAGAAACAGGTGATTTAAAAATTAGCATACACTGTACCGGTACAGTTACCTAAGGATCAGGTGATTTGTAAATTAGCATACAATGTAGCAGTACAACTACCTTAGAATCAGGTAATTTGTAAATTAGCATACAATGTACTAGTACAACTACCTAAGAAAAAGGTGATTTGTAAATTAGCTTACACTCAACAAGTACAACTACCTAAGAAACAGTTGATTTTAAAATTAGCATACAATGTACAAGTACAGCTACCTGAAAAACAGGTGATTTTGAAATTAGCATACAATGTACAAGTACGACTACCTTAGAAACAGGTGATTTTGAAATTCGCATACAATGTACCAGTACAACCACCTTAGATACAGGTGATTTTGAAATTAGCATACAATGTACAAGTACAACTACCTTAGAATCAGGTAATTTGTAAATTAGCATACAATTTACCAGTACAACTCCCTAAGAAATAGGTGATTTGTAAATTTGCATACACTGTACAAGTACAACTACCTTAGAAATAGGTGATTTATAAAATTAGCATACACTGTACAAGTACAACTACCTAAGAAACAGGTGATTTGTAAATTAGCATACACTGTACAAGTACAACTGCCTAACAAACAGGTGATTTTGAAATTAGCATACACTGTACAAGTACAACTACCTAAGAAACAGGTTATTTTGAAATTAGCATACACTGTACTAGTACAACTAACTAAGGATCAGGTGATTTGTAAATAAGCATACACTGTACCAGTAAAACTATCTAAGGATCATGTGATTTGCAAATTAACATACAATGTACCAGTACAACTACCTTAGAATCAGGTAATTTGTAAATTAGCATACAATCTACCAGTACAAGTACCTAAGAAACAGGTGATTTTGAAATTAGCATACTATCTACCAGTAAACCTACCTAAGAAACAGGTGATTTGTAAAATTAGCATACACTGTACAAGTACAACTACTTAAGAAACAGGTGATTTTGAAATTAGCATACAATGTACCAGTACAATTACCTTAGAAATAGGTGATTTTGAAATTAGCATACAATGTACCAGTACAATTACCTTAGAACCAGGTGATTTTGAAATTAGCATACAATGTACAAGTACAACTACCTTAGAAACAGGTGATTTTGCCATTTAGGATACAATGTACAAGTACAACTACCTTAGAGACAGGTGATTTTGAAATTAGCATACAATGGACAAGTACAACTACCTTAGAAACAGGTGATTTTGAAATTAGCATACAATGTACAAGTACAACTACCTTAGAAACAGGTATTTTTGAAATTAGCATACAATGTACCAGTACAACTACCTTAGAAACAAGTGATTTTGCCAATTAGCATACAATGCACAAGTACAACTACCTTAGAAACAGGTGTTATTTAAATAAGCATACAATGTACAAGTACAACTACCTAAGAAACAGGTGATTTTGAAATTAGCATACAATGTACATGTACAACTACCTAAGAAACAGATGATTTTGAAATTTGCATACAATGTACAAGTACAACTACCTTAGAAACAGATGATTTTGAAATTAGCATACAATGTTCCAGTACAACTACTTAAGAAACTGGTGATTATGAAATTAGCATACAATGTAACAGTACTACTACTTAATTAACAGGTGATTTTTTGAAATTTGCATACAATGTACAAGTACTACTACCATAGAAACAGGTGATCTTGAAATTAGCATACAATGTTCCAGTACAACTACATAATAAACAAGTGATTTGTAAATTAGCATACACTGTACAAGTACAACAACCTAAGAAACAGGTGATTTTGAAATTAGCATACAATGTACAAATACAACTACCTAAGAACCAGGTGATTTTGAAATTAGCATACAATTTACAAGTACAACTACCTAAGAAACAGGTGATTTTGAAATTAGCATCCAAAGCACCAGTAAAACTATCTAAGAAACAGGTGATTTGTAAATTAGAATACAATGCACCAGTACAGCTACCAAAGAAACAGGTGATTTTGAAATTAGCATACAATGTGCAAGTAGAACTAAGAAAAAGTTGATTTGTAAATTAGCATGCACTGTACAAGTACAACTACCTAAGAAACTGGTGATTTTAAAATTAGCATACAATGTACAAGTACAACTACCTAAGTAACAGGTGATTTTGAAATTATCATACAATGTACCATTACAATTACCTTAGAAACAGGTGATTTTGAAATTAGCATACAATGTACCAGTACAACTACCTTAGAAACAGGTGATTTTGAAAGTAGCATACAATGTAGCAGTACAACTACTTTAGAAACAGGTTATTTTGAAATTAGCATACAATGTACAAGTACAGCTACCTTATAAACAGGTGATTTTGAAATTAGCATACAATGTATCAGTACAACTACCTTAAAATCAAGCGATTTGTAAATTAACATACAATGTTCCAGAATAACTACCTAAGATAGAGGTGATTTGTAAATTAGCATACACTGTACAAGTACAACTACCTAAGAAACAGGTGATTTTGAAATTAGCATAGAATGTACCAGTACAACTACTTAAGAAACTGGTGATTTTGAAATTAGCATACAATGTACCAGTACAACTACTTAATTAACAGGTGATATTTAAATTAGCATACATTATACAAGTACAACTACGTAAGAAACAGGTGATTTCTAAATTAGTGTACACTGTACAAGTACAACTACCTTAGAAATAGGTGATTTTGAAATTAGCATACAATGTAAAAGTACTACTACCTAAGAAACAGGTGATTTTGAAATTAGCATACAATGCACCAGTACAACTACCTAAGAAACAGGTGATTTGTAAATTAGCATACTCTGTACAAGTACAACTCCCTAAGAAACGTCTGATTTTGCAATTAGCATATAATAGACCAGTACAACTACATAAGAATCAGGTGATTTGTAAATTAGCATACAATGTACCAGTACAACTACTTAAGAAACAGGTGATTTGTAAATGTGCATAAAATGTACAACTACATAAGAAACATGTGATTTTGAAATTAGTATACAATGTACCAGTACTACTAACTTAGAAACAGGTGATTTTGTAATTAGCATACAATGTACCAGTACAACTATCTAATAAACATGTGATTTTGAAATTAGCATACATTGTACCAGTACAACTACCTAAGAAACAGGTGATTTTGAATTTAGCATACAATGAACAAGTACAACTACCTAAGAAACAGACGATTTTGAAATTAGCATACAATGAACAAGTACAACTACCTTTGAAACAGGTTATTTTGAAATTAGCATAGAATGTACCAGTACAACTACGTAAGAAGCAGGTGATTTTGAAATTAACATTCACTGTACCAGTATAACTATCTTAGAATCAGGTGATTTTGAAATTAGCATACAATGTACAAGTACAACTACCTAAGAAACAGGTGACTTTGAAATTAGAGTACAATGTACAAGCACAACTACCTAAGTATCAGGTGATTTGTAAATTAGCATACACTGTACCAGTACAACTACCTAAGGTTCAGGTGATTTGTAAATTAGCATTCAATGTACCAGTACAACTAGCTTATAATCATGCGATTTGTAAATTAGCATACAATGTACAAGTACAACTACCTAATAAACTGGTGAACTTGAAATTAGCATACAATGTACAAGTAGAACTTCCTAAGAAACAGGTGATTTGTAAATTAGCATACACTGTACAAGTACAACTACCTAAGAAACAGGTGATTTGTAAATTAGCATACACTGTACCAGTACAACTATCTAAGGATCAGGTGATTTGTAAATTAACACACAATGTACCAGTACAACTATCTTAGAATCAGGTAATTTGTAAATTAGCATACAATGTACCAGTACACCTACCTAAGAAACAGGTGAATTGTAAAATTAGCATACACTGTACAAGTACAACTATCTAATAAACAGGTGATTTTGAAATTAACATACAATCTACCAGTACACCTACCAAAGAAACAGGTGATTTGTAAAATTAGCATACACTCTACAAGTACAACTACCTAAGAAACAGGTGATTTTGAAATTAGCATACAATGTACTAGTACAACTACCTTAGAAACAGGTGATTTTGAAATTAGCATACAATGTACGAGTACAACTACCTTAGAAACAGGCGATTTTGAAATTAGCATACAATGTACAAGTACAACTACCTAAGAAACAGGTGATTTTGAAATTAGCATTCAATGAACATGTACAACTAACTAAGAAAGAGGTGATTTTGAAATTAGCATACAATGTACAAGCACAACTACCTAAGGAACAGGTGATTTTGAAATTAGCATACAAAGTACCAGTACAACTATCTAAGAAACAGGTGATTTGTAAATTAGCATACAATGTACCAGTACAACTACCTAAGAGACAGGTGATTTGTAAATTGGCATACAATGTACCAGTACAACCGCCTGAAAAACAGGTGATTTTGAAATGAGCATACAATATACAATGTGCAAGTAGAACTACCTAAGAAACAGTTGATTTGTAAATTAGCATACACTGTACAAGTACAACTACCTAAGAAACAGGTGATTTTGAAATTAGAATACAATGTACCAGTACAACAACCTTAGAAACAGGTGATTTTGAAATCAGCATACAATGTATCAGTACAACTACTTAATAAACTTGTGATTTTGAAGTTACCATACAATGTACCAGTATATCTACCTAAGGATAAGGTGAGTTTGAAATAAGCATACAATGTACTAGTACAACTACCTAAGGATCAGGTGATTTGTAAATTAGCATACTCTGTACCAGTAGAACTACCTAAGTTTCAGGTGATTTGTTAATAAGCATTCAATGTACCAGTACAACTTGTTTATAATCATGCGATTTTTAAATTAGCATACAATGTACAAGTACAACTACATAATAAACTGGTGAATTTGAAAGAAGCATACAATGTACAAGTACAACTTCCTAAGAAACAAGTGATTTGTAAATTAGCATACACTGTACAAGTTCAACTACCTAAGAAACAGGTGATTTGTAAATTAGCATACACTGTACCAGTACAACTATCTAAGGATCAGGTGATTTGTAAATTAAAATACAATTTACCAGTACAACTACCTTGGAATCAGGTAATTTGTAAATTAGCATACAATGTACCAGTACATGTACCTAAGAAACAGGTGATTTTGAAATTATCATACAAGCTACCAGTACACCTACCTAAGAAACAGGTGATTTGTAAAATTAGCATACACTGTACAAGTACAACTACCTAAGAAACAGGTGATTTTGAAATTAGCATACAATGTACAAGTGCAAGTACCGAAGAAACAGGTGATTTTGAAATTAGCATACAATGTACAAGTACAACTACCTTAGAAACAGGTGATTTTGAAATTAGCATACAATGTACAAGTACAACTACCTTAGAAACAGGTAATTTTGAACTTAGCATACAATGTACCAGTACATCTACTTAATTAACAGGTGATATTTAAATTAGCATACAATTTACAAGTACAACTACCTAAGAAACAGGTGATTTTGAAATTAGCATACAATGTACATGTACAACTACCTTAGAAACAGGTGATTTTGAAATTAGCATACAATGTTCCAGTACAACTACCTAAGACACAGGTGATTTGTAAATTAGCATACACTGTACAAGTACAACAACCTAAGAAACAGATGATTTTGAAGTTAGCATACAATGTACAAGTACAACTACCTAAGAACCAGGTGATTTTGAAATTAGCATACAATTTACAAGTACAACTACCTGAGAAACAGGTGATTTTGAAATTAGCATACAAGGTACCAGTACAACTATCTAAGAAACAGGTGATTAGTAAATTAGCATACAATGTACCAGTACAACTACCTAAGAGACAGGTGATTTGTAAATTGGCATACAATGTACCAGTACAATTACCTAAGAAACAGGTGATTTTGAAATTAACATACAATGTGCAAATAGAACTACCTAAGAAACAGGTGATTTGTAAATAAGCATACACTGTACAAGTACAACAACCTAAGAAACTGGTGATTTTGAAATTAGCATACAATGTACAAGTACATCTACCTAAGAAACAGGTGATTTTGAAATTAGCATACAATGTACCAGTACAACTACCTTAAAAACAGGTGATTTTGAAACTAGCATACAATGTACAAGTACAGCTACCTAAGAAACAGGTGATTTTGAAATTAGCATACAACGTATCAGTAGAACTACCTTAGAATCAAGTGATTTGTAAATTAGCATACAATGTACCAGTACAACTACCTAAGAAACAGGTGATTTTGAAATTAGCATACAATGTACAAGTACAACTACCGAAGAAACAGGTGATTTTGAAATTAGCATACAATGTACAAGTACAACTACCTTAGAAACAGGTGATTTTGAAATTAGCATACAATGTACAAGTACAACTACCTTAGAAACAGGTAATTTTGAAATTAGCATGCAATGTTCCAGTACAACTACTTAATTAACAGGTGATATTTAAATTAGCATACAATGTACAAGTACAACTACTTAAAAAACAGGTGATTTTGAAATTAGCATACAATGTACATGTACAACTACCTAAGAAACAGGTGATTTTGAAATTAGCATACAATGTACATATACAACTACCTTAGAAACAGGTGATTTTGAAATTAGCATACAATGTTCCAGTACAACTTCCTAAGAAACAGGTGATTTTTAAATTAGCATACACTGTACAAGTACAACAACCTAAGAAACAGGTGATTTTGAAATTAGCATACAAGGTACAAGTACAACTACCTAAGAACCAGGTGACTTTAAAATTAGCATACAATTTACAAGTACAACTACCTAAGAAACAGGTGAGTTTGAAATTAGCATACAAAGTACCAGTACAACTATCTAAGAAACAGGTGATTTTGAAATTAGCATACAATGTGCCAGTACAACTACCTAAGAGACATGTGATTTGTAAATTGGCATACAATGTACCAGTACAACTACCTAAGAAACAGGTGATTTTGAAATTAGCATACAATGTGCAAGTAGAACTACCTAATAAACAGGTGATTTGTAAATTAGCATACACTGTACAAATACAACTACCTAAGAAACTGGTGACTTTGAAATTAGCATACAATGTACAAGTACAACTACATAAGGAACAGGTGATTTTGAAATTAGCATACAATGTACCAGTACAACTACCTTAGAAACAGGTGATTTTGAAATTAGCATACAATGTACTAGTACAACTACCTAAGAAACAGGTGATTTTGAAATTAGAATACAATGTATCAGTACAACTACCTTAGAATCAAGTGATTTGTAAATTAGCATACAATGTACCAGTACAACTTCCTAAGAAACAGGTGATTTATAAATTAGCATACAATGTACCGTTAAAACAACCTTAAAAACAGGTGATTTTGAAATTAGCATACAATGTACCAGTGCAACTACCTAAGTATCTTGTGATTTTAAAATTAGCATACAATGCACCAGTATATCTACCTAAGGATAAGGTGATTTTGAAATTAGCATACAATGTACTAGTACAACTACCTAATGATCAGGTGATTTGTAATTTAGCATACACTGTACCAGTTCAACTACCTAAGAAACAGGTGATTTAAAAATTAGCATACACTGTACCAGTACAATTTCCTAAGGATCAGGTGATTTGTAAATTAGCATACAATGTACCTGTTGAACTACCTTAGAATCAGGTAATTTGTAAATTAGCATACAATGTACTAGTACAACTACTTAAGAAACAAGTGATTTGTAAATTAGCATACACTGTACAAGTACAACTATCTAAGAAACAGTTGATTTTGAAATTAGCATACAATGTACAAGTACAACTACCTAAGAAACAGGTGATTTTGAAATTAGCATAGAATGTACCAGTACAACTACCTGGTGATTTTGAAATTAGCATACAATGTACAAATACAACTACCTTAGAAACAGGTTATTTTGAAATTAGCATACAATGTACAAGTACAACTACCTAAGAAACAGGTGATTTTGAAATTAGCATATAATGTACCAGTACAACTACTTAAGAAACTGGTGATTTTGAAATTAGCATACAATGTACCAGTACAACTACTTAATTAACAGGTGATATTTAAATTAGCATACAATATACAAGTACAACTACGTAAGAAACAGGTGATTTGTAAATTAGTATACACTGTACAAGTACAACTACCTAAGAAACAGGTGATTTTGAAATTAGCATACAATGTACAAGTACAACTACCTAAGAAACGGGTGATTTTGAAATTAGCATACAATGCACCAGTACAACTACTTAAGAAACAGGTGATTTGTAAATCAGCATACACTGTACAAGTACAACTACCTAAGAAACGTCTGATTTTGAAATTAGCATACAATGTACCAGTGCAACTACCTAGGAATCAGGTGATTTGTAAAATAGCATAAAATGTACCAGTACAACTACTTAGGAAACAGGTGATTTGTAAATTAGCATACACTGTACAAGTACAACTACTTAAGAAACATGTGATTTTGAAATTAGCATACAATGTACCAGTACTACTACCTTAGAAACAGGTGATTTTGTAATTAGCATATACTGTACCAGTACAAACACCTAATAAACAGGTGATTTTGAAATTAGCATACAGTTTACCAGTACAACTACCTAAGAAGCAGGTGATTTTGAAATTAACATTCACTGTCCCAGTACAACAACCTAAGAATCAGGTGATTTTGAAATTATCATACAATGTACAAGTACAACTACCTAAGAAACAGATGATTTTAAAATTAGCATACAATGTACATGTACAACTACCTAAAAAACAGGTGATTTTGAAATTAGCATACAATGTACAAGTAGAACTACCTTAGAAACAGGTGATTTTGAAATTAGCATACAATGTTCCAGTACAACTACCTAAGAAACAGGTGATTTGTAAATTAGCATACACTGTACAAGTACAACAACCTTAGAAAGAGGTGATTTTGAAATTAGCATACAATGTACAAGTACAACTACGTAAGAAACAGGTGATTTTGAAATCTGCATACACTGTACCAGTACAACTTCCTAAGAAACAGGTGATTTGTAAATTAGCATACAATGTTCAAGTACAACTACCTAAGAATCAGGTGATTTGTAAATTGGCATACAATGTAGCAGTGCAACTACCTAAGAAATAGGTGATTTTGAAATTAGCATACAATGTGCAAGTAGAACTACCTAAGAAACAGGTGATTTGTAAATTAGCATACTCTGTACAAGTACAACTACCTAAGAAACTTTTGATTTTGAAATTAGCATACAATGTACAAGTACAACTACCTAAGAAACAGGTGATTTTGAAATTAGCATACAGTGTACAAGTGCAACTACCTGGGAAACAGGTGATTTTGAAATTAGCATACAATTTACAAGTACAACTACCTAAGAAAGATGTGATTTTGAAATTAGCATACAATGTACCAGTACAACTACCTAATAAATAGGTGATTTTGAATTTAGCATACAATGTACAAGTAAACTACCTTAGAAACAGGTGATTTTGAAATTAGCATACAATGTACAAGTACAACTACGTAAGAAACAGGTGATTTTGAAATCTGCATACACTGTACCAGTACAACTTCCTAAGAAACAGGTGATTTGTAAATTAGCATACAATGTACAAGTACAACTACCTAAGAATCAGGTGATTTGGAAATTAGGATACACTGTACCAGTACAACTACCTAAGAAACAGGTGATTTGGAAATTAACATTTAATGCACCAGTACAACTACCTATTAAACTGGTGATTTTGAAATTTGTATACACTGTACCAGTACAACTATCTAAGAAACAGTTGATTTGTAAATTAGCATACAATGTACCTGTACAACTATCTAAGAATCAAGTGATTTGTAAATTAGCATACACTGTACCAGTGCAACTATCTAAGAAACAAGTGATTTGTAAATTAGCATACAATGTACCAGTACAACTACCTAAGAAACAGGTGATTTTGAAATTAGCATACAATGTACCAATACAACTATCTAAGTAAAATGTGATTTGGCCACTAACTACAACAATAAACTTCTGTCATATTTAAAACCTGACATACAATCACGACAATCGCAATGTCATTAAATAGATGAGGTCTCACAGTGGTAGAGAACTACTTATATACGTATATTAGACTTGTGTCACCCTTGATATTACACATTTATTGGTGATTTCACACAACCTTCAATCTTTGATATTTTATAATTTCTCTATTTCAAATCCTCTGTCTGTTTGTGTTGATTAAAATATGCAGTTAAACTATTATCAGATTTAATAGATTTTCATCTGAATACACATTATTTACAATATGATCATTAAACGCTTAAAATTATATCTGATTTGTCTGCACTAATTATGGAGTAATATTTCGTTGTTTTATTCAGTTAACTTCAGATTACACAACGATTTCGTTTTTATTCTGTAAAAGGAAGATAATGATGATCAATATTGATATTAAACAGGATGCTGATACAAGACGTTTCTAATAAATAGTTTTTACAGAATACTGGAACTACTCAAAAAACGAAAGTCATCACTAGTTTTCAAAAATAAACATCAATCAAGCGTTTACTTGAAAATGACCCTAATTTTGAAACCTATAACAAATGCCAATTTGTAACGTCTGACTGACTATTTGGATTTTATAGTACAGCTTTACCGTGCGTGAAGGCATACTTGTGTGGGCGTCAACTGTGAAAAGCCGGTTAAACATCTTGTACAAAATTACACATGTATCACTGAACTATCAGAACTTCTGTACATGATTCATAGTTACTCTTGTACTTGTACTTGTACTAGTTCTCATCTCATGTTTCAACGCAATCAAAGATATGGCGTCCGAAGTGCAGATGTGCTAATAATTAGAATGGCACTTAGATAGTAAAAGGATATTTTGAAGCAATAAATTTGCAATCCATGGAAATTATTTGGACAAATTCAAACCTTTAATAATGATACAAATTCTGCATACTAATTTAATACTTTTGAAATGGACTGGTGAGCTATCCCCTTCCCCGACCCCGCCGAAAACTGGGACAACTCCATCCGTACCAAATTAAGATATATATATATTAATGTTATTGATAGAACACTCTATCTCATCTTATGTTTTATCGCAATATCACAACAGTTACGAAGTCATTTCAGAGAAAATTTAATGACTGCAAATGTCTTCATGCATGATAAAAACTGATGCCTAATTATGTTATCTACAAAGCAAATCGTTCGAATATAGAGCTAAATACTAATGCACACAAAGTCTATTGACCATCCTTCCGCTTAGCAGCTACAGCAAAGTTCACAACCTGTTTAGCAATAATGTCCCAATCTGGAGTGATCTCGATGTCATTCTCTTTTCTTCTCCAGGTTACTCTTGTGTGGGTTTTTATTTTTCTCAAGCAAGAAGGAAGCTCTCCTTTTAATACGGTATTTTCTACTAAGTATATTGTAGGTTTTTGATGATTCAGTTCAAATCGACACCAATCACTCTCAATAAAATCTAACGTAACTAAAAATATTATAACATCACTCCGAGAAAACCATTCTTCAATTTCTGAAAATTTGAATCCGCCATGCCTAAAAATACTTTCTCCCATTGCCAATATTTCCTTTTCTCCGAAATGAGTCTGCAACGCCTTTGTAATCGTCGGACAGAAGAACCTTTTGGCAATATCATTATCACCTGAACAGAATGACAGGAAAGCAGGATACCTTTTTTCCTTGAGGTCGACCATTTCGTTAATCTCGCGCTAATCTATGGGCTGGTGTCAGCACAATCATGTTTGCACGCCCACGATATAATTCAATTGCCCGAGTCGTTTTTCCTGACCCGCCACAGCCGTTTAAATAAACTGTTTTATATCTACAAATTGGATCGGATATCGGTGGTGCATTAGAACGTTCTGATAAATTATCTCCTTGCAAGTAACTGTTTTTAATCTCAACGTCTGCTGATTCAGAATAATCACGCAGCTTTTCTTTTTTAATTCTCCATGATCCCCAACTTTCATCCGGATTAGTGAATTCAGCAACTGCGCAACTGTACTTGCTGTTAATGTAAAATGAATCAACGGCAACTCTAACCGCAGTGTCAGGAAATCTATCTATCATTGAAAATAAATTAATACAAGCATAACCCAGCATCGACGACCTCAAATGTGTATACGGGGATCTGTAACCGTCGCTGTAAGTAACGACTGTACCCAATTTATTTCCATCGGACAAAAAAGCATCTTTACGATCCACATATATGTTTTGGATACTGCATCCGCGATTACGAAGTCGTATTCCGTGTTATCCATAATCAACCGTGAACAATATCGTTGATAGTTGCATTTTTTTCCTCCCTGAGTGAATTTTCCGATTATTCTTCTACCGAGATCTTTTGCTTCGATGTTTCGTGGATTAAATACTCGTTTGGACCACTCAATGATATATTCTTCGTCGGCATCAATATTGTTTTTTGGATTCGTCAATTATACTATCAAGACGTTCCGGTGTTGGTAACCAGACATTGGTTTGTTTCCGATATGATATAATTGCTTCACTGACCCTCAGCAAAATTAACATTTTTGTATCAATCATGAATCGTAATAGCGCTATTGGCAGCCACTTCTTTTCAGACATGTGTCTACCAATCCAAATACAACAAGCGTGATGAAGTCTTGCTGCGAATTCAAATGATACTACACGAGCGAATCCAGTTAAATCAAAATCAGGCAGCGGCCCATTAATTGCAACACGAGTCATTTCATGTACGGGGTGTCCAAATCGTTTGAAATACTCAGTACACTCTTCATAACCAAGAAAACTCGCTGGATTACAAGCAACCATATCAACTGAAATGATATTATCACTGTCGTATTTGTTATTCCATAAACCGCCATGATTAAATTCTAAACAACTAGCCTCAATGTCTGGCAAGAATTCTACGCGTGTTGGTTTCCATTCGTTTTTGATTCTCGCAAAATGAGCTGCAACCGACGGGATTGTAAAACAGTCTGTCAATAATTGTTCATCACTGGTGGCTTCGCCATTGGCGACTCCGTCGCCCACCGTTAAAAACCCACTAGCTGTTTTTTTTCATTTTGTTGTGAAATACTTCAGTGCGGTATAATTCGCCGTTTGGTCTTACAAACTCATCAAACGTATCCGTGTCGTTTTCAATGCTGCGAAGTAACCACACCAACACGGGGTCGTTTTTACTCAAATACGCAATAGCATCGAATAGTTTCTCTTCAACGAGAAAACCATCCCTGGAGAAATCTTCTCCCAAGAATTTCATGGGTATATACTTTATTGTTCTGTTTCGTGGAAATATTGTGACCGCGGACGTCCATGCGTGTTCGTTATGATCAATAATTTTGATTGGAGCTCACTTTGATTTATATTTTAATTCGTATAAAACTGCTCCGGTTATCGTCATAACGGTTATTGGAAATCTCAGCGACGTTTCTAATTTTGCTATATCGCTGAAAGTTGCTCCGAGCTCTTTGACTGTTAAACCCCATTGAGATATTTTGCTACGCCGTCGATCGGTAAGTTTATTCCCTCGGGATGCATTTGTAAAATGTTCTGTTACTCGTGCTTCTACACAATTCAGCGACGAGGTCGCCGGCGACAACTGTTTCATCGGCGCTAGTTTTCCTATATCAGATTTTTCATTTAACGGATATATCCCATAAACGACTGCTGTTTCAGGATATCCTCGTTCATAGCATGGTTTTTCAATTCCAGTTTACAGACCCGGGTTAGAATCACGGCTAACAACGACTGTTATCTTGTCTTTGAGAATCGGTTCAAATTTGTCTCGTATAATCCAGCCTCCTGATTCTACACGGATAATGAATTTTACTCTAAAAAAATACTTTTTGTTGGCAAGTTGTGATAACATCATGGCTGTGTTGCTGTCGTTCATGGTGGCATCAACAACGCCATCAATTCGAAATGTTGACCAGCTATGAGATGCACCGTCGTGCTTGAATTCATTAATACAATCGCGAATTTTTTTTATCAGGGCTCTATCAGTTATTGCCCGTTTTGGCACATTTTCGAGGGTTCTATCGAGATTGAATTTAACATTTTTGAAAGGCCTAATTGCTGATAATCTCTCGAATTTCTCAGTGATATAATTAAAACAAGTATTTAAATAGAAAAATATAATATAATGAATCACTGCAAGTGGCTTATGATTGGATCAGCGACCCCGTGTAATAAATCATGTAGAGGCGAATTCTGTGGGTATCATTTACAAAGTGTGCGGCGCGGAAGTGTTGGCCCTCTCCCATGCCTCCGATGTGGGGTGGGCGTTAGAGGAAAATCACAATTATGTCTCAGTTGTGGCGGCAAACGATACAGGGAGTTAAAACGCTACTATGACAAACGAATAAAAAATACAGTCATTGATCCTACCGATGACAACGTCCTTGACTCTGTCAAGAAGCAAATCATAAAAACCCTTCAAGATTATATCGAGAGGTTTATAATTAAAGCAATAATAAATTAAACAAGTAGTATTATTATATAATGAGCCAAGACTTCAGACCCCATCCAGTGCTTGTTAATTATGAAGCATCCCATGATGGTGTTGTCAGGCACCGCAGACTAAAGAAGCCGGTTGGATTTCTGAATAATATGGGATTTTTGCTGTTCAGTGTTATAAATAAAACATATCTCTGTCATGGAATTATTTTTGAATGTCATAACGGATTGATCAAGGATGGATTTGTGATCGATCACGTGGATGGATGTTCTCAGAATAACAAATTGGATAATTTACGAGTTGTTACTCAAAGTCAGAATGCAAAAATAGGCAGGACTGGGACATGTAAGTCAGTTGGAAAGAGACCCGTAAAATCATTTGATTTAAAAAAATAACAAAAAAACAATATTTCAATCAATGAATGCGGCTGGAAAATATTTCGATATTTGTGAGTCCTCGGTACGGTATGCAGCGGAAGGAATTTATCAATCAGCTCTCTCAAAAAAGACAGGTCACAGGATAAAATTTTCATATATCAAGGGAGATAAATCATCCAGTGATAAAGTTGCATGACAGAGTTATGTCGCATGATTGAAATGTAATCCATGCTGCTATTTGACACGGACACGTGACTGTGGAGATTTATATTATAACATCGAAATTACATGCTGTTTTAGAATCGACTTGTGTGTTACGTAATTGATGTTTTCACAACTTATTAAAACCAGATATATAGACTAATAGATACTTTATAATTATATCAGTGCGCACATCATAAATGTAGACTGCTAATCAATCGAATTTCATTGACGCGGGTACGTGACTGTACAATTACTATCTGCTACGTGCGAGTTGTATTTTTCTGTGTGTAAAAGTATTTTATTTTCCTTTTTCCTATATGCATTTTTATATATTACATTTAAATACAGTGAAAACTCTCTTATTATTAAGTATACATGTAGAGTTATATTGTTCCCCTCCTGTATATTGATCGGTATTTCACTGACGCAGGCATGCGTGACTTTCAGTGCAAACGTACTTTTGTTTTATATTGATCGGTACACTGACGCAGGCATGCGTGACTGAAAAAACCCAGAATACTATTGACATGATATTTTAAACAACAGTTATATTATTTTTTTGTGTACTTAGTATTTTATTTCCTAAATACTATGAAATTTCTGTGGATACAGTAAAATTGTCTATTTTAAAAATCTCTTTTTGTTAAGTATAATCAGAAGATATATATATATTAAAAAATCTCTATTTTGTATGACAGTTCCGTAGTCTAAACGGTAGCGTGTTTGTCTTGTAAACACAGGTCTATCAACTAAGTGTTCGGTCTCCATAGCAAATATATTATTTGATGGTGAAACGAAAGATTTTTTTTCTATTAATTGGAGGGGGAAGGGCGAACCCCCTCAACCAAACCAACATTGCAACTCATGCTATCACATTTTCGGTAGCGTGGGTTGGAGTTTTTTTCCAATTCATGCAACCATGAATTTGATTTCATGGGTTGCAATTGTTGGTTTGGTTTGACCACGCCCACGTCACAAGAACACCCATTCAAACATATACCTTCTGAGAGATCTAATTCAGTGTTTGCTGAGTTAGACCCCTCGCCGGAAATTATGTGTTTGTCAAAGTAAATGGGTGTAAAATAAATGGTATAAATTGATGCAAAAAGCTCTACATTCACATGAGGAACCCCAGTGGGTAGCACAGAATGGGCTACCGGCAAATAGAAACGGTGTTAGAGTCATAAAAAAAGAGCGTTCAGAATGGACAGCCAAGTGAAAAGACCCAAAGACACAAAGGCCTGAATAAGGGAGTCATGAATGAATAACCGCTCATAATTTATACCATTTATTTTGCATTTTTTTTTAAAATTAGAGATACAGTATACTAAAAAAATATGGATATCCAAGATGTAAATGCTATAATCGCTGAAATTTTAAATTTAAAAAATAGAGGAATAGTATTATCTGAAGATCTCGACTGCGACAGGATTACCTCGGAATATGAAAAAATTGAGTATCAGTCTAGTAAGGGTCGTTATGTTTTACCTAAGATGTACAAGCTCGTGAAAAGAATTCAAAAGTCCATCAATGCTTGTTTGTACGGTAACGACATTAATGCATTTATAACGCTATTTAGCACCGTTGAAGCAATACGTCAAAAGCTCGGCCAAGAGTATCAAAAACGAACTGAAATTATTTCTAAAGTTCGCGATCTTAGAAAAATATTAAACGAGGAAAAACCAGTATCCTAACCATGTCAGCGTTACTATAAAATAGGCTTTCATTAAATGTTTTTAGCGTTTTTTGTAACACTTTATACACTTGTTACATAGGATTTTCTCCTGAAAGAATTCTCATCAGTTTGGGTTGGCTCATGCAGTTATGTGCGTACTGGATGATCTGGTCGTGGTAGCAAGTAATCACCGCGATGCCTCCATTTTCACGTAGTTGTTGTTGTTGCCGCGTAGTTAACAAACATCGTTCATCGCCGCGCTCAGATATTACAATTTTGAAATCCCCAGCAATGTTTTTTCTGAAACATTCGCGGATAGCGTCGTACAGTTTAAACTTGTCGGAGATGAATACTCTAGCTGGATAGTACATTATTTGATAACTCAGCTTTTAATTGTGATATAGTCTTCACGTGGAAATACCCTCCGGGTGAAAACGTAGGCATGGAAACCCTTTGGGTTTCACATTTGAAAACTCAGTTCACAAACAATATATGGTAGGTGAATCGCTTACAACTAAATTAGCCCGAGAGCGGCTAGCAGCAATTAAAAAGTTTATACCGGTTCGAGACAGACTTTGCGAAAAACTTCAACAACGACAACAAATGCAAACTGACTTTTCTGTGTCAAGTGAACAACTGTTTACTCCGATAACAAGTGCAACCAAAGATGTGAAAACGTTAACTGAAGCATCGATATACGGAGATATTCCTGAACGAGAACGAGCAAAGAAGACGCCGCTGCTTGATACGCTTGAAAAGATAGCAGCAGAGACCGGACAAACACTCGCAAGGATACAACAGCTATCAAGTGATATAAAACCCCAACGAGAATATGAACGATTAGTGATATTGAAGAACGCGAAGAAGAACATCAAGGTGCAGCTGCAAGAAAAGACTATTCACCGACAAGGTGCAGCTGCAAGAAAAGACTATTCACCTGGAAATATATTTAAAATCGAAACATTAAATATAATTGGAAGACTCGGTACGGATTCCGAATTAGCTGATTTTACTAGAGAAAATTTACCAAAGGATAAAAGAGAGAATTTATTAAAAGACGAGTTTAAAAGTTTTATAAAAACTAAAGACATTTGGGCATCAAAAATATATCTAGTGAAACACGGAGGGGGGGGGGATAAAATCTCAGCGTTACAGCACCCTGGTTATAATAACTTTCTAGCTGCGGTTAAAGGCGGTCCACAACCACCACGTTATACGGAGGATCCAATCCCGGAACAAATAGACATAAGAGCAGAAGCCGGTTCTAAGAAAACAAGCGGAAAAGGATATGTAAGACGCAGCGGTGTTGATTTCACCAACGCCGTTGACTCCAGCGTGACATGCCCTGGTAATATTCTCTCGGATATATCACGGCTGGAAGTACTTATCGGGGGAAAGCGAGCTGGAAACAACTCCGTTGAAATAATTAATGAAGCAGCTGATATCTGTAGACGATTATTTGCCGGTGGTATCATGGACATTGATGTATATCGAGAACTCATTGCTGAATTAGTTGACAATCACAGAGACGCCCATGGTTATTACAGCGATTGCTCGAACGCGATTACTCAAATAGTTTCAATCGAAGGCGGCTACGCAATTCACTATGCTAGCGTTTCATAATTGAAAACGCTAGTGTTTTTATAACAAGATGATCATACACTACAACCATGATAAATCCGTAAGCGTCTACGTGGTAAACTCACGATTGCCTGTTTATAGAGCATATTACTGAGATGGTTTCGGCAATATCATTGCGGTGTTATTTACAAGAATGGCTCCCAAGGTGGCGCCGTTAGCCAAACAATTATAAAAGAAAGCCATTGATTGTATTCGTGATAAAGGAATCGGCGCTGTTAGAAATCTTGCCGGAAAGGCATTTTCTGCCGCGAAAGATAAAATAACATCATTGGTGAGAAATCAACGATAAAAGCAACCGTCATTGCGGTTGCCATCAACGACAGTGATGCCTGCAAAAATCAGCAAAGCAATAAATAGCGCAGTGGAAGAAAAAGAAGCGTCGTTGATGACTCCGTCATCCGCGGCTGCGCCCCCCCCCCCCCCCGCGGCTGCGCCTTCCGCGGCTACACCATTGGAAACACAGAGTAATACTATTGCAAGTATGATAGCGGGAAGTGGTTTGAAACAAAAACGAAAACGATAATGATTGCAAGCAATGGAAACGCTGGGTTTCACAATTGAAAACACTAAATAATAATAACAATGTTCAAACGAATAGCCGATCCTGCGTTTGATTTAGATGCCCCAGTGCGCAAGACGATTCCGTCCACGATTATCAATACTATTCGTATCATGCAATACATCCCGACCTAAGATCACGAATTGAACTTCAAGTTCAAGATACCAGTAAATACTTTTTGCCATGTGAAGCATTTATTGAAATCGAGGGAAAACTCGTAACAAATGTTACAGCTGATACCCCATATGCAGATGACCCAAATGTCCGAGTTGGTTTTGTTAATAATGGCATAATGGCGTTATTTGAAAGCGCACGATATCTCATTGATGGAAAAGAAATTGAATCAATAGACCGTGAAGTTGATGTTGCAACAACAATAATCGGACTAGCAAGATATTCTGATGATTATACAAGATCGGCTGGTCCGTCTATGATGTTTGCAAAGGATACCTCTGATAACGCTGACCACCTTCAATACATGCAGAAGCCGATCAACAAGAAGCAGCTAATCCAGAACGTCGAGCTAGACCCGAAGCTGCGTTTGATATTCTCGGAGGCGTTAATGGTAATTTCAATTTAGGATTTGCAACACGAAAAGGAGTATTGCAAGGACAACAACGATATTTTCATGTGGGATTCCGCTGCATCATATATTTGGATTCGCCAGAAACGTCAGAAAAGTTATTTATGGAGCTAAACACACAATTGCGTTAGTGAGAAAAGCAAATGACAACGATGCAATTTGGCGTGCTAATGGTGTCAATGATGGTAAAGTTGTTTTAACTAAATTAGCATTGTGGATGCCAGTAATGACCCCATCAATCGCCACAGAACAACGACTACTCTCATTTATGGACACAGGCGGCAAATCATTGCTATCTTGGCTAACAACAACAACTGATACTAAAGAAGATAATGTCGATGGTACATTTACATGGCATTTAGCATCAAAACAAGGCGTTTCAGCCCCACGTCATATATTTGTAGCGCTGCAGAATAGGGATCGATTAGGTCGTCAATTATCCAGCCATATGATATTTGATCGATTATGGGTAAAGGAGGTTTCACTGAGAATAAACGGACAACAAGAACCATCTGAGGATATACAACTTGATTACGACACTAACCACATAGCACGTGTATATCATCGGATGCTGTCGTATATGGGTCGTGATCAAAATGTTGATACTGGTTTACAAATATCGCAACTTGATTTTAAGAACTTGTATCCAATTTATTACATTTCGCTGGAACATCTTGATTTAATGAGACAATCCGTCGTTGACATACATTTTCGAGCTCGTATAACCTCCCCTGTCGGTGCTCCTGTCCCTAATTATAGAGCAGTTCCTGTCATTCTCAGTGATAAATCAATGTTGTTAGAAGGGGTTGGCGGACGAATGAGACTTATTGATGCACCAGTGGAAAATATGTAAACGATTCACAATTAGATCAATTGAAAGCATAAATAGTTTTACAATAAAATGCCATATAGTGTTGTTAGTGTCAAGCTGACTGATGGTCAGGTCAAGAAATTACGATAAAAATCCGCTAAAGAATGTGGAACAACAATAACGTTAAAATCAGCGCAGATGTCCGGCGGTACACATACAATATCATTGACGGATCGTCAAATAAAACATTTCATTGATGCGCTAAAGAAACAGCTAGGGGATCAAATTGTATTTTCGAAGGCTGCAATCGCCAACATGATAAAATCAGGTGGTATATTTCCATTGTTAGCCGCAATACCAGCATTGATTGCAGCGGTTGCCCCAGCGGTGGCGTAGGCTGCGGCGTTGGGAGCCGTTGGTACCGCGGCAGGGATGGCGTTGAAAAAGGCAACTGGGAAAGGATATAATAAAAGGGAAAGGGTCTAAGACAACCAGGAACCCCGTATTCATGGTACAGCGGGAGCGGCTTAAGAATACCAGGAACGGTTTATTAGTTGAAAGCCCAATTCTTCCCATGTCCAAATTTGATTTAATTGATGCTGCTAAAAAACTAGCGATAAAAAACTTCAGAGGGGTCTTTATGAAAGATCAGTTGCCGAAACAACCTAAACGCGTTGAAACCGGAATAATCAATCTTGATAACAGCAGCGGATCGGGGACTCACTGGGTTGCATACGCGATTGATCCGCGTGGGATTGTCTATTTTGATTCATATGGGCTAGCTCCGCCAAGCGAGTTTTTGCGGTATGTGAATTCAAATAATTATTCAATTCCGATTTTTTATTCCACGCTGCCAACACAACAATTAAATGATTCAGCGATATGCGGCCGTGAAGTATTAAATGTCCTCGCGGATATATCTAGATTTCCGAGGAAACCATCTCATCTGGTTGTAAATGAATACACGAGTGCGAGATTACAAGGTAATTTTAGAGAATCAATAAATTGAAAACACAAGTTGCGCTAACAATAATGATTGATATTTTGGGACGATCTCTGTCAATGTCGAAACTCAACGCGGAAACATCTGCGGGTTCTATCGAGGATGTAAAATTAATAATTGAAGATGAAATCGCTGAGACGTTAAATTTAGCAAGTGTTGACCCGAACGAAATAGTTGTATTTCAAGATCGCCAGGGTAAATTGAAATCCAGTAATATATCCGCGGATGACATTTTGATACAACAACGCGACGCCGCTGAAAACTCTATTGCGCTGTATTCCAGCGACGGACGACTTAAACCAGACGCACTTGTGTCAACGATTACCGACGCAGTTGCCGCCCACGGCCGTAATCTGGATAATTATATACGAGATTATAATGCTTTTCGTAGAAATGTCGTACATAAATTCTTTGGAATCCCGCCTGTGGTTGGCATGACTCTTGCTGAAATTAAAAACATTCTATTTTCATTCTTTTTTAACAAGGAGGCGGGGAGGATGATGGATGAAAATGAAATTAAGGCAAATTATCTCGATATTTACACGGATATTTCTAAACTAATATAAAATTTTGAAAAGGTTCAAAAACCCACCAGCGAAATTGTTAAGAAGTTTTTTGGAACCCCACTTGTGGCAGGCATGACTCTCGCTGAAATTAGCAAGTTTATTGGCATACATACTCACAATGCCTACGTCGCTAATAGTTTCTATGGTGTCCCGGCTACATCTACGATGATTCTCAAAGATATTAATATGTTTATGGTGAGACAAACAACACTTAATACCATCGTGGATAGATTTTTGGGGAGAACACCTGTGTCTGAAACCACATCCCTGACAGGCCCGACCCTCGCTGAAATTAAAAAAGCTATTGACGAACAAAAGCTCACCAGCGAAATTGATAATAAGTTCTTTGAGGGCAGTAAACCCCGAGATATCACGACAACATTTTCTGACATCGACGAGCATATTAAACACCAAACACGGATTGGAATCGACAGCCTCCTGATTTTATTCTTTTTGAACACGGAGAAGGGGAGAATAATGACGGCAGCCGAAATCAAGGCAAATTATCTCGATATTTACAAGGATATTCTTAATCTAAAAGCACACTTTGAAAAGGTGCAAAAACCCGCCAGCGACGTCGTCGATAAGTTTTTTGGAATCCCACTTGCGGCAGACATGACTCTCGCTGAAATTAAATCGATGAAAGTAAAACAACAGTTAATGCCGTCAAAGATGATTTTCAAAAAATAATCGAACGACTCGATAAGGTAAAAATTCCACACCACGTAAAAACCGTTGATAACATCGTATACACAGTTGCCAGTGGGACTTTTGATTGGATCCGAGGAAAGGAAAATAGTTTACATTTTCACAGCAAATATGGTAGTATACCGGGTTGTTATCGGTTTCCAATAATACATCGCCGTAAGTTTGATTTGGGAGTCGGCCCAGCAAAACATATAACAGGTGTTAACACAGTAACATATATAAACGATAACATACCATCAAAACCCGACCACATAAGATACCCTGTTAGGATTGATATAACTACATCCGACGAGTTAGTGGTTAGGGATTCGCTACCCTGGACGCTAGAATTTGTCTCCGGTATTCCCCCCACCGACCATAAATCCGAGTACACAATCAAATAATTGAAAACACTAGCGGGTTTAAAATAGTAATGACATCGATGAAATCAATTGAACCGATAATATCCCCAGAAGTATCACAATCGCATCGATATCGATATAATACCGTGAAAGAATTTTCCGCGAACTTGAAATCAATTTCTGAGCACTATCGTGAAAAAATAAAAAAGTATCGCCGCAATGTAACAATCATCGACATCACCGTGTACTCGGTGTCGGGTGTGATAGCCAGCGCAGGGGTTATTTTGTCGACGGTGACCATGATGGCTCCGATTGCAGTTCCAATCGCTATCTCCGCGGCAACAACAATCGCGGCAGTCGCCACCGCGATAACTAAAACGTTATCATCGTGTTCTCAGAAAAAACTCAGCGATTATACAGCTCGGTACCTGGTGGTATTTGACGCGTACTCTAAATTATCCGAGTTGATCTCGCTGTCGATAGATAATTCGTTCATATCCAATGTTGAATTATCCGCGATGACCCAGTTGTATAACTCCGCAATGTTGAAATTAGAAATTGAAAACAACGTTAACAATAATGTCACTCGAACTGCTTCAACGAATCGCGGAGAATACCACTCCGATACGAACAAGCATGATATCAATAACATCAACAAACCCACAATTTAGTGTGAACTTCCCTTCTCCGATTCCAGTGCGCGGGATCGCGCTGGCAAAATTACGAGTATGTCATAGCTGGCCTAATATCAGATCGGTTGCATTTGGCGACCAGCAACCGAATAACGCACTGGTGTAGCAGCAGAGAGGGTGAACAGACCACCCTTTTCGAGCAAAAATAAGGCCTACAGATCATGTTTTCGAGCAAAATATGGCCTATAGACTACGTTTTCAGACAAAAAATAAGGCTTCCAACAAAATCTCATTTAACCAAAAAAAAAAGTCTCCATTTTTGCAAAAACGGAGATTTTACGATTTTTTAATCAATTTTGCTCGCAACGATGTGGTCATCCACCCTCTCTGCTGCTACAGGTTAACAAAAAATAATAAATGATTTTAACCGAATATTTGATCAAGTCCGATACGATATCGTGTCCGAGGATCATGCAAATTTATTGTTGCGAATCCGTACGGGGTTGACTGAGCATGACTAAAGAAATCTCGAGATTGATTGAAGTCCATATCAGAACACCATGTCTGCCATATATTTCTAAGAGTATGAGTATCAACTCCGTTGAATACAGCAAGAATATTGCAGTTATCTCTGATGACTTTTGGAACCTGAGTGTAGCGTTGAGTGACATATATCACGTCAGTGTTTTTGTGACGCCCACGGGAAAATATTCTAGCAGGATTTTTTTGTTTATCTAACATTATATCGTCGTATACGACTAAATTGTTAATATCTCCATCAATATCATCAATGCTCGGTGCTTCATCGATATCGGTTATAAACTCAATAATACCCTCTCCGGAATTTTCTACCGCGCTGTCGTTAAAATCTTTTAGCACTTCATAACATCGTTGATCATCTACGCTAGGGGCAATTAAATACAACTTATCCCACTTCATCCATCTCATTATTAAATTGAGTAACAATTGCGTTTTACCGGATCCAGATGGCCCGATTATAATCATCCGGATAGAGTTTGGTAGCGCTGCATGATGCTTAATTGGTTCTCTTGTTTTAGTCGCTGAAAAATCAATTATATCCATATCTCTATACATAAATTATGGATTTATATTGTATGAAGTGTAAAACGCGTACTAGCACAAATGATGTGACGACGGTTACAACTAAAAATAACAGATCAGCACTTACTGGTAGATGTTCAACATGTGGTATTAAAAAGTTCAGATTTGTTTCTACAAAATCAAAGATTTTACAATCCGGAGATGTTTTTAAAAAAAACGAGGAGGTGATATCGCAGCCAAATTGGCAAAGCTCCCTGGAACCCCATGGGCAAAGTACCCCGGAGAAAAGCACCTTCCAGGATATAGCTACTGTGGACCGGGAACCAGACTTGATATCAGACTCAATGATCAAAATCAGTCCCGACCCGGTGAAGAACCAATAAACGCCATTGATAAGGCCTGTCACCTTCATGATGTTGCTTATAAAAGCAGCAATCTGCAAAACAGGCATCTCGCGGATGTGAAATTAATTCATGCGTTAAATGCTATTCCTGATAAATCCTTCAAAGAAAAATTGGCTTCCTTTTTAATAAAATCGGCTATGAAAAGTAAATTGATGTTAGGTGCCGGTAATTAATAATATGGAATCAATTTATTATTCCCCAAGAGGATACTGGAGGGGTAAATCAGCAGTCCATAAACTCGCTAGCGCTGCAAAAGTGAAAAAAACCACTGCGGCTAATTGGTTATCCAAACAGGCACTATGGCAAATTTATCTACCACCGCCTAAACAAATTCAATTCTCGCATTTTGATGTGACCGCTCCTAATGAAGTTCATCAGGCTGATATATTATTTCTGCCACATGATCGTGGTTACAAATACGCTTTAACCGTAGTTGATATTGCAAGTCGATACAAAGAAGCAGAACCGTTAAAAACAAAATCAGCCACTGAAGTCGCTTCTGCATTTGAAAGGATTTATCGACGAGGTCCTCTGCACTGGCCAAATCTATTGCAGGTTGATCCTGGCAAGGAATTTCAGGGTGCAGTGTTATCTACAATGAAACATCATAATGTCACCATACGACGAGGGCATACTGCGCTACATCGCGATCAGGCCATTGTAGAACGATTTAATCGGACGATTGCTGAGCGGTTATTTGGATATCAATACGCAAAAGAATTCATTCAAGAAAAGCGATCCCGTGAATGGGTCAAAAGGTTACCATCTGTGATTACTGCACTGAATAACGAGATTACTAGAACAATCAACATGAAACCTATCAACGCGATTAAAAAGAAGTCAATACCTGAAAAACCACAAAAAGATTTCAAAGAACCAATTCTTGGTAGTAATGTCATTGTGAGGTACTTATACGAACCAGGAGAGCTTGAAGGGGGTAGAAAAAGGGCTACTGATCCTATTTGGAGTGTTACTGCACACAAGATATCTAGTATAACACGATCTACGGGTAGACCTCCAGTCTATAAACTGGATTCAACTGCCCCTCAACGAGGATTTACTCGACAACAACTACAGGTAATTCCCGAGGATACTCAATTGCCACCGCATGGTCTTAACTAGCGCCGTTGCGTCTATTGCACTCAAGACAAGTCAACATCACATTGTTTCTGACATGACCGAGACTGTTATTTTTTCTGTCTACGGTGAATTGGCGAGGATCCTTATCCGAATACTGCCAACGCATTATACAATTGCAACTCGCGCAGTGATTATTCTGTTGTTTCTTCAAAGTGATTATTAATTCAGCATCAATATCAAATTCTCGTTGTTTTTTTTTTTGTCCTGTTGTTTGTAACCGGAGAGTTTTTTTATCAATAATTTTAACATCAATATCATTTATTGTGGTGTCATTATCATCGAAAACAATTCTTCGAAGTTGATTTATTTTTCGTACTCTGGATACTGCGAGATAGACTAAATTCGACCATTCGATGTGATTATCCACCATCCAAACAATTGTATCCGATATAGTCAATCCCTGTGAAGAGTGTATTGTTGCTGCGTATCCTAGCGTCCACGGGGATTTATTAGCACGCAACGCATCTTCAACGACATTGATATCAACCAGCACAATATCATTTAATACGAGAATTTGTTTTTCACTTTGTCCTGGAATATCAACTTCAATGTTCTGTTTTCGTGTATCCGATGGCCTATAACAAAGGGGTACTGGAAGCGTTGCAAATTTTTCTTTATGCAATTCAAATAACTTCATTTGAAGTGTGCCCCTGACTATTTTTCTACTTGCAATTATCAAATCATTTGGTCTCCATGTTTCCCAGAAATCATTCATTGGAGTTTCTGAAATCACTTCACGCGCTATTTCGCATTGGATTCTATCCGGTTGTAATCTAATTAGCGCTTTGAATTCTCGTAATCGTTCATCAATTGATCTATAATCAGTGGTAATTTCTTCATAATAGTCTACAAAACCCCTTAGCCATTCATGTGGAGATGCACCGACAAATGGTGGTGGTTGGCCGTGATCACCGCACATGACGACTTTTGTGTTTTTGTTTAACAATCACTCGAGAAATGTTTGTAATACATCTAATGACACTGTGCATATTTCATCCCAAATTATGATTTCAGGAATGAATTTATCACCCATACGCTCAGGAGTCCATTTGTCACCCTTCCATCGAAAGAAACTATGGTAAGTACAGGCATTTACCCCTCGCTGTATCATCTCTCTGGCGAGTCTGTGAGTCGGTGTTAGCACAATCATGGTTGACCGACGAAATAATTCAATTGCACGAGCTGTCTTTCCTGACCCACCACAACCGTTTAAATAAACTGTCTTGTATCTACATACTGGATCAGATACCGGTGGTGCATTAAAAAATTCTGATTGATTTTCAATACGGTTACAACAAAGATATTTATCATCCATGGCAACGTCTGCGGATTCACAATACTCATGTAGCATCTCCTTTTTAAATCGCCAACGCCCCCAATTTTCTTCGGGATCTGTGAATGCCGCTACAACTGATTTGTATTTATTGTGTATATAAATCGAATCAGTGGCCACTCTAACCGCGGTATTAGGAAATATATTTATCATCGAAAATAGATTAATAGAAGCATAGGCTAGCATTGAACTTCTCAAATGTGTATACTGGGAATTATGTCCATCGCAGTAGGTAACAACCGTACCTAATTTCTCACCATTGGATAGAAAAGCATCCTTACGGGATACAAGTTTTCCCTGTTTCATTAAATCCGCTACAATAAAATCGTATTCAGCGATATCTATGATCAACCGCGAAGAATATTTTGCATTGTCGTATCTTCCACCCTGGGTAAATTTACCGATTATTCTTCGTCCGAGATCCTTTGCTTGTTCTTTTTTACTTTCAAATAAGTTCTTAGACCAATTTATGATTTCTTCTTCACTGAAATCTGGACACTGTTTTCGTAGTTCGCTGATTATACGATCTAGATCGGGTTGTGGTAGCCAAACTTCTTTCTGAGCTCGATAGCATATAATAGCCTCGGAAACAATCAACGATATTAGCATACCACAATCAATCATATATCTCAATAGCACTATTGGCATCCAGTGTTTTTCAGATAGGTGTCTACCGAGCCAAACATAACTACACGGATGTAATCCTGACGCTAATTCAAATGATATCACACGAGCGAATCCGGTTAAATCAAAATCAGGTAATGGCCCATTAATCGCAACACGAGTCATTTCATGTGTGGGGTGTCCAAATCGTTTGAAGTAGTTACTACATTCCCCATACCCGAGAAAACTTCCGGGATAACACGCGGCTATATCAATTGAAATCATTCCATCACGTGAGTATTTCGTATTCCACAGTCCTCCATGACCAAATTCGACGCAACTCAATTTAACATCCTCGAGAAAATCACTTCGTGTTGGACGCCATGAGTTTTTTTCTCTTGCGAAGTGAGCTACCACTGATGGAATAGTAAAACTATCCGTGAGTAGTTTTTCATGGGAATTCTCCGGTGAAAAATCACTAGCGATTTTTCTCATCCTGTTATCTAATTCTTCAACGCGATATAATTCACCATTTGGTCTTACAAATTGATCGAATCCTATTTCGGGATCTTCATCACTTCTAAGTAACCACACTGACACAGGATCATCTTTACACAACGCATGAATAGCATCAAATAATCTCTCCTCATAGAAAACATCCCCGGAAAATTCCTCGGGGATATATTTCACGGTTCGTTCTCGTGGAAATACTGTTACCGCAGGTGTCCACGCGTGTTTGTTATGATCAATAATCTGTATTGGGGCTCCTCGCGATTGATATTTCGGTTCGTATAATACTTCTCCGGTTATTGTTGTTACTGATATTGGGAATTTTAATGATGCTTCTAATTTAGCTATATCAGAAATCTTTGCACCATGCTGTTTCACTGTCAGTTCCCACTCGGTTATTTTCCTACGTCGCAGATCAGTTAGTTTATTTCCTCGGGATGCATTTTTGAAGTGTTCTATTATTCGTTCTGCTACACAATTCAGTGAACTAGAATATTTCATAGGAGCTAGTTTTGCGATATCGGGTTTATCATTTAACGGATATATCCCATAAACCATTGCTGTTACGGGATAAGATCTTTCGTAGTATGGTTTGTCAATGCCGGTTAGAATTCCTGGTTTGGAATCTCTACTCACAATGACAGCTTTTTTATTCTTGAGAATTGGTTCAAATTTATCCCTAATAATCCATTTGCCATCGACTTCAATAATGAATTTGATTCGGAAAAAATGCCTTTTTTCCCCAACACGTGAAATTATCACTGCTGCTTTTTCATCAGTCATGGTAGCGTCAACAACACCATGAATTCGAAATGTTGACCAACAATAAGATGCTCCATCACGCTTAAATTCATTAAAACAGTCTCTGATTTTACTAATCATGGCTTTATCAAGAATTGTATTCTTTGGTGTATTAGAAACTATATCGAGATTGAATTGAGCATCCTTCCAGGGTAATCTCTTGGACGTTTTTTTTGGTTTATCGAGATTAAATTTAGGATTAATCTTCAATAATCTCTTGGACGTTTTTTTTGGTTTATCGAGATTAAATTTAGGATTAATCTTCAATAATCTCTTAAACTCTTTCATGTTTCCGTCTCTTGGACGTTTGTTACGTTTTTTGGGTCTATCGAGATTAAATTTAGGATTAATCTTCAATAATCTCTTAAATTCTTTCATGTTTCCGTCTCTTGGACGTTTGTTACGTTTTTTGGGTCTATCGAGATTAAATTTAGGATTAATCTTCAATAATCTCTTAAACTCTCTCATGTTTCCGTCTCTTGGACGTTTGAGATTAAATTTAGGATTAATCTTCAATAATCTCTTGGACGTTTTTTTTGGTCTATCGAGATTAAATTTAGGATTAATCTTCAATAATCTCTTAAATTCTTTCATATTTCCGTCTATTGGACGTTTTTTGGGTCTATCGATATTAAATTTAGGATTAATCTTCAATAATCTCTTAAACTCCTTATCAGCATTGAATTCAGCATTTTTCGAAGGCGTTCTCCTTAATTCCCTCATGCTATAATTAAAACAAGCATTTAAATGAAGAATTTATATATAATGAATCACTGTAAGTGGCTTATGATTGAATCAATAACCCCGTGTAACAAATCATGCAGAAATGAGTTTTGTGGGTATCATATGCAAAGCTTTCGTCGTGGAAGCCTTGGCCCGTTACCCTGCATACGATGTGGGGTTGGGGTTAGGGGAAAATCTCAGTTGTGTTTGAATTGCGGTGGAAAGCGATACAGGGAGTTGAAGCGTTATTATGATAAAAGAATAAAAAATGGACAATCAATCAGAAATTATGACCCTGATAAAGTCTCTGACCCTGACACTGTCAGCGACAACGTCCCTGACAAAATCATAAGAACTCCTCAAGACTACATCGAAAGATTTATCATTAAACCAAACAATGAATTAGACAAATAGTATTTAGTATACGAATGAACCAAGAATTCAGACAACACCCTGTGATCACAAATTATGAAGCATCTAGTGATGGTGTTGTAAGAAACCGCAGACTGAAGAAACCAGTTGGTTCTGTGAATAATCAAGGGTACTTGATGTTTACTGTTGGCGGGAAGAAGAGATATCTCAATCATCGTTTCGCATTTGAATGTTTTTATGGATTGATCGAGGATGATTCTGTCATTGATCACAAGGATTCTAATCCGAAAAACAATTCTTTATCAAATCTGCAGGCTATCACACAAAGTGAGAATACCAAACGAGGAAAGACTGGCATTTGCTCAAAAAAAGCGAGACCTGTGAAATCTTTGAATACGATAACTAACGAAGAAAAAATATTTCAATCAATAACCAGCGCCGGTAGGCACTTCGATATTTGTCCGCCTTCTGTACGATATGTTGCAGAGGGGATTTATCGATCTGCGATTTCAAAAAGGACGGGACAAAAAATTCAATTTAGTTATGTCTAATGCGTCATATTTTTCATTTAGAAATATATCATTATTATAGAATAATGAATTCTGAAAACATGAATAGCATTTTATCCGAGATTTCAAAATTGAAAAGTTGGGATATTGAACTATCAGATGGGTTAAATCCTGATCAAATCATGTCTGATTTTCAGGATATTGAATACGGAGTTAACAACAATAAATATATGCTACCAAAGAAGTATGCGCTCATCAAGAGAATTCAGAATTCTATTCGGGACTCTCTCGCATTTTCCAGTGACGTAAGTGTGTTCGCTCCGTTGTATACCATCGTAGAACGAATACGAAAAGAATTGGGGTACGAATACGAATTGAAAAAGGAGGTTAATTCTAAAGTTAGAAACCTACGGGCGTTAATTCAAGAAAATGAACAATTTTGATTGACCATTTATCATTATTTGATTGTGACCGTCCCTCATAGAGATTTTAATTTTTTTTAGCATTTTTTGATTGACAATGTCAAAATCAGTGAATAAAAAATTTATGGATGGTTGGTCCGGTATCAAATACACTAAAAAAATTCAATGCGGAATCGGCACATTACATTTTATTATTATATGAAAAAGTGCCGTTTCCGCACCAATCGTAGAAGCTGTTATAGGATGAAATAACGCTTCTATGATCGTGTTAAAAATTAACTGACATGTCTGACATGTAACAAAAAGTGTTTTCGTCTGTTAGGTGTGGATTGAAACATTGTTTCTGATTTCAAATAATGGTCAATGAAGCATTAACAACCCGATTGGCTCGTGAACGACTGGATGCAATTAAGAGATTTGTACCAATTCGTGACTCTGTACGGAATAAACTACAACAACGACAGAGTCTTCAGACTGATTTTGCTGCGGGATCTGAAGAATTGTTTAAACCAGTAACCACAGCAACGAAGGGGATAGAGCGTGCTATACTGGGAGATGATCCTGACGGTAAAAGAAAAGAAGAGGGTCTTATTCCTGTGTTAGAAAAAATAGCAAAAAGAACTAAACAAACAAAAAAATCCTTGCAATCACTTCCTCAGGATATATCAACCGCTTCAGAACGAAAATTTAAAGGATTTCAGGAAGAACTAGTTAGTGGACTACCTAAATCAATTATATTTACCGAGAGCGCTAAACAACAAATTCTCAACGAGGATATAGACAATTTAGGTGAATTCGCTGCTAACAGCTATGATTCACAAGAGAAGTTTTTCACGGACAATTATTCGGATTATAGAATGTCACATAATGAATGGGCTGATATAGTGTATGAAATAAATACTGGGAGTTTAGATAGAAGGATGAAGGAATACAGAGACTTCAAGAGAAAATTTCAACTCCAAATAAGACAGCCATACGACGAGAAGAAATTTCTGGGGAGTGGTCTAGTTGGAAACGCTAGCGTTTCATGTCCTGGTAGTGTTCTCAGTGATATATCACGATTAGAGGTTCTTGTAGGAGGGTTCCGAGCCGGAAATAACTCTCCAGAAATAATTAATGAAGCAGCTGATATCTGTAGACGATTATTTCAGGGTGGTATCATGGATATCAGCACATATCGAGATTTCATTGGCGAGTTAGTGGAAAGTGGGTATCATAGTGACTGAATTGAAAAGTCAATTGATTAGATAAATAACAATTGAAAAATTGTTTCTGATTTCAAATAATGATCATACACTACAATCATGATAAACCAACCCCCGTCTACGTAGTTAATTCACGGTTTCCGGTTTATAGAGCATACTACGGAGATGGTTTAGGTAATACCATTTTAGGGTTATTTGCGAGAATGGCTCCAAAAGTGATGCCGTTGGCTAAACAATTAGGAATGAAAGCAATTGATGTTATTCGTGATAAGGGTATTGGTGCTGTTGGAGATCTTGCTGGAAAAGCGTTTTCAACTGCGAAGAATAAATTAACATCATTAGTGAAATCACGGATGAAATCCAAAGGATTTTCAAAACCGTTACCGTCTACAGCGGAAATGCCTGCAAGTGTTAGTAGAATTATAAATAACGCAGTAGATGAAAAATTAGCGTCGATGGTTTTAACCCCCGACCAAAGCAATATTGCAAATATGATAGCAGGAAGTGGCTTTAAAAAACTACGACGATGAAAATGGAAAATCGCGATTTAGACTCTGATAAATAGAATAAAATGTTCAAAAAGTCACATGATCCAGCGTTTGATATAGACGCCCCAGTTGGCAAGGATGATTCTGTACGCGATTATCAATATTACGCCTATCATGCAATAGACTCAAATAGTCGAGCAAGAATTGATCTTCAGGTCCATGATACCAGTAAATACTTTTTGCCCTGTGAAGCGTTTATTGAAGTAGAAGGAGAAATTGTAACAGCTGCTGATACTCCTGCTGTACCAGCACCGTATCCAGCTGGTACTCAAGTCGGGTTTGTCAATAATGGTATCATGGCGTTATTTGAGAGTGCAAAATATCTCATTGATGGAAAAGAAATTGAGGCGATAGATCGCGATGTTGATGTGGCTACAACAATAATCGGGTTAGCGAGATATTCCGATGATTATACAAGATCAGCAGGACCTTCTATGATGTTTGCAAAAGATGCTACAAATACCGCTGGAGGAAAACAATTTGTTGTAAGACGACCAAAGAATAATGCTGGCACCGCTAATATTGATGCCGAAGATATGATTATAAACAACGATGTTAATTTCAATCTAGGAGCTGCAACACGTATTTCAATGTTGCAAGGAGCGCGTAAATCATTTTCATGCGCGATTCCACTGCATCATATATTTGGATTCTGTAGAAACGTCAGAAAAGTTATCTACGGGGCGAAGCATACAGTATCGCTTGTACGAAAGAGTGATGATAGTGACGCAATCTGGAGGATTCCAGCAGACAATGCAAATCCAAATGCTGATGCCGGTAAAGTCAATTTAACAAAAATATCATTGTGGATGCCAGTGTTGACTCCAGCAATCACCGCAGAAGAACGATTACTATCATTTATGGACCAAGGAGGAAAGTCGTTGTTGAGTTGGCTAACCGTGAGTACAGATGTGAAGCAATCAAATATCAACGGGTTATTCACTTGGAACCTATCATCAAAACAAGGCGTTTCTGCGCCACGTCATATATTTATTGCGTTACAAGATAACGCACGAGTTGGCGATCAACGTTTCAGTCATATGATATTTGATCAATTAGGTGTGAAAGACGTCTCACTGAGAATAAACGGCCAACAGGAACCATCCGAGGATATACAACTTAATTACACAGAAAATCATATTGCACGAGTTTATCATCGTCTGTTGTCATTTATGGCACGCGATCAAAATGTGGATACTGGTTTGCAAATATCACAATATGATTTTAAAAATCTGTATCCGATCTATTACTTCTCACTGGAACATCTCGATTTGATGAGACAATCTGTTGTTGATATACATTTTAGAGCTAATGTGACTCGTGGTGCTATTGCTGATTATAGAGCGGTTGCTGTCATTCTCAGCGACAAATCAATGCTACTTGAAGGTGTTGGTGGAAGAATGAGAGTGGTAGATGCACCAGTGGAAAACATGTAATTGAAATTGTAAACGATTTAGAATCAATCAATTATGTATAATGTCATATAGTAATATTAGTGTTGCGTTAACTCCCGGTCAATTAAAAAAATTGCAATCGGAATCAGCTAAAAAATGTGGAACCACAATCACGTTGAAACCCAACCAAATGACTGGTGGTGCAAATAAACTATCGCTGACAACTCGTCAGGTGAAACATTTCAATGATGCACTAGTAGCAAAAAAGGGTGTTCAGATTACTCTTTCTGCGGCTGCTATCAAAAATATGATTAAAACAGGCGGTATATTCCCGTTGTTAGCTGAGATACCAGCATTGATTGCAGCAGCAGCCCCAGCGGTGGCTAAAGCGGCAGCGTTAGGAGCCGTTGGTACTGCAGCAGGAATGGCACTAAAGAAGGCAACTGGGAAAGGATATAAAAAAAAGGGAAAGGGTCTAAGACTACCAGGAACCCCGTATTCGTGGTACAGCGGAAAGGGTCTAAGACTAGGACCGGTTTATTAATTGGAGAGTCTATGATGGTTCCCATGTCCAATTTTGATTTACTCGATGCTGCTAAAAAACTCGCGATTAAAAACTTCAGAGGTGTCTTTATGAAAGATCAATTACCACATCAACCAAACAGCGTTGAAACCGGAATCATTAATTTAGATAACAGCACCGGACCCGGAACTCACTGGGTTGCATACGCTATTGATCCACGTGGGATTGTCTATTTTGATTCATATGGATTAGCCCCACCAAAAGAGTTTATGCGTTATATAAAAACCCTTCCAATGAAGACTTGGTATTCTACGCTACCAACACAACAAATGAATGACCCACCAATATGTGGCAGCGAAGTATTAAATGTCCTTAACGCTATTTCTAACTCCTTGAGTAACCCAAGCGGAAAACCACCACATGTTGTCGTGAATGAATACACTAGTAATCGCTGGAGAAAATCGAAGATTTTTCAACGAAGTCGTCAAAAACGATTTTAGAGAGAGAAAGAGTTTTACAATAACATGATTGATATTTGGGGGAGATCTTTGAAACCCAAACCCGATGACACTGCAACCGGTGATGTAAAAAAACTAATCAAAGATGAAATAGCTGAGACGTTAAATTTAGCAAGTGTTGACCCGAACGAAATAGTTGTATTTCAGGACAAACAGGGTAAATTGAAAAGCAGTGATGTGTCATTGAATGACATTTTGATACGGCAGCGCGACGCCGCTGAAAACTCTATTGCGCTGTATTCCAACGACGGACGACTTAAACCAGGCGCACTTGTGTCTACGATCACCGACGTGATTGCTACCCATGACAATAAGATTGCCGCCCAAGACAGCATGATTACCACCCAAGACAACAAGATTACCGCCCACGGCCGTGAGCTGGATGATCATATACGAGGTTATAATTCTTTTCGCAAAAATGTCGTACATAAATTCTTTGGAACCCCGCTTGTAGTTGGCATGACTCTCACTGAAATTAAAGACTTGTTGAATTCATTCTTCGCTAACAAGGAAGCTGGAAGGATGATGACTGCTTCAGAAATCAAGGCAAATTATCTCGAGATTTCTAAACTAATAGAAGATCAAAAACCCACTAATGACATTGTTGGTAGGTTCTTTGGAAACCCGCTTGTGGCAGGAATGACTCTCGCTGAAATCAGTGAGTTTATCGGCAAGCACACTCACAATGCCTACATCGCTAATAGTTTCTTTGGTGTCCCGGCTACATCTACGATGACTCTCAAGGATATTAATATGTTTATGGTGAGACAAACAACACTTAATACCATCGTAGATAATTTTTTAGGGAGAACACCTGTGTCTGAAACCACATCGTTGACAGGCCCGACCCTCGCTGAAATTAAAAGCGCTATTGACGAACAAAAACTCACCAACGAGTTTGTTAAAAATTTCTTTGAGGGCAGTAGCCTCCAAGATATCACGACGAAATTTTCTAACATCGACTGGTATATTAAAGACCAAGCAAAGCTTGGAATCAGAGATCTTCTGATTTCATTCTTTTCTGACAGGAGGGGGATGATAGATTCTAGCAGAATCAGGGGGAATTATATCGAGATTTACAATGATGTTTTTAAACTAAAGGAAGATCAAAAACCAGTCAATGACATTGTTAATAAGTTCTTTGGATTCCCACTTGTGGCAGGCATGACTCTCGCTGAAATTAGCGCGGCTATCAATAAAATAAAAATTCCACATAGTGTAAGCGTCAATAACATCGTGTACACGGTTGATAGTGGGACTTTTGATTGGATCCGGGGAAATGATAATTATCTTCGTGTTGGCAACAGACATACTGGTGCACCAGGTTGCTACCGACTTACAATAATACATCACCGTAAATTTGATTTGGAATTCAGCAACACAGGTATCCGCGGTGTTAACACGCTGACATATATATTAGATAAAATACCAAAACCTCCACCCTATATACCAATCCCGCTTACGTTTGTTATAAGCAATTCCGTTGAATCCGTGATTAGGGAGTCACTACCCTGGATAATAGAATTTGTATCCGGTGTCCCCTCATCCGATCCTAAAACCACTTCGTTGGTGGGATAATTGAAAACACTAGTTGGTTTAAAATAACAACAATGATTCCATCATCGTCGTAATATCGATTCGACACCGTGAAAGAGTTTTCCGCGAATTTGAAATTACTTTCCGCGAACTTGAAAACACAATTGAAAACACTAGTATTTTTAAAATAAAAATGATTTCATCAACGCAATGTCGCTATGATCAGGTCAGAGAATTTCAGACTAGACTCAAAACCCTCGCCGAGGAGTATCAAATAAAAATAAAAAAATACCGACGAAGAATCACCGCAATTGATATTACTATGTACTCGGTGTCAAGCGTTCTCGCTGGCGCCGGAATAATACTTGCATCGGTTACAATGATTGCCCCGGTTGTAGTTCCAATTTGCATTTCTGCGGTGGCTACAATCGGGGGTATATCAACCGGGATAGCAAAAAAGATATCATCATGCAGCCAGAGTAAACTGCAGAATTACTTAATTCAATTTCATATTGCATCAACCGCATATTCGCAGTTATCCCTGATGATATCGTCGTCACTCGATAATACAATTATATCAGATAGTGAATTCTCAGCGATGGTCAGTATTTTTGATTCAGCGATATCAAAATTAGAGCAACAACATGAATATAATAACAATGACAACACCGATGGAATCAGAAAACACGAACCCAAAAACAAACCCAAAAACCAAAATGATCTCAATAATCTCAACCATACCAGATTGTGAGTTCTCAGTGATGGTCAGTATTTATGATTCCGCGGTGTCAAAATTAGAAATACAACATGAGTATAATAACAATGACGACACCGATGGAATTACTTCAACAAATAGTGGAGAACACGAACCCAGTACAAACAAGCATGATATCAATAACGTCAACGGAACCCGAGTTTAGTGTGAATTTCCCTAGCCCAGTCCCCGTGAAGGAGATAGCGCTAGCAAAACTACGAGTGTATCACAGTTGGCCTAATATCAGATCAAAATCATTTGGTGGTCAACAACCGAATAATTCACTGGTATTTGCAAATAAGAATAAACCCGACGGAACCCCAGACTGGAACGTTGTTTCCATACCAACCGGATCATACCAAATCGAACAAATCAATAACGAATTCGCGCGTAGAATAAAATCGATTACTGGAGTAGAGTCAAAAATCGCTATAACAGTTCATGAACCGACGCTATCATCCGCAATTGAGATAAACACAGAAGGATACGTCGTAGATATCCATCAAAGTTCTATTAGAACCGTACTAGGATGGCCTGAAAAACCACCGGAAAAATCCACCACCGACTTAACCACGGATGTACAATCATATCATGAAATCAATCCCAGTTATCGAGATAATTTATCTGATATAAGAAAAGGAAGAATCGGCGATAGATTTATATTTACCAACAAAGACACATTGCAATGGGATTTTATCATTAAAAGAACAGCCGAGTCAACTGTTACTATTTCATTTACGCTAACTGACGTCCGTGGTTATTTTAATGAGATTAAACAATTATATGACACACAACTAGAACAACTACGGAAAACAAGATCGCAAAAACACGTTGAAATAATAAATCAGCTTATATCGGACATGGAATATATCTATGAACTAATTATTCAAACAATAATTAATGACAACAGCGACAATAAACAACGATTCCTAACCGATTACAATATCACAGAAGACAATCTGCGTAATTTCAAGTTTCCGAAATACAACGCTGATGAATTAGCAAGAATTGTTAAAACCGATATCAAAGCGCTACAAAAATCAGATTCAACTGTCCTCCTCAAACATAATAATGATCCAGATGGTGGTGGTAGGCATATCGCTCCGTTCAACGTGAATATTTCAACGGTGATTGCGCTTAATTTAGTATGTGATGTAATTGAAGGAAGCTATCAGATTAATCTAGAGCAATCAAATCAAGCTCAGCAGGGATATATTCTTTATTCGTTTGCACCAACAGCTCCTCCAAGATTCCTAATTATTGAAAACCCAATTAATCCTGTCTACATGCGATGCCATAATAATTCGTTAACCAGAATTAATTTCAAACTCACCGACCAGTCAAATAATCTGATTGATTTACAAGAAGAGGTGTTAGCGATTAGTTTGTTTGTAAAGTCCTAAGGACTAGATCAAATCATTTATTATTTTTTGTTAACCTGTAGCAGCAGAGAGGGTGGATGACCACATCGTTGCGAGCAAAATTGATTAAAAAATCGTAAAATCTCCGTTTTTGTAAAAATGGAGACTTTCTTTTGGTTAAATGAGATTTTGTTGGAAGCCTTATTTTTTGTCTGAAAACGTAGTCTATAGGCCATATTTTGCTCGAAAACATGATCTGTAGGCCTTATTTTTGCTCGAAAAGGGTGGTCTGTTCACCCTCTCTGCTGCTGGTGTTCTCGTATAAGAATAAACCCGATGGCACCCCAGACTAGAACGTTGTTTCGTTACCAACTGGGTCGTACCAAATTGAGCAAATCGATGCTGAAATTCAGCGTAAAATAAAATCAATCACGGGAAAAGAATCAAGCATAGCTTTTAAAGTTCATGAACCGACGCTCTCGTCGTCGATCGAAATAAATTCCCCTGAGTATGCCGTGGATATCTATAACAGCTCGTTAAGAACAGTGTTAGGATGGCCTGAAAAACCACCCGGAACCGCCGACTTAACCACAGACGTACAATTATATCATGAAATCAATCCCATGTATCGAGATGATTTATCTGATATAAGAAAAGTAAAAATCGCCGATAGATTCATATTTACCAACAAAAACACGTTGCAATGGGATTTTATCATTTAAAGAACAGTTGACTCATCTCTTACTATTTTATTTAAGCTAACTGACATCACTGGTTATCTTAATGAAATAAATCAACTACATGAAACACAACTAGAACAACTACGGCAAACAAAATCGCGAAAACACGTTGAAATATTAAATCAGCTTGTATCTGACATGGAATATATCAATGAACAAATTATTCAAACAATAATTAATGACAACAGAGACAATAAACAACAATTCCTAACCGGTAACAATATCACAGAAGCCGATCTACATAATTTCAAGTTTCCCGGATATAACGCTGAGGAACTAAAAGAATCTGTTAGAAATTTTATCAAGGTATTTCAAGTACAAGATTCAAATATTCTCAAATATAATAATGACCAAGATGGCTGAGGTAGGCATATTGCCCCGCACAATGTAAATATTTCAGCGGTGATTGCGCTCAATTTAACATGCGATGCAATTGAAGGAAGCTATCAAATTAATCTAGAGCAATCAAATCAAGCTCAGCAAGGATATATTCTTTATTCGTTTGCACCAACAGCTCCTCCAGGATTCCTAATTATTGAAAACCCAGTTAATCCTGTCTATATGCGATGCCATAATAATTTACTAACGAGAATTAATTTCCGACTCACTGACCAGTCCAATAATCTAATTGATCTACGCGGTGAGGTGTTAGCGATTAGTCTGTTTGTGAAATCCTGAAAGGATTTCCGTCCTCAGGACTTCCATCATAAATGATTTTCGTCCTCGAACACGATATAGTATCTGAATCGATCAAATATTCGGTTGACCTGTAGCAGCAGGGGGGGCGATGACAACATCGTTGCAAGCCCGATGATTGAAAAATCGCAAATTCTCCGTTTGCTAAACGGGGACTTTCTTTTTTTTTTGTGGTTAAAACATGAGATTTCGTAGGAAGACTATTTTCCGTTTTGAGGTTTCAATTAAAAATGTCAAAAAAAGTTGTCCGATTCGCCCCCCCCCCCTGCTGCTCACTCATTCAGGACATTAATTATTAAACATTATATTTATATCATTGTGAAAAGTGATATGTTGTGAATCCGGAAATCCCACCCGGTTATCTTGCTACAACCGGAGCATCACCACTTAGTTCTTTCAGACAAAGACGCGGCACAGAAGTCTAGGAGGTATCCCCGGTCCAAGCACTGGCGCAAACTTGATCAATGCGAGACGGTCTGCAAAGAAGAGTGTCTTCTTAAGTGTACCTTTCACAGCTCTGACTGCGAAACTAACCACTTGCTCCTGTGCCGCAAAATGAAGCTTCGGCCAAAGTAAATACATCTCACAATGCAGAATGGTAAAACACGCATGGATGTGATCAAGATGTGATCAAGATGTGATCCAGGCTGAAGTATTCACTTAGGCCGTCTCCAAGTTGTTTGATTCAGAACCTCCCAAAGACAGTGCAAAAGCGAGATGCAATCAAGTCAAAGAGATTGTGTACAGTCAAGTCACACGGATCGTTGATAGGTTGCAGGCAAAGAACATCGACTGTCTTGAAGCTAACTCCGATACACTCACGACAGCCATCGCGGAGAGCCACATTCATCAACTGGAATGCAAACAAATGGTCCCCCAGTCAGAGGACATTCATGCTTGTATATCAGAAGCAAACTGCAGAGATTAGGATTGCAGCTCGCCAATGAAATATGGCGTCCGCTCTGTGGGAGCATCCAGTCAACAACATATATGTGATACACCAGAGGCATGTACTTTGGCATAAAGAACGCAATGGGTCCAACAAAGAAAATGATTGCACCACTGAAGTATTCCGCAAGCAATACCATATACGACAAAGGCAAGCATATGGCGCTTAGGGTGGAGAACTACCCTGAACTCTACTAGTGATTTAAGCACGTAACCAGCGATTCCCTCAACACCATTGAAAACCTCCAACTCATAGTCGATGTGGACGAGAAAGCTACTATGGCAGAACTAAACAATGCCAACGAGAAACTGTCCTGTGGTAAATCACCAGGAAAGGAATCCTTCCCAGCTGAAGTCATCAAGTTCTGCTCACTCACCTGCTCGACCTCCTCTTCCAGTGTTGGGATGAGATTGCAGTGCCTCGAGATATGACATACGCCAGCACTGTAACCCTGTACAAGTACAAAGGCGACACAAGTGACTGCAACAAATACAGAGGCATATTCATTCTCAGCATCGTTGTTAAAGCCTACGCAGTGGTCATACTGAACAGACTGCTTACGCTTGCTGACATAATTGTCCTCAGTCAACATGGTCGTCTCCGTTAGGCAGGTGCATGAAACACGAATCAGCACAAGCCTCAACTCTTGGCCTTTATAGACCTCACCAAGTCGTTTAGTCTGGTCAGCTGAGATGGCAAAGCTGCTAGGCATGATTCAGTCCTTAAACGATGGTATGAAAGGCACAGTGCAGTACGATGCCTCAACGTCATAAGCACACTTAACATCATCAGCGGAGTAAAACATCCAGAGACAGGATCTACCTGCATATTCGATCAAACGGGCAAACTGTTCAACCTGGCATGTTTAAAGGCAAAGACCAATGCAAGTGAAGCAGCCATCATAGACATATACTTAGCATAAGATGCTAACCTAGCCAATCACACAGAAGCTGAGTTCCATCATCTGAAGAAACGTTTTGCTAAATCATGCGGTGAGTTGGGGCGGACTATCAGTCTAACAAACACAAACGTAAAGGTCAGAACGCGGACCACAAGCATTATCATCACCAACGACGAACTTGAGGTATTTAATCAGTTCACGTACCTAAGATATTCCCTCACCAATAACTTATTTATTGATCCTGAGCTCAACAATCGTATTAGAAAAGCATCAAAAGTGCCGCTTAGGCTGTGGCAAAGTGTGTGCAACATCTGTATTCTGACACTGAGAACTAATATCTCCGTGTAATGTGTCTGCATGATGACACCCCTATATGCCAGTGAAACATTCTTTATTCGGAACTTGCATCTGGCAAAAACAAAACGGTCGAATGGTCACATCTCCGCTTCAAGAAAGTACCCATGTGCGAAATGAAAACCCTTGACATCGATGACAACACCTGGGATGCACTGCCTCCAGGCAGGCCCGGCAGGCGTAACTCTCTGATCACTGGTTTAAAAGACAGCGAGGACAAGCTATGTTGGTTGCCAGCTGATGCATATCGATGTCGGATGACGAAGTAGCAACTCCAACACAAACCAGATTCAATTTTCAAGTGCAGCGAATGCAGCAAGGACTGACACTCCCATGGTTTTCTACATAACCACGACCGACGCTGCAAAAATAACCGTGACATCTCTCGTGGACGGACTTTCATCATCTCCCGTGACTAACGGATGTCATCAGCAACAACTAAACATTACCATAAAACAGTTAGAAATCTGCTACTTTAAAAGCAGGAATTCTTTCAATTGCATGTTAAGGTTTACCAGCGAAATAGTTATCCGAACTCTGCTGCTGATGCAATAAATGGAAAAACAATTAAGAAGGAAAGCATCCATAGACTAACTAAAAAAAAATAATGACAAATTTCATGCCATTCATGCCAAATTTACCGTAAATCTCGAAAAGATTATTAAAGTAAAACGCCAAAAGCGCTTATGGAAAACATGTCCGATTTAATTCGGTACATTCAAAGTTATTATTCCTAGTTACTTTAATGTCAACAGTTGTAGTGACAACATTTAACAAAAAGATTTCAATCATTCACCAGCTCGTGATTGACGCGATTGTTTCAAAATTATATATACCTGTGTAAAATTAAATACACCTCTTTAAAATTAAATATACCCCTGATTAAAAGTATATTTTTGGTTTCCTTATATGTTTGTTGTGCAAGATATCTTAGACCGTTGCATGAACAAAGAAATCAACATTTCACTTTTTGTTACATTATCATCGTTGACTGTATCTAGGCTATCTTACTGTGGCCCTCTAATTCGAACGACAATAATTACCTAGTTTATTACCGCTAGCGTCGATTCTGTATCCCGTAGTGGTACTAATTTCCTTGTTTATATACACTTGCGTCACTTCTGTTTTAATTTACGTGCTCCTCAGTGACTCTAATGTCTTTGTTTATTTACACTCGCGTCACTTCGTGCCACTTAATGATTCTAATTTGCTTGTTTTGTTTCATTCTTTACTACACCTTAATAGTTATCTTTGATAACTATTTATTTCATTGTGGCCTGTATCATCATTAGGTCTGTATTATTTTGATTAAAAATATCAACCTGAACCGCAAAGAAAAGTTCAATGACTGCTCTTTGTAGCTTTAAAAGTTATCCTTCTCGCGTTTAACTGTGCGAGTTACGTCACTTTCCACTTTCTAACTCGTCTACCACGCTGATAATCAGCAGTTATAATATCATACAATCTCACTACCATTTATTCTGCATTGCTTAAAGACAATGGACACACCTAGCGCTAACCCATGCATATCCCAGAATCGGAGATCGAAATAACAAATTGGTCATGGACTAAAGTTAATAGTACATCATTATATCAGCTTGAATATTTGCTGTCCGAATTAATTTCCTTATAGCCTGTCAATTCAAACAGTCTTTGCTATATCTCTTTCACGTGAAATTTAAACATACAATGATAAAGCTCAGTACCGTTGACTGAGTCATAGCTGAGACTCAACTCTCGACCAAACCTCTAACTCTCCTTTAATTCATTGAAATTAGCCCACAGTGTACCAGTACATCTACCTAAGGATATGGTGATTTGTAAATTAGCATACAATGTAACAGTACAACTACCTAAGAATCTGGTGATTTGTAAATTAGCATAAACTGTAATAGTACAACTACCTAAGAAACAGGTGATTTGTAAATTAGCATACAATGTACAAGTACAACTACCTAAGAATCAGGTGATTTGTAAATTAGCATACACTGTACCAGTACAAATACCTAAGAATCTGGTGATTTGTAAATTAGCATAAACTGTAATAGTACAACTACATAAGAAACAGGTGATTTGTAAATAAGCATACAATGTACCAGTACAACTACCTAAGAATCAGGTGATTTGTAAATTAGCATACACTGTACCAGTACAACAATCTAAGAATCAGGTGATTTGTAAATTAGCATACACTGTACCAGTACAACTACCTACGAATCAGGTGATTTGTAAATTAGCATACAATGTACCAGTTCAACTACTTAAGGATAAGGTGATTTTGAAATTAACATGCAACGAACCAGTACAACTACCTAAGAAACAGGTGATATGTAAATTAGCATACAATGTACCAGTACAACTACCTAATAAACAGGTGATTTGTACATTAGCATACAATGTACCACTACAACTATCTAAGAAACAGGTGATTTGTAAATTAGCATACAATGTACAAGTACAACTACCTAAGAATCAGGTGATTTGTAAATTAGCACACAATGTACCAGTACAACTACTTAAGGATAAGGTGATTTTGAAATTAGCATACACTGTACCAGTACAACTACCTAAGAAACAGGTGATTTGTAAATTAGCATACACTATACCAGTACAACTACCTAAAAAACAGGTGATTTGTAAATTAGCATACAATGTAACAGTACCACTACCTAAGAAACAGGTGATTTGTACATTAGCATACAATGTACCAGTACAACTCCCTACGAAACAGGTGATTTATAAATTAGCATACAATATACCAGTACAACTACCTAATAAACAGGTGATTTGTACATTAGCATACACTGTACCAGTACAACTACCTAAGAAACAGGTGATTTGTAAATTAGCATACACTGTACCAGTACAACTACCTACGAATCAGGTGATTTGTACATTAGCATACAATGTACCAGTACAACTACCTAAGGATAAGGTGATTTTGAAATTAGCATACACTGTACCAGTACAACTACCTAAGAAACAGGTGATTTGTAAATTAGCATACAATGTACCAGTACCACTACCTAAGAATCAGGTGATTTGTAAATTAGCATACACTGTACAAGTACAACTACCTAAGAATCAGGTGATTTGTAAATTAGCATACACTGTACCAGTACAACTACCTACGAATCAGGCGATTTGTAAATTAGCATACAATGTACGAGGTCAACTACCTAAGGATAAGGTGATTTTGAAATTAGCATACAATGTACCAGTACAACTACCTATGAAACAGGTGATTTGTAAATTAGCATACAATGTACCAGTACAACTACCTAATAAACAAGTGATTTGTACATTAGCATACAATGTACCAGTACAACTACCTAAGAAACAGGTGATGTGTAAATTAGCATACAATGTACAAGTACAACGATCTAAGAAACAGGTGATTTGTAAATTAGCATACAATGTACCAGTACAACTACTTAAGGATAAGATGATTTTGAAATTAGCATACACTGTACCAGAACAACTACCTAAAAAACAGGTGATTTGTAAATTAGCATACAATGTACCAGTACAAATACCTAAGAAACAGGTGATTTGTACATTAGCATACAATGTACTAGTACAACTACCTAATAAACAGGTGATTTGTACATTAGCATACAATGTACCAGTACAACAACCTAATAAACAGGTGATTTGTAAATTAGCATACAATGTACCAGTACAACTACCTAATAAACAGGTGATTTGTACATTAGCATACACTGTACCAGTACAACTACCTAAGAAACAGGTGATTTATAAATTAGCACACAATGTACCAGTACAACTACCTATGAAACAGGTGATTTGTAAATTAGCATACAATGTACAAGTACAACTACATACGAATCAGGTGATTAGTAAATTAGCATACACTGTACTAGGACAACTACCTAAGAATCAGGTGATTTGTAAATTAGCATACAATATACCAGTACAACTACCTACGAATCAGGTGATTTGTAAATTAGCATACAATGTACCAGTACAACTACTTAAGGATAAGGTGATTTTGAAATTAGCATACACTGTAACAGTAGAACTACCTAAGAAACAGGTGATTTGTATATTAGCATACAATGTACCAGTACAACTACCTAAGAATAAGGTGATTTGTAAATAAGCATACACTGTACCAGTACAACTACCTACGAATCAGGCGATTTGTAAATTAGCATACACTAAATCAGTACAACTACCTACGAATCAGGTGATTTGTAAATTAGCATACAATGTACCAGGTCAACTACCTAAGGATAAGGTGATTTAGAAATTAGCATGCAATGTACCAGTACAACTAGCTAAGAAACAGGTGACTTGTAAATTAGCATACACTGTACCAGAACAACTACCTAAGAATCAGGTGATTTGTAAATTAGCATGCACTGTACCAGTACAACTACCTACGAATCAGGTGATTTGTAAATTAGCATACAGTGTACCAGTACAACTACCTAAGGATAAGGCGAATTTGAAATTAGCATACAATGTACAAGTACAACTACCTAAGGTTCAGGTGATTTGTAAATTAGCATACAATGTACAAGTACAACTACCTAAGAAACAGGTGATTTGTAAATTAGCGTACACTGTACCAGTACAACTACCTAAGAATCAGGTGATTTGTAAATTAGCGTACAATGTACCAGGACAACTACTTAAGGATAAGGTGATTTTGAAATTAGCATACAATGTACCAGTACAACTACCTAAGAAACAGGTGATTTGTAAATTAGCATACAATGTACCAGTACAACTACCTAAGAATAAGGTGATTTGTAAATAAGCATACACTGTACCAGTTCAACTACCTAAGAATCAGGTGATTTGTAAATTAGCATACACTAAACCAGTACAACTACCTACGAATCAGGTGATTTGTAAATTTGCATACAATGTACCAGGTCAACTACCTAAGGATAAGGTGATTTTGAAATTAGCATGCAATGTACCAGTACAACTACCTAAGAAACAGGTGACTTGTAAATTAGCATACACTGTACCAGCACAACTATCTAAGAATCAGGTGATTTGTAAATTAGCATACACTGTACCAGTACAACTACCTAGGAATCAGGTGATTTGTAAATTAGCATACAATGTACAAGTACAACTACCTAAGAAACAGGTGATTTGTAAATTAGCATACAATGTACCAGTACAACTACCTAAGCATCCAGTGATTTGTAAATTAGTATACAATGTACCAGTACAACTACTTAAGGATAAGGTGATTTTGAAATTAGCATGCAATGTACCAGTACAACTACCTAAGAAACAGGTGATTTGTAAATTAGCATACAATGTACAAGTACAACTACCTAAGAAACAGGTGATTTGTAAATTAGCATACAATGTACCAGTACAACTACCTAAGAAACAGGTGATTTGTAAATTAGCATACAATGTACCAGTACAACTACCTAAGAATCCAGTGATTTGTAAATTATCATACAATGTACCAGTACAACTACCTAAGAAACTGGTGATTTGTAAATTAGCATACACTGTACCAGTACAACTACCTACGAATCAGGTGATTTGTAAATTAGCATACAGTGTACCAGTACAACTACGTAAGGATAAGGTGAATTTGAAATTAGCATACAATGTACAAGTACAACTACCTAAGAAACTGGTGATTTGTAAATTAGCATACAATGTACAAGTACAACTACCTAAGAAACAGGTGATTTGTAAATTAGCATACACTGTACCAATACAACTACCTAAGAATCAGGTGATTTGTAAATTAGCATACAATGTACCAGGTCAACTACTTAAGGATAAGGTGATTTTGAAATTAGCATACAATGTACCAGTACAACTACCTAAGAATAAGGTGATTTGTAAATAAGCATACACTGTACCAGTACAACTACCTAAGAATCAGGTGATTTGTAAATTACCATACACTAAACCAGTTCAACTACCTACGAATCAGGTGATTTGTAAATTAGCATACAATGTACCAGGTCAAGTACCTAAGGATAAGGTGATTTTGAAATTAGCATGCAATGTACCAGTACAACTACCTAAGAAACAGGTAACTTGTAAATTAGCATACACTGTACCAGCACAACTATCTAAGAATCAGGTGATTTGTAAATTAGCATACACTGTACCAGTACAACTACCTACGAATCAGGTGATTTGTAAATTAGCATACAATGTACAAGTACAACTACCTAAGGATAAGGTGAATTTGAAATTAGTATACAATGTACAAGTACAACTACCTAAGAAACAGGTGATTTGTAAATTAGCATACAATGTACAAGTACAACTACCTAAGAAAGAGGTGATTTGTAAATTAGCATACACTGTACCAGTACAACTACCTAAGAATCAGGTGATTTGTAAATTAGCATACAATGTACCAGGTCAACTACTTAAGGATAAGGTGATTTTGAAATTAGCATACAATGTACCAGTACAACTACCTAAGAAACAGGTGATTTGTAAATTAGCATACAATGTACAAGTACAACTACCTAAGGATCAGGTGATTTGTAAATTAGCATACACTCTACCAGTACAACTACCTAAGAATCAGGTGATTTGTAAATTAGCATACACGGTACCAGTACAACTACCTACGAATCAGGTAATTTGTAAATTAGCATACAATGTACCAGTACAACTACCTAAGGTTAAGGTGATTTTGAAATTAGCATACAAATGTACAAGTACAACTACCTAATAAACAGGTGATTTGTAAATTAGCATACAATGTACAAGTACAACTACCTAAGAAACAGGTGATTTGTAAATTAGCATACAATGTACCAGTACAACTACCTAAGAATCCAGTGATTTGTAAATTAGTATACAATGTACCAGTACAACTACTTAAGGATAAGGTGATTTTGAAATTAGCATGCAATGTACCAGTACAACTACCTAAGAAACAAGTGATTTGTAAATTAGCATACAATGTACAAGTACAACTACCTAATAAACAGGTGATTTGTAAATTAGCATACAATGTACCAGTTCAACTACCTAAGAAAAAGGTGATTTGTAAATTAGTATACAATGTACCAGTACAACTACCTAAGAATCCAGTGATTTGTAAATTATTATACAATGTCCCAGTACAACTACCTAAGAAACTGGTGATTTGTAAATTAGCGTACGCTGTACCAGTACAACTACCTACGAATCAGTTGATTTGTAAATTAGCATACAATGTACCAGTACAACTACTTAAGAAACAGGTGATTTTGAAATTAGCATACAATGTACAAGTACAACTACCTAAGAAACAGGTGATTTTGAAATTAACATACAATGTACCAGTACAACTACCTAAGAATCAGGTGATTTGTAAATTAGCATACAATGTACCAGATCAAGTACCTAAGAATCAGGTGATTTGTAAATTAGCATACACTATACCAGTACAACTACCTACGAATCAGGTGATTTGTAAATTAGCATACACTCAACCAGTACAACTACCTAAGAATCAGGTGATTTGTAAATTAGCATACACGGTACCAGTACAACTACCTACGAATCAGGTGATTTGTAAATTAGCATACAATGTACCAGTACAACTACCTAAGGTTCAGGTGATTTTGAAATTAGCATACAAATGTACAAATGTACAAGTACAACTACCTAAGAAACAGGTGATTTGTAAATTAGCATTCACTAAACCAGTACAACTACATACGAATCAGGTGATTTGTAAATTAGCATACAATGTACCAGTACAACTACCTAAGGTTAAGGTGATTATGAAATTAGCATACAATGTACAAGTACAAGTACCTAAGAAACAGGTGATTTGTAAATTAGCATACAATGTACAAGTACAACTACCTAACAGGTGATTTGTAAATTAGCATACAATGTACCAGTACAACTACCTAAGAATCCAGTGATTTGTAAATTAGTATACAATGTACCAGTACAACTACTTAAGGATAAGGTGATTTTGAAATTAGCATGCAATGTACCAGTACAACTACCTAAGAAACAGGTGATTTGTAAATTAGCATACAATGTACAAGTACAACTACCTAAGAAACAGTTGATTTGTAAATTAGCATACAATGTACAAGTACAACTACCTAAGAAACAGGTGATTTGTAAATTAGCATACAATGTACCAGTACAACTACCTAAGAATCCAGTGATTTGTAAATTAGCATACAATGTACCAGTACAACTACCTTAGAAACAGGTGATTTGTAAATTAGCATACACTGTACCAGTACAACTACCTACGAATCAGGTGATTTGTAAATTAGCATACAATGTACCAGTACAACTACTTAAGAAACAGGTGATTTTGAAATTAGCATACAATGTACCAGTACAACTACCTAAGAATCAGGTGATTTGTAAATTAGTATACAATGTACCAGGTCAACTACCTAAGAATCAGGTGATTTTGAAATTAGCATACAATGTACCAGTACAACTACCTAAGAATCAGGTGATATGTATCCTGAATTTAGTTTTAATTTCCCTATTCCGATTCCCGTGAAGGAGATAGCGCTAGCAAAACTACGAGTGTATCACATTTGGCCTAATATCAGATCGGTAGCATTTGGTGGTCAACAACCAAATATTTCTTTGGCGTTTGCGAGTAAGAATAAAGATGCCGGGACTCCCGACTGGAAAGTTGTTTCGTTACCAACTGGATTGTACCAAATCGAATAAATCAATAATGAATTACAGCATATAATAAAATCCATTAATGGAAAAGAATCTAAAATCGCTATAACGGTCCACGAGCCGACACTATCATCTGCGATTGAAATAAACTCACCAAGTTTTATCGTAGATATTTTATCAGAGTTCGATAAGAACAATACTGGGATGGCCTGAAATACCACCTCGGACATCTTATCAAATACCCGAATCACAAAAATCTGATTATGTCACCAACAGAATAAAGCCCGATAATCCAATAAAAAGTTATGACGAAAACAATAAGTTGAAATTTTTTACTGAAATGATAGACGATCGCGCTAATAGATATTATCAAACTCGACAAGATGAAATCGTTAAAAATTTCACAGCGATGACTAATGATTTGGCGTTGCTGTTAGTATCTCTCGAGTCTAGTACTCTCATTGGAGATGAATTTATCAGCGTTGTAGAAACATGTAATAAAATCATCGACGACATGGAAATATATACTCTGAAAATTATTCAAGAGGTATTAGGTGACGATAATCTTAAACCAAGAACAGAATTTGCAACTAAGTATAATATACACATAGTATATATTCCTCATTTAAAGATTCCAGGACATAATGTCTCAGTGATAAAAGAATCTCTTAGATACGCCATCGATGAAGGTTTTAAAAAAATCCACGACTCATGGAAGAAATCGCCACATTCACAAACAACAATTCTCAAGTATAATAATGACCCAGACGGCGGTGGTAGGCATATCGCTCTCCAAAAATATGTATATATCCTCGGTGATAGCATTGAATTTAGTATGTGAAGTTATCGAAGGCAGCTATCAAATAAATCTCGAGCGATCAAATCAAGCTCAGCAGGGATATATTTTATACTCTTTTGTACCAACAGCTCCACCCTGATTTCTAATATTTGAGGACCCAACTAATCCAGTTTATATGCAATGTCATAATAATTCGTTAACGAGAATTAATTTCAAACTCACTGACCAGTCAAATAATCTAATTGATCTACGAGGTGAGGTCCTACAAATTAGTCTGTTTGTGAAATCGTTGTGATTTTTATCCTAAAACAATTGTTAACCCCATAGCAACAGAGGTGGGGTGGGGGGGGGGGGTGAGTGACAACTATGCTGGCGTCCTCGAACAAGCGTTGGTTAGCCAAATCGACGCTTTTTTACGCTTTTCGAGGAAGCCTCAGTTTGCTGAATCGACGCCTCTACAAAGTTGGTCTGTTCGCCCCCTCTGCTGCTACATTATTTACAATATGATCATTCAAAACATAAATTTATATCTGATTTGTCTGCACTAATTATGGAGTAATATTTCCTTGTTTTACTCCGTCAACTTCAGATTAGACAACGACTTCGTTTTTGTTCTGTAAAAGGAAGATAATGATGATCAATATTGATATTAAACAGAATGCTGATACTAGACGCTGCTAATAAAAAGTTTTTACAGAAAACTGGAACTACTCAAAAAACGAAAGTCATCATTAGTATTCACAAATAAACATCAATCAAGCTTTTACTTGAAAATGACCCCAATTTTGAAACCCGTAACTAATGCCAATTTGTAACGTCTGACTGACTTCTCGGATTTTATATTACAGCTATACCGTGCGTGAAGGCATACTTGTGTGGGCATCAACTGTGAAAAGCCAGTAAAAGTTCTTGTACAAAATTATACATGTATCACTGAACTATCAGAACTTCTGTGCATGATTCATAGTTTCACTTGTACTATTTAAAGGCGTCTGCGTCGTTGATAAAAAGATTCGTTTGTATATATTACTGTTATTAATAGTGATAATACAGTGTCTCATCTCATTTTTCAACGCAATCAAAGAGATGGCGTCCGAAGTGCAGATGTTATAAAAATTCAAATGGCACTTGGATATTAAATGGATATCTTGAAACAATAAATTTGCAATCCACGGAAATTTTTGGGACAAATTCAAACCTTTAATAACAATACAAATTCTGCATACTAATTTAATACTTTTGAAATGGACTGGTGAGATTTCCCTTTACCCCGCCAAATACTGGGACAACTCCATCCTTACCAAATCAATATATATATATATATATATATATATATATATATATATATATATATATATATATATATATATATATATATATATATATATATATATATATATATATATATATATATATATATATATATATATATATTAGTGTTATTGACAGAACACGGCGTCTCATCTCGTGTTTTAACGCAGTAACAAACCATTATTTATTTAGAAGAAAATTTAATGACTGCAAAGGTCTGCATGCATGATAAAGTCTGATGCATAATTATGTTATCTTCAAAGCAAATCGTTCAAACGTAGAGCTAATACTGATACGCACTAAGTTTATTGACCATCCTTCCGCTTAGCAGCTACAGCAGAGTCCACAACCTGTCTAGCAATAACGTCCCAATCTGGAGTGATCTCGATGTCGTCGTTCTCTTTTCTTCTCCAGGTTGCTCTTGTGTGGGTTTTTATTTTTCTCAAGCAAGAAGGAAGCTTTCCTTTTAATACGGTATTTTCTACTAAGTATATGGTAGGTTTTCGCTGAAGGTCTGCCTGATTCAGTTCAAACCGACACCAATCACTCTCAATAAAATCTAACGTAACTAAAAAGATTATAACATCACTCCGAGAAAAACATTCTTCAATTTCTGAAAATATAAATCTGCCAGGCCTAAAAATGCTTTCTCCCATTGCCAATACTTCCTTTTCTCCGAAATGCGTCTGCAATGCCTTTGTAATCGTCGAACAGAAGACATGTTTGGCAATATCATTATCACCTGAACAGAATGACAGGAAAGCAGGATACCTTTTCTCCTTGAGGTCGACCATTTCGTTATCACATTTCACGTAACCATTCAAATATTGTCTTCGTTTGTACCGTTTTCCTTTCCTGCGTGCATATTGTCTAATCAGTACAATGCAAAGAATAAGTAAACCTCCAATGATGCTTGGCACAATAATAAATGTCAGTTTCATTTGAAGATTACAATAATTATCCAAACTGCGAATATTATCTATGTCTATTTCCTTATTGTAAAACTCCTTGCCACATTTATATGTGGTTCTGCCTTCAAAATGTATTTTTGATTCCGTTAGCCATGACAAGAATGAAATACGTTCACAAGAACAGTCGAACATGTTTCCTTGGAGATTTACAGCAAGATCTTTGTAAATGGGAGAGGTGTTGGTATATGTTGCATTTAACCTATAGAAATATTTCATAGATGATGCATTGATGGATGCGGAAATATACAAAGTCCCTGCGTTAATTGTGTCAAGATCACGTGTAACGGCCGAACTTATTAGTACTTGTCCATTTTCACTTAGATCCAGTGTTCTCAGATTCAACAAATTTTTCACGTCAACGTCAAAATACGCAATTCTATTTCCTTGCAGGTTTAGCTCTTTCAGGTTTCGAAGAGAAACAAATAATTTCCTTGGCAGAAAACTTAATCCATTCCAGGAAAGATCAAGAGTCTCGAGAGCTTCATTCTTTGAAAGCATCTCTTCAAAATCAGGGAAGTACTGCATAGCGCTTAAATTGTTACGTTCCATACGTAGTATGCTCAAATTCGGAAAAGAGTTAAATAATTTCGGAGAAATGTATTCCAACGAATTGTGTGCGACAATCAAAGTTTTTAAATACCGAAATAATAAATTCGTACTACAGTTTAGCCATCTAATATTTGAATTACTGATATCAATAAATTCTAATAAGGCAGATCCACAACGTATATTTAAATAACCATCTATTATTCGTACCGCTGAAGAAAATCATGGGCATAGAGATATCTCAAAGACCTTGCAAACTTAGCAGCAAACATATTACATTTCAATTGCGCGTCAAACACAATGCTAGATGGAATGGGATATGGAAACGCATATGATGAATAGGAAATATCTAATTCCCGTACATTTCGAAACCATTCAGGGTTTGCGTGACGAGGTATCCAATCCAAAGAAGTTCGTGTTATATTCAACACTTGAATTGACGAGTAAATATAACTGTTATCGAACGAAACTCGTTTTGTGCCACTGACATTTAGAACTTCAAGATGTTTGGTTCTAATTGACTCAGTAAAGTCAGGTCCAAGAACTACTGGTTTATCTTTTACAACTTGAATACGGCTTATGTCCAAATATTTTAACTTTGACAATGCGTTTCGGAGGGCCCAAATTAAATTTTCCAAAGTTAGATGTGGATTGTCACTCAAATCTAAAGTTAATATGTCTGGAGTATCTAGGAATACGCCCGATTCTAACGATCCAAGAAACAAATGAATTCTAAGAACCTTCACGTTATCCAATCCATTTAGAGAATGATTTGACACATGTGAATCATGAGCCTCACTAGCAGATATTGTGAGTTCCTGTACCTGACTCCAGGAGCTATCCTCAAACGACATTCGGTTGAAAAAGTCTTGCCCGGCTACCTTCTGCAATTCCACGATGCTAGAGTTTATGGGTAGTACCAAGGGAAACAATGAGCTTTCATTTCCAGGATAGACTCCATCAAAGTTACACTTGACAGTGTTTAACAAACTTCCACTTTCTGAAAAGCATGAACAGGAAATGGGGCATTCGACCAATGGGTTCACTCGATCACAGCACAAAATCAATGTACATAAAATGATATAGGTGTAATTTTTAATGTGCCCCATCCTTAACAAATTGTATGAGAAAATATTTAAAATTTCCTATTGTGAAAAGAGCATTACGCTCAAATCAGTCTTTCACCCTGTAGAAGCAGGCTGCAACTGAACATGTTTAATCGGTCAAGGACAGTTGCTCTCTAAAGGGACGTACACATGAAATGATTCGTACAGCCAAATGTAACGACTTCTGTAATTAGATTGAATTGCATATTAATAAAGAGTAAGTTGTATGAAATTTAAGATCACTTTCAGGTAATTGTCTAATTTTGGTATTTTCTAATCTTGTTATTGAATACTTTCAAACGTAATCCTCGAAACACCATAGACATGGCCTTTAAAATGGGTTGTGCACACTGGGGTTACCCTTGTTATGGTTTCATGTTATGGCGGTGTCTTCGATCACAATCAATGGTAGAAACCTGGAGATCAGTACACCTAAAGAAAGGAAAAGGATTTTTAGCAGCATACTATGTTTCGATAGGCAACGTATTATCTCGACAGACATATTCATAGTAGAAAGATAGTGATCATAATTGATTCACTTCAGCACATAACACAATGTAGCAGAGAACAAACAACAAATTAATCGAAAAATAATTTTGACGATATTTAAAGAGGTAAACGCTCATAAAAGGAATAAGGTATACTATGTATATACTTATAATTAAATTATTTTTCAAACAATAAAATGTATCATTACGGTACACTAAAAGCAGCAAAGAGGGTGGACAGACCGAAACTATTTCAAGCAAACCGAAACTATTTCAGACAAAATACTAAAGGTTTTCAAACCGAAACCAATTCAGGAAGACAAAACAAAGAAAATGGTTTCGGTTTGTCACGCTATTGAGACTCTGTCTACAGACAGATCCGACGTTGATTGCGTTCTGGAGACGAATTTAAAATCCTTTAGGATTTCACAAACAGACTAATTTTTAAAACCTCACCTCGTAAATCAATTAGATTATTGGACTGGTCAGTGAGTTTGAAATTAATTCTCGTTAACGAACCATTATGACATCGCATATAGACTGGATTAGTTGGATCCTCAATTATTAGAAACCCTGGAGGAGCTGTTGGTGCAAATGAATATAAAATATATCCCTGTTGAGCTTGATTTGATCTTTCGAGATTTATTTGGTAACTTCCTTCGATGACATCACATACTAAATTCACTGCAATCACTGAGGATATATTGACGTTTTGAGGAGTAATATTCCTTCCACCACCGTCTTGGTTATTATCATGTTTGAGGATGGTTGTTTGTGGTTCAATTATTTTTTTCCATGCATCATGGATTTTTGGGAAACCATCATCGATGGCATCATTGAGAGATTTTTTTAGTCCTGGGATATTATATCCGTGTAGTCTGAATGTGGGAATATCTTCTACGCGTATATTATACACTGTCGCAAACTCCGTTCTCGTTTTAGGACTATTGTCACCTAATACCTATTGAATAATTTGCAAATGATGTGTTGCCATGTCAGCGATGATTTTCTTACCTGCCTCTACAACTTGGATAAAATGAACTCGGGTGTGAATATGTTCTGTTAAATAATTTTTAATTCTTTCAAAATCAACGTATATTTCTTTGAAATGATCGGTAATATTTTTTTTGCAATGGTAAAAGCCATCGATCGTTTCCACTTCCACCAAGACCAAAAATACTCGATTTGATATAAACTCTTACATATTTTCTACGAAATCCATGATAATCCTCCTTCGTGGAAATATAATCAGATTTTTGTGGCTCTGGTGGTTTATTAACGGTTTCTTGTCGGGGAGGATTTTCAGGCCATCCTAACACGGTTCTTATAGAACTCTGATATATATCTACGACATTCCCGGGTGATTTTATCTCAATTGCGGATGCTAATGTCGGCTCATGAACCGTTATAGCGATTTTCGATTCTTTTCCAGTAATTGATTTTATTCTGCGTTGTAATTCGTTATTGATTTGTTCTATTTGGTAAGACACTGATGGTAGCGACAGAACGTTCCAGTCTGGAGTTTCATCGGGTTTATTCTTACTCGCAAACACCAAGGAATTATTCGGTTACTGACCACCAAATGATGCTTATCAAATATTAGGCCAACTATGGTATACTCGAAACTTTGCTAACGCTATTTCTTTCACGGGAATCGCAGAAGGTAATTCACACTGAATTCAGGTTTGGTTGAGGTCATTGATATCATGCTGGTTTTCACTGGGGTGTTGTTTTCCGCTATTCGTTGAAGTAGTTCTTGAGATGTTGCCATTGTTATTATATTCGCGTTATTAATTTAATTTCGATGATAAATAGATTTCCTGAATCAGCGGTTAGAGTCGCCACTGATTTATTTTATATAGAAGTAAAATATAGGGAAGCAGTGGCTGAATTCACTAATTCCGACGAGAGTTGGGCATCATGGAGAATTAAAAAGAAATACTGCGTGATTACTCCAAATCAGCAGATGTTACAATTGAAAACAATTACTTGAAAAAAAATCAGATATAAGAACTATCAAATGCACCGTCGTGTTCCGATCCAATATGTAGACATAAAACCAGTTATTTAAACGGCTGCGGTGGGTCAGGGAAGACGACTCGTGCGATTGAATAATTTCGAGGGAAATCAAACATGACTGTGTTAACAAAAACCCACAGACTTGCAAGAGAGATAAAACAACGAGGAATTAATGCTTGCACTTATCACAGTTTATTTCGATGGAAAGGTGACGAATGGACTCCTGATCGACATGATTTGGGATGAGATATGCACGGTATCGTTTGATGTATTACAAAACTTTCTCGAGTGGTTATTGCTAGCGAATGCAAAAGTGATAATGTGTGGTGATTACGGTAAACTACTACCATTTGTCGCTTTGTCTCCACATAATTGGCTAAAGAATGTTGTAGACTACTATGAAGATATTAGTACCGATCATAGAGCACTTGATGAACAATTACGCGAGTTCAAGAAATTAATCAGATTACAATCGGATAGAATCCAATGTGATATAGGCCGTGAAATAATTTCGGAAGACCCATTAAATGATTTCTGGGAAGCGTGGAGATAGTCAGAGACACACTTCAGCTGAAGTTATTTAACTCGCATAAAGAAAAATTTGCAACACTTCCAGTGCCATTATGTTATAGACCCAAGCAGGAATACAAAACTATTGAAGTTGATATTCCGGAGTCAAGGAAGCAGATTCTAGTGTTTTACGGGTATATGCTTCTTTTTAATCGCGTTGTTAGGTTTGATATTAATTCTTCGAGTAATCTCATTATTCAGCGCGGTAATTACGCCTGTTAATATCTTCTCCCATTCATGGGATCGTTTATCCTGAATAAACTCATTCGCGTTCAACCACGGTTAGCGCATAGTTGTAATCACCATCATGCGGCAAAAATAATATTCAGCCTGTTGAACTTCATCATTTGCGCTGACATCAAAATGCGAGTAGTTAATTTGTTTAGGCAGTGGTAGATAAATTTGCCATAACTATGCTCTGGAAGTTGTTTTTCTCCCGGATACTTCGCCCATGGTGTTTCTGGGAGTTTTACTAACTTGGCTGCAATATCACTTCCTCGTTTTTTTTAAAAATCATCTGTAGGTTTCATAGAAAGACATTTAAATTTTTTGTACCACATTCTACACACTTATCAGCAAGTGCTGATCTGTTATTTTTAGTTGTAATCGTCGTCAATTCGTTTGTGCTAGTACGCTTCTTACATTTCACACAATATAGGTCCATAATTTATTGATAATAACATGAATGTAATTGATTTTTTCGGCGAAAAAAACACGAGAACCAGTTAAGCATCATGCAGCGCTACCGAATTATATTCGCATGATTATAATTGGACATCTGGAAGTGGCAAGACACAACTCCTACTTAATTTGATAACGAGATGGATGAAATTGGATAAGTTGTATTTAGTAGTCCCGAGTTTTGACGATCAGCAATGTTACGAGGTGTCAAAAGATTTTAACGAGAAAGCAAAAGCGGAAATCGATGAGGGTATTATTGAGTTTATAACCGATGTCGAGGAAGCACAGAGTATTGATGATATTGATGGAAGTATTAATAATTTAGTCGTATATAATGTTGTCATGTTAGACAATCAAAAGAATCCATCTAGAATATTTTCCAGAGGTAGGCATAAAAGCACTGATGTGATATATGTCACTCAACGATACAATCAAAAACCAAACGTGATCAGAGATAACTGCAATAGTCTTGCTGTATTCAACGGAGTTGACACACATACGCTACGGAATATTTGGCAAGCTTGGTGCGGCGGTGATATGGATTTTAATCTCTTTAGAAATGTCTTTAGTCACGCTCAGTCAATCCCACATGGATTTGTAAGGATAAATTTGCATGATCCTAGATCAAGACATCGTGTCGGACTTGATAAAATATTCGGTTGAACTCCTAAAAGGATTTTCATCGTAAAAATGATTTTTACCCCCATAGCAGCAGGGAGGATACGACAACAACTTTGCTTCCCAAAAGGAAACGTTTTTTTTTTCGATTTCGAGAAAGCATTAGTTTGCCAAATAGACGCTTTTTTACGGGTTTGAAGGAAGCCTTGGTTTGCCAAATGGACGCTTCTATAAAAGGTTGTCGGATACGCCCTCCCTGCTGCTTGAAAAAAATTTCAGAAACCCCGATTAATTGATTTCTGGGAAGCATGGAGACCAAACGATTTGATAGTGGCAAGTAGAAAGATAGTCAGAGACACACTTCAGATGAAGTTATTTAACGCGCATAAAGAAATATTTGCAACACTTCCAGTGCCATTGTGTTATAGACCCAAGGATACACGAAGACAAAATATCGAAGTTGATATTCCAGGCTTGACAGTGTCAAGAAAGCAGATTCTAGTGTTAAATGATATTGTGTTGGTTGATATCAATGTCGTCGAAGAAGCACTGCGTGCTGATAAATCCCCATGGAAGCTAGGATACACAGTGACTATACATTCTTCGCAAGGGTTGACTATATCCGACACAATTGTTTGGATCATTGATAATCGCATCGAGTGGTCGAATTTAGTTTATCTTGCAGTGTCTAAAGTACGATGAATAAATCAACTTCTAAGAGTTGTTTTAGATGATAATGACACCAGCAACAATGATATTGTCAGCAATGACATAATCAGAACAAAACTCACTGGTTATAAACAGCAGGATAAACAAATAACAGAAAATTTGACATTGATGCCGAATTTATAATCACACTAAAACAACAACAGAATAATCACTGTGTAAGTTGCAATTGTATAATGAATTGGTGTTGGTCGGATAAAGACCCCAGCCAATTTACCGTAGACAGAACAGATATCAGTGCTGATCATACCAGAGATAATGTAATGCTGACTTGTCTTGAGTGCAACAGACGCAGAGGTGCTAGTTAAGACAACGCGGCGGTTATTGAGTATCCTCAGGTATCACTTGTAATCGTTCACGAGTAAATCCTTGCTGAGGAGCAGTTGAATCTAACCTATAGACTGGCGGCCTACCCGTGGATCGTGTTATGCTAGATATTTTATGTGCAGTGACATAAAAATAGGAAAAGATATTCTCCAAATAGGATCAGTAGCTCTTTTTGTACCACCTTCGAGCTCTCCTGGTTCATATGAATATCTAACAGTGACATTGCCGAGTACTGGTTGTTTTGAAAATTCATTTCGCGGTTTTACAGGTATATACTTTTTTTAAATCGCGTTGTTAAGTTTCATGTTGATTGTTTGAGTAATCTCATTATTAAGCGCGGTAATCACGCCTGGTAATCTCTTGACCCATTCACGAGATCTTTTATCCTTAATAAATTCCTTCGCATATTGATATCCAAATAAACCGCTCAGCAAGTGTGCGATTAAATCGTTCAATAATTGCATGATCGCGATGTAGTGCAGTATGTCCACGTCTGATGGTGACATTATGATGCTTCATTGTTCATAACACTGCATCATCATATTCCTTGCCAGGATCAGCTTGTAATAGATTTGACAAATGGAGAGGACCCCGCCGATAAATCCTTTCAAACGCAGAAGCCACCTCAGTTGATGACTTTGTCTTTAGCGGCTCTGGTTGTTTGTATCGACTCGCAACATCAACTACGGTTAGCGCATACTTAAACACCATCATGAGGCAGAAATAGTATATCAGCTTGATGAACCGTTGACATCCAAATGCAAGAAATTAATCTGTTTAGGGGTGGTAAATAAATTTGCCATATCGCCTGTTTGGGTAACCAATCCGCTGCAGTGACATTTTTCACCCTTGCAGCGCTAGCGAGCTTACTGATTACTGCTTTACCCCTCCAGTATCCTCTTGGGGAATAATAAATAGATTCCATGCGGTTATTAATTACCAGCACCCATCATCAATTTACTTTTCATCGCCGATTTTATCAGCCATGAAACCAATTTTCCTTTGAAGGATTCTTCAGTGATAGAATTCAACGGATGAATCAATTTTACATCTGCGATATTTCTGTGTTGCAGATTACTGCTTTTATAAGCAACATCATGAGCATGACATGCCTTATCAATAGCGTTTATTGTTTTTTCACCGGGTCGGGGTTGATTTTGATCATCGATTTGGATATCGAGTATGGTCCCGGTTCCACAATGACTATACCCTGGAAGGTGTTTTTCCCCTGAATATTTTGCCCATGGTGTTCCTGGGAGTTTTACTAACTTGGCTGCAATATTACCTCCTCGTTTTTTTTTAAAATCCTTCATTTTATCAAGGGAAAAAAATCTATTTTTTTACCACATTTGACACACTTACCAGTAAGTGCTGATCTGTTATTGCTTGTTGTAATCGTCGAAATATACGCTACGAAATATTCACCAGACTTAGTGCATTGGAGATATGGATTATAATCTCTTTAGAATTTTTTTTAGTCGCGCTCAGTGAACTCCAAATGGATTTGTAACGATAAATTTGCATGACCCTAGATCAAGATATCGTATTGGACTTGATCAAATGTTCGGTTAAAACAATTCGTCTCCGAAACGCAATCAGCGTCGGGTCTGTCTGGAGAGAGAGTCTCAATAGCATGACAAATCGAAACCATTTCTCTTTTATTGTCTGCCTGAATTGATTTCGGTTTGAAATCCTTTAGGATTTTGTCTAAAATAGTTTCGGTTTGATTGAAATAGTTTCGATCTGTTCACCCTCCTTGCTGCTCTAAACGTTAGCGAAAGGATTAGTTATACATTACTAGTTTGGTACGGCATGAATTTAAACTTCCTGTTTTCGATTTGTTCTATTTAAATCGTCACCTTCTGCTCTGGTGGGTTTCCTTAACAATTGATCTGGTTTCAAACTTTCCCGGTCTCATTCAGGACAAACAAAGTGGTTTAAAATGGCTCAATACCGGACCGAATATAAAAAACAACATTACCAATGATATCAATGATGTTGTTTCTTTCTTCTTCATTTTCCACCATTTTCGTAATCTCGACACCCTCTAAAATGCCTTTAAAATGTAATTTTGACTGGGTCAGCCATGACAAGAATGAAATGCGTTCACAAGAACAGTCGAATATGTTTCCTTTCAGATTTACAACAAGATCTTGGTAAATGGGAGAGGTGTTGGTATATGTTGCATTTAACCTATGGAAATAATTCATAGATGAAGCATTGCTCAATGCGGAAATATACAACGTCCCTGAGTTCATTGTGTCAAGATCACGTGTAACGGCCGAACTTATTAACACAGGACCATTTTCACTTAGATCTAATCTTCTCAGATTGAGCAAATCTTTTACGTCAACGTCAAAATATACAATTATATTTCCTTTAAGATTTAGCTCCTCCAGGTTTCGAAGAGAAACAAATAATTTTCTTGGCAAAAACCTTAAGCCATTGCAGGAAAGATCAAGAGTCTCGAGAGTTTCATTCCTTAAAAGCTTCTCTTCAAATTCATTGAAGTACTGCATAGCACTTTAATTGTTACGTTACATATGTAGTATGCTCAAATTCGGAAAAGAGTTAAATAATTTCGGAGAAATGTATCCCAACGAATAGTGTGCGACAATCAAAGCTTTTAAATACCGAAATATTAAATTCGTACTACAGTTTTAGCGATCTAATATATAAATTACTAATATCAAGAAATTCTAATAAAATAGATCCACAAGAACAGTTTAAATAACCATGTATTATTTGCACCGCTGACGTGGAAAAAGAGATGTCAAGGGCATAGATATATCTTAAAGACACTACATATTTGCCACATTCCAATTGCTTGTAATACACCATACTAGAAGGAAGGCTAAATGGAGACACAAGTGATGAATACGAAATATCTAATATATGTACGTTTGGAAACCATTCATTGATGAAACGACGCGGTATCCAATCCAATGAAGTTCGTGTTATATTCAACACTTGAATTGACGAGTAAATATAATTGCTATCGAATGAAACTCGTTTTGTGCCACTGACATTAAAAACTTCAAGATGTTTGGTTCTAACTGACTCAGTAAAGTCAGGTCCAGAAACTACTTATTCGTCTTTTACAAGATGCATTTGATTTATGTCCAAATATTTTAACCTTGGCAATGCATTTCGGAGCGCCCAACTTATATTTTCCAAACGTTGGGGATTGTTACTCAAATCTAAAGTTACGATGTCTGGAGTATTTAGGAATACGCCCGATTCTAACGATCCAATAAACAAATGCATTTTAAGAACCTTCAAGTTATCCAAGCCATGTAGAGAATTATTTGACACATGTGACGATTTAGCCTCACTAGCGTTTATGGTGAGTTCCATTACCTGAGTCCATCGTCTTTTTAAGTTGAATATGGCTTATGTCCAAATATTTTAACTTTGGCATTGCGTTTCGGAGCGCAAAACAAAAATTGTCGAAATTTAGATGTGGATTGTCACTCAAATCTAAAGTTACGATGTCTTTAGTATTTAGGAATACGCCTGATTCTAACGATCTGAAAAGCATGAACAGGAAATGGGCATTCGACTAATGGTTTCACTCGATCACAGCACAAAATCAATGTGCATTAAATCAACATCGTGTTTTTTTTAAGGTGTCTCATTCTGAACAATATGTATGAGAATAATATTTAAAATTTCCGATTGTGAAAAGAGTATTATGCTCAAATCAGTCTTACACCCTGTAGAAGCAGGTTGAAACTGAACATGTTTAAGCGGTCAAGGACAGTTGCTCTCTTAAGGGACGTATACATGAAATAATTCGTACAGACAAATGTAACGACCTCTGTAATTAGATTGACTTTTGCATACAATTGAAGAGTAAGGTCTATGAAATTAAAGATCGCTTTCAACTTACTGTCTAGTTTTTGGTATCTTCTAATGTTGTTATTAAATACTTTCAAACGTAATCCTCGAAACGAACACTACAGACATGGCTTTTAAGATATGTTTAGATCAGTGGAGTAACCCTTGATTTGGTTTCATGTTATGGCGGTGCCTTTGATCATTATCAATGGTAACAAGCTGGAGATGTGTATACCTAAACAAAGTAATAGGTAATGACATTTAGTAGCATTATATATTTCGATAGCCAACGTATTATCTCAACAAACATATCCATAGTGGAAAGATAGTGATCCTACTTGATTCACTTAAACACATAAAACAAAGTAACACAGAGAAAAAACGTAATTAATCGCAAAGTTAATTACAACTACATTTTCCCAATTTTTAAAGACATACATGCTCACAAATGGAATAATAAGGTATATAATGTATATGCTAATAAGTAAATGATGTTTCAAATAATAAAATGAAGACAAATATAAGCATATACATAAAACCACATACCTGAATTTTAAAATGTTTTATCTTCTCATATGGTATCCACGTCATTACGGTACACTAACGGATAATGAAAGGTGTTATTAGACCTTCCTACTTTGGTACTGCATGCATCGAAACTACCTGTTTTCGATTTGTTCTATTTAAATCGTCACCTTCTGCTCTAGTGGGTTTCCATTACAATTGATATGGTTTCAAGCTTTGACGGTCTCATTCCGGAAAAGCAAAGGCGTATAAAATGGCTGAATACCGGGAGGAATATGAAATAACCTTTACCAATGATATGAATTATGTTGTTTCTTCTTTTCATTTTCCACGACTGAAATCGTCACGATATATCTCTTTCATTTTACCTGTCGACACCCTCTACATACATTACAACGTACCACTTTTATATGCTTATCTCTCTCTCTCTCTCTGTCTGTCTGTCTCTCTCTCTCTGTCTGTCTGTCTGTCTCTCACTCTCTCTCTCTCTCTCTCTCTCTCTCTCTCTCTCTCTCTCTCTCTCTCTCTCTCTCTCTCTCTCTCTCTCTATATATATATATATATATATATATATATATATATATATATATATATATATATATATATATATATATATATATATATATATATATATATATATATATAAGAGAGAGAGAGGTGGGGGGAGTCCGAAACCTAATGTTTAGCAGCTCAAAGCGTTTTACCATAAAAGATAATGCATTACAACATATACACAAACAAGTTTAAGTTCACAACATTTCATGCCATGCCATTACAACAGAAAAACTTTTTGATGGACGTTTGAAATGCAGACTGTCATTGATATGAAAACCTTCAGCGTTGTCACATCGTGGTGATCTGGTAACTTTGTTATAAATTTCTTTAGTATTCGAGGTGGTATTCCTCAATATTTAAGCCGTGGATCCTTAACCACGATGCCACATTCCTTGATAATTTTCAATGGGATTGTATAGTTTGTCAACGACAATACAATACAATGATGCGGAAAAGAATCGTTATTCAGTCTAGAATGTCTGGCTTTACGGTAAGTTCATGGAGTCTTGATGAGGCAAAGATAATTGATATGTTTATACTAACCTTACTTTGACCATCATGGCAGATAATAAACGACTATCGTGGTAATAGTTTTCCGAAAGGGTTATTTATATACCAAAAATTACATTATCAACGATACGTTATCATTCAACTTCATATTTGTTACGATCCGCTTACATTTCAAAATAAGCATGTGACGTCTATTTGTCACGTCAAGAAACGACCATAGAAACGGAAGCGGTTTATATGCTTTATTAACAAGGAAGATCGAAGAGTACAATTGGAACAATGTTGCCAATATGGGACGATTGAGAACGTAATGTCTATATGTGGTTGTGAAATGACATAAACAACAGAACCAGCTGAGAGTCATTCGTTATGTTTGAGTTGAAGTTTTCCCAAAACATTGAATTAATTGACATCCTCCGAGATTATGCTAATTGTAATATAAATATTTTTTTGTTGCCATGTCATTGGTTGTACTATAGCTCAATGTCATTGGTTGTACGATACCTCAATGTCATTGGTTGAACGATACGACCATATAATTAGTTGTAAGATACTGTTATTTCAATGGTTGATACCTCAATGACATTGGTTGTACGATACCGCAATGTCAATTGTTGTACGATACATCAGTGTCATTGGTTGTAGGATGTCGCCATGTCATTGGTTGTACGATACCTCAATGAAGCACATTTGTAATTTCTATCTTAGCCTCTTCAAGCAATATATCATAGTCAACCATGGTCAACCATACTAATTTGTTCTGTATTCCCCTATGGTCAACCATGGTAGTCAGTCTTATATAAGCTGAGTTGTAGTGAAGATATTATGATATTTTATTATCAACTCCTTCAATAACTCTTTCCGAATCCTCGTCACTTGTTTAGAACTTCCCTCAGAAAACAACATTAGAAGGACAGGTTATCTATTTTCGTTCTCGCCCTTAGGTTTCTTATTTAGAGAGTCTGGCCCACTCTCGTCATATTCCACAATTCTAGTATCTTTTTGTCTCGTCAGCGCTTAAAGTTTTAAATCTTGCTGGACTTCTATCAATCATTCGGTCTACTACAGATTTAGCAAAAGTAGATACCTATCTTGTATCATTCTTTTAATGGTTTTGATAGTTTCTATTTTAAACTTGTTCATGACATCAATAAACTATATCCTGTTTATCACTACTTCAGCTTCTTTGAGGCATCTCTAATGCCTTTACCACAACAAATGTGAAGAACATGGTTCTCACGACGATTGTATTTTACTTTCCATTTGCCACCTTGCAAAATGACAATTCTACCTCAGTCGATTATCTCACATATTTTGCAATTTGAGATATATTATCATGCTTAAATCATGGCTTGTGCCAGCCAACCAAAGTTCATTGGAAAGCACCAACTTTTCTTCAGCATACGTGAACTTAGGGTTCCCATTAACAGGCAGTTAACCAACGGTTTCCGCTATCAGGGTTAAATCAACAGATAATAGAAGAGTCAGACAGAGTATGCACCACTGTTCCAAGAATTTCAGACTCAAAACATGAACACTGGCATCAATTGTAAGTATCATAATAAGATATAATTCTTGAACAGTAACCTAAATAGAAACAACCTTCATATCCACCCCGCTTGTGTAATTACAATCATCTAGTGCGTTTTAAGTATATCTGGCCATATGCCTATAATTCTGTCCACATTAGTATCTATTTCATTTCGAATTTTATCAAATTAGTATCGATATCATGTCTGATTCAATCCACATGAGTATCCATTTCATTTATAATTCGATCCACATTAGTATCCATTTAATTTCTAATTCGATCCACATTAGTATCCCTTTCATTTTTTATTCGATCCGCATTAGCATAATAATAATAAGAAGGAGGCATATTTTTAGCGCCTAATGTTTAGAAGCTCTAAGCGCTATACAACAAATATGATGAAATGACTACAAAACAAACGGAATGAACACATAGCAACGTGACGTACATATTAAAGGCAGGAAACATTATTAGGTCTTTCATTTTGTTTTTGCTGTCGAAAAAGGTAAGTTTTAAGAGCACTCCTGAACGTGATTACTGTGGTTTAAGTCCAATTTAAATTAACAGTTCGTTCCCCCTTGCTGGGCCCTGATATGAAATGAACGTTGTCGATATGGCTTCATTTTTATATGAGTATACGATAGTCAGAAGAGGAGCGTAAGTATCGTACAGGTGTGTACACATGGTTGAGGCCAGACAGATATGCCGAACTGGAGTTCCTATGTGAAACGTAGCACAGAGAACAAATTTGGTGTTTGCTTTTGGATCAAGTGGAACAGCAGTGTAGGGTAAAGAGCAGCGGAGAGGTGTGCTCAGATCGTGGTACTCTAACGATGTTCCGAGCATCTATGTTTTGAATGTTTTGAAGTTTATGTGATAGATATTGAAACAATCCACATATAACTGAGTTACAGTCTTGAACGTACTAATCAACACACAATTGTTTTAGTGGCCTAACCTAATACAGATTTTGAAGGAAGCTGAGGCGTCTCAGCTCAAGATATGCAGCCTGGAATATATGTTCATGACATGTTGGTGCAATGTGAGAGTCACGCTTATGTTTCCAACTTACTGTGTGAATTTAATGTTGGTATTGCTGATATGTATTGTTTGAGATAAAGGATGCGAATGAAAAAGTCATTCTCTTGTGATCAGAATCGTCCTACGTTTTATCATCATATATATGCAGTTTTTTACATGTCATCCATGATTTCACATCCAAAATGTACCTCTCTGCGGTATATCTAGGTGTCATCAGCGTACAATTGGTGAGACACTGGATCATGATATAAGACACTTGATAGCGTCTGAGTCTAATGAAGCAAACAGCTCCAAAAACACATAAATGTATCCATCTCATTTCTGAATCCGACACTCATAGTGGTACTCAGTTCCGTGTTGTGTTACATTCTACTCTTGTCATCTGAAAATGTTTCACTATTCTGGTTATTATTTTCTCATTTGACTGATTTGAATCATAACTTCCTTGTGAATTGGTTTGAATAATCCTCTCATGTACATCTTTATTCTAATAAAAACATCCTTTCCAAATATAATGTGTTAGTATGTAATTTCTCTTTTTTTAGCATGATGCTGCTTTATTTTCTTTTATATCATTGCCCAGTTCAAGTTATGTCCTTTGCAGCTCTTCAGAATTGTGTAACTGGGACAACTCTAACTATTCTACGACATTCATCATCATCAGTCTCTTAGCCTAGTGTGGTCGTTGAGGCACTCTGCTGCTGAACATCTGACCAGTTCCCTCCACTTGACTCGATCATGTGCCAATGCATGTGTCCCTGCAAAACGTTTCCTGGTCCATTCGGTGATATTGTCACTCCACTTTTTTCTCTGTCTACCTCTCCTTCTACCACCTTGGAAACTACCCTGCAGTACTGTTGTGGATAGACTGATGGCTCTAGTGACATGGCCATACCATTTCAGCTTTCTCTTTTCGACAATGGTGAGAAGGTCTTCATAATGGCCTACTTTGTGCCTGATGGTGTTGCGCAGGCATTGCCAACCAGCGATGATGCCTGCTTCCAATCCCAATGTTATTTCCTTTGCCTCTGGAACATCCTCGCTCCACCAAAAGCGGATCTCTTTAGTCGGAGGTCGCATTAACAAACTGTCTAGTTACAAAGTTTATATAACATATTACTGCAGACGATTGGAATATCTTTACGGGTTAATGTCATTAGAGACTGTACTATACCAACTCAGCTATCTCCCTTATATTTGACGTTCAAAGTGACACGGGTTAGTTTGACGGTTGTGATTACAATAAACATCAGGATTATTGATTGACGTTGTGAGTACACTATACAACATAACTTATGTTTGTCGGTTGTGAGTACACTATACAACAGGACAATTGTTTGACGGTTGTGAGTACACTATACAACAGGAATATTGTTTGACGGTTGTGAGTACACTATACAACAGGACTATTGTTTGACGGTTGTGAGTACACTATACATCACTATTGTTTGACGGTTGTGAGTACACTATACAACAGGACTATTGTTTGACGGTTGTGAGTACACTATACATCACTATTGTTTGACGGTTGTGAGTACACTATACAACAGGACTATTGTTTGACGGTTGTGAGTACACTGTACAACATGATTATTATTTGACTGTTGTGAGTACACTGTATTACAGGACTATTGTTCGACGGTTGTGATTACAATATTCAACTTGACTTTTGTTTGCTGGTTGTAAGTACACTATACAACATGACTATTGTTTGATGGTTGTGATTACAATATACAGCTGTGCTATTATTAGACGGTTGTGATTACAGTATACAGCATGACTACTCTCCAGACACTGCAATGTACATTTTAAATCAGAAGGACACTACTGAACAGTGCCTTCTATCCTATTAGTTGTTGTGTTAGTTGATCAAACAATGTTCCACTCGATTATCAACAAGAATGAGAATGTTTTACAATATGGTTAATAACTTCACAAACATGTCATCTGATTCGAGTCAACTGTTATTTCTGCATTATGTTTTTTTCGTTACTACCCAACAACTAACATATGTAAATGTTGTTTTGTTCTGTACAAACCTGAATAAAGGGTACAATCCTGATATTAATTAGTTGCCTTCCACCACACCTGACAGCGAACCCCAACCCCTCCAATTTGTTATATTAGTAATTACAGAATCTGGCGATTCACAATAACTATACCGCTTATTTATTTATTTATGTCCTTTTACAACTCATTAAACATTGTGAAATTGCTTTTATGATGATGATATAAACCCTCTTCCATAGCCCCAACCCCAAACGTTTGCTCTTTTAAAAGGCATCACTCTCTTTTCCTATGTACAAATATATGTAGCACGCTTATGGACCAAAAAGGGTCTTACTGTATTCGCCCCTGCATAGGTGACCATCATGGCGACGACAAAATCGCTGACGTTCTCCCTTTCTCGGTATCGCTTAATGAGATTGGCATAGTACAGCTTATATTGGCATGGTATAGCTTATATTTAGTCGGTAGTCGTATCCGATAGGTTTTACCTCCGACTTTGCCGACTTTGAGGTTCGACCCCCTCCAAGAAACTAGCAACTTGTGTTATTGGGGCAACTGCAACAACACCTTGTCGTATACGTCATGTTGGCATGGTTTTGCGCGCTTATCATAATACTGCGCTTAACGCAACTTCTCTTGCGTGAGGTTCTCCTGTGCCAGTAAACAAACTTCCTCCCGTTTGTTTCGCAAATCAGCGAGGTACTGATCAGAGTAGTAAGTATCTCTTCGACAGCGTGATCGTCCGTTTACAGCTATCTCAGTAAGACGATTCGGGCACATAGGTCCTCCCGTACAAGTTCTCAAAGGGCATAAAACCTAAACTCGCTTGGGGTCTTCCCGATATGCAGCTATGTATCAATTCCATTATGTATTAAGACCTCACAGCACTTGTTATATATATATATATATATATATATATATATATATATATATATATATATATATATATATATATATATATATAATAGCCGTATATGTTTCCTTGGAGATTTATAGCAATATCTTTTTAAATGGGAGAGGTGTTGGTATATGTTGCATTTAACCTATAGAAATATTTCTTAGATGAAACATTGCTCGATGCGGAAATATACAAAGTCCCTGCGTTAATTGTGTCAAGATCACGTGTAACGGCCGAACTTATTAACACAGAACCATTTTCACTTAGATCTACTGTTCTCAGATTGAACAAATTGTTTTACGTCAACGTCAAAATGCACAATTCTATTTCCTTGAAGGTTTAGTTCTTTCAGGTTTCGAAGAAAACAAATAATTTCTTTGGCAGAAAACTTAAGCCATTCCAGGAAAGATCAAGAGTCGCGAGAGCTTCATTCTTTGAAAGCATCTCTTCAAAATCAGGGAAGTAATGCATAGCGCTTAAATTGTTACGTTCTATACGTAGTATGCTCAAATTCGGGAAAGCGTTAAATAATTTCGGTGAAATTTATTCCATCCGATTGTGTGCGATGATTAAAAGTTTTTAAATACCAAATTATTACATTCATACTACAGTTTAAAAATATAAAATTGGAATTTCTGATATCAATATATTCTAATAAGATAGATCCACAATTAAGGTTTAAATGACCATCTATTAGTCGTATCGCTGACGTGAAAATTAAGTTGTCTTAAAGACCTTACATGTTTGCTTCATCCCCATTGCCTGTAAAGTACAATGCTAGATGGAATGAAATATGGATAAACATGTGATGAATACAAAATTTCTAATTCCCGTGTATTTAGAAGCGCCCAACTTATATAGTGCAAACGTAGACTTGGATTTTTACTCAAATCTATAGTTAGGAATACGCCCGATTCTAACGATCCAACAATGAAATGCATTCTAAGAATCTTCAGGTTATCCAAGCGAGGTAGAGAATTATTTGACATATGTGGCGATTTAGCCTCACAAGCGGATATGGTCAGCTTCAATACCTGACTCCTGGAGCTATCCTCAAAAGACATTCGGTTGAGAACGTCTTGTCTGGTTACCTTTTGTAATAACACGATGCTAAAGTTTATGGGCAGTACAAAATTACACAATGAGCTCTCATTACCAGGACAGACTCCATCAAAGGTACGCTTGACAGTTTTGAACCAACTTCCACTCTGGAAAGCATGAACAGGAGATTTTTAATATTGGTGTTGCTGATATATATTTTCAGAGGTAAAGGATGTGAATGAGAAAGTCTTTGTGTTGTGATCAGAATAGCCTCAGTGTGTTCATCACTATCATTCGACTAATGTGTTCATCACTATCATTCGACTAATGGGTTCACTGGACAACAGCACAAAATCAATGTACATAAAATGATATAGGTGTAATTTTTAATGTGTCCCATCCTTAACAAATTTGATGAGAAAAATACTTTAAATAACCTTTTGTGAAAAGAGCATTATGCTCAAATCAGTCTATCACCCTGTAGAAGCAGGCTGCAACCGAACATGTTTAAGCGGTCAAGGAAAATTGATCTCTAAAAGGACGTTTACATGGAATGATTCGTACAGCCAAATGTAACGACCTCTGTAATTAGATTGACTTGCATACAACTGGAGAGTAAGGTCAATGAAAGTAAAGATCTCCTTTAGCTAATTGTCTAGTTTTGGGAATCTTCTAATCATGATATTGAATACTTTACAACGTAATCCTCGAAACACTGTAGACATGGCCTTTAATATGGGTTGTGCACAGTGGGGTTACTCTTGATATGGTTTCATGTTATGGCGTTGTCCAAAATCACTATCAATGGTAACACATTCTGTAGATCAGTATACCTAAACAAAGGAAAAGGTAAGGACTTTAGTTGCATCCTATATATTGATTGGCAATGTATTTTATCGACAGACATAGATATAGTTGAAAGATAATGATGAAACTTGATTGACTTAAACACATAACACAATGTAACAGAGAATGAAAAAAAAACTAATCAAAAAGCAAATTACATAGACATTTTCACAATATAATAATAATAATAATAATAATAATAATAATAATAATAATAATAATAATAATAATAATATGCTGAAAACATATAAGATACAAAACATTATTAGGTATTTAAGTTTGTCCCTGCAGTCGAAAAAGGTGAGTGTTAAGAGTACTCTTAAAAGGGACCACTGTGTCTTAGTGTCTAATTTCAATGGGCAATTCGTTCCACATCGCCGTCCCCTGGTATGCAAAAGAACGTTGTCTATATGACTTCATTTTCACAGTGAAAACAATGCGGATACGATTGGCAGAAGCAGAGCGTAAGCATCTTGCTATTGTTTACAGATGGCCGAGGCCGAATAGGTATGATGTAATGGAGTCTGTCAGTGAAACATAGCACAGAGAACAAATATTGTGCTTAATTCTGTATAGAATTGATAGCCAGTGTAGGGTACAAAGCAGTGGTGAGGTGTGCTCTGATCGAGGTACTGTAAAGATGATCCAAGCAGCTGTGTTTTGAACGTTTTGAAGCTTCTGGAGTAAATATTGTGACGCACCAGACAGAATTGAGTTACAATAGTCCAGTCTTGAAAGTACTAGTGAACACACAAGTGTTTTAGTGGCATCAACTGAAAGATATTTACGAATGGAACTGATGCGTCTCAGTTCAAAATATGCAGTCTTGCATATGTTCATGACATATTGGTGCAATGTGAGAGTACTGTCTAAAGTAACACCTAGATTTCACACTGACTGTCTTTCATACTATGAAAATTTAATATTGGTGTTGCTGATATATATTTTCAGAGGTAAAGGATGTGAATGAGAAAGTCTTTGTGTTGTGATCAGAATAGCCTCAGTGTGTTCATCATTCATCTGCAGCTTGTTACATATCATCCATGATTTCACATCAGAAATTCACCTCTCTACTCCATGGATGGAAGCATCAAATTCAGTTGGATGGCTGGACTTGTATATTTGGTTGTCATCAGCATACAATTGGAGAGACACTGGCTGATGATCCATGACACTAGAGATAGGCTGATTGTACAGAATGAAGTCAACAGATCCAAGAACAGACCCCAGTGGAACACCACAACATACGTCAACTGGGCTAGACTGTATTCCATTAAAAATATAATTTGCGTCCTGTTGACAAAGTAGGAAATAAACCACTGTAAGGCTATATTCTTAATGCCAAATACATCCTGGAGACGGTGAAGTAATATATCATGGTCTTTTGTGTCAAATGCTGCAGACAAATCCAGGAAGGTGAGGACTGTAATCTTTCCACTATCCAAAGCAGAGAGAATGTCACTAAATACTTTCAGAAGAGTAGTTTCAGTACTGTGGCAAGGGCGATATGCAGATTGTACATTGTTAAAAAGACTGTTTGAATTCAAATGAGATACAAGTTGAGTTAGAACAACTTTTTCTAAGATTTTTTATATCAATGGAAGATTAGAAACTGGGCGGTAGTTTTTAAATCGTTATGGTCCAATGTTGGTTTCTTCAGCAGTGGCTTTACGATGGCAGTTTTGAAAAATGATGGGAATTCCACTGATGAGAGAGAGATATTAATAACATCAGTTAATGAAGGCAATATTGGGTCTAAGCACTCAAGCAGCAGTGATGTCGGAATTGGATCAAGTTCACAAGACTTTGGTGCACTTTTCATCACGATTGTCCGTACTAAATCAAAAAGAAACAGGTTCAAATGCTCCTAACGGTTGTCGCTGAAATTCTGCATCATAACTGTATGGTGACGAATCAGTTGAAATTGTGCTGTCAAGCGAATCTCTAATGGTTTGTACTTTGTCATCAAAGAAATTTGCAAATTGGTCTGGTAGGTCTAATGGAGAGAAGGTTGTTGGAAGTGGTGTACATTTGTTCCTTGACATTCGTTTGTTAGTTATCTCGAAGAGCTCTTTGCAGCTGGAACTCTCTGTGATCTTACTACTGTAGTGGGATGATTGGCTAAATGGACCATGTTTGTGACGTTCTTTTCAGCGGCTTCGTAGATTTGTTTATGAATAGTGAGTCTGGTGGAAAGCCAAAGCCTCTCTGATTTCGGCGATGTCTTTTAGCAGTGCGAAGCTGGTCCCTAACACTGCTATACCATGGAGAACACTTTTTTTATTGACTCTGCATTTGGTGGCTGGGGCATGATTTTCAAGCGATGAACGCAGGCAGTTATCAAGCTGTTAGATGTAAGAAAGTGATGTTTTCTTGGATGGCATGCATGAATTTGGTTCTATTTATCATACAGAGGTTTATCTTAGTAGCAAATAGAGGTGGAGGGTTAGGGACTGATACGTCGAGATGGCATACAATGCAGAGGTGATCCGATGCAAGTTCGTGGGATACAAGGGTGGATTGCAGAATATAATCATCAGGTCTATAAAGAAACCAGTCTAAAATGTGACCAAGTTTATGGGTAGGTTGGTTAACTGACTGTTTAAGATTGAAAACATGAATGGAATCTAGGAGTTTTTACATGTATGGTTTACCAGGACAGTCAAAGTGAAAGTTGAAATCTCCAAGAACAATTAGGTTGCCACCTATCGAATTTCCATACTCCAGAAGATTTGGAAACTGCTCCAAAAAGAGAGATTCAGTCAGTTTGTTTATTTCTACTAGGAGGAGAACGGTAGAGACAGAAAAAATGGACTTTCCTTTGTTCCAGTGTGAGCGGAATGTAACCAAATATCAGTCAGGAAGAAGACGTAAATATTCTGGTCGTTAATAAAATTAACAATTTTTTGGCGCTTTTCCGGTGATCCTACTGATAGAGCGTTGAATAATGCAATATGTAGTGGTATCCCTGGGACAGTTGACACAACGGTTGACGATTTAAGAGAAAATTGAACCAGGTTATTAAAATTAACGGCAGAATTTTTAAGTTGTTTATCCGTTACGGGCGAAAGGGAGATAACTGGAATTCTTCTTCCTGTTCTACGCCGGCCAGCTTTGAAAGAACGTTTCTTTTCTCGCTTCCGTTTACATTTAAGAAATGATGAATGTATTCCCAATTCGTTTAGACTTGAGCACAATGTAGTATCTAGAACCAAGGTGTGATCATTTAATCCAATTAATGAGGATCCGTCGTATTGTAAGCGGTGACGTGACGACGTTTTATTAAAAAACAAATGACGTCTTAACATTTGGACAAAACAGCTGAGAAAAATACTAATTGTTCTTGTTTCCAAAACAAGGAGATGAATTAACACATACGAACGGAATGCATGATGAAACACAATGATGTAGACGATAATAAATAACAAGCACAAATATCATAAATATAGCACTAAATCGGAAGAGCCTATCTCGAGCAGTTAAGCGATGGCGGCCATCTTTCCGGACTAGCATTACGTTATCATTCAACATCATATTTGTTATCAATAGCTTACATTTCAAAAAAAGGATGTGATGTCTATTTGTAACGTCAAGAAACGACCATGGAAACGGAAGCGGTTTATCTGCTTTAATAAGACGACGATCGAAGAGCACAATTGCAACAATGTTGCCAATTCGGGACGATTGAGAACGTAATGTCTATATGTGATTGTGAAATGAAATAAACAACTGAACCAGCCGAGATTCATTCATTATGTATGAGTTAAAGTTTCCCCAAAACATTGAATTAATTGACATCCTGCGATATTATGCTAATTGTAATATAAATTTAATTGTATTTGTTGTGATTTTTAAAATAGGTGATATACTTGGCTGAAATACATATGTTGCTATAATTGTTATATAAATTATATATTGTATGTGTTGTCGAATTAACCGTGTCATTAGTTGTACGATACTGCCATGCCATTGGTTTTACTATAGCTCAATATCATTGGTTGTACGATACCTCAATGTCATTGGTTGTACGATACCTCAATGTCATTGGTTGTAAGATACTGCCATGTCATTGGTTGTAAGATACTGTTATTTCATTGGTTGTACGAAACCTCAATGACACTGGTTAGAATCTATTAAAACCGTTATGAGAAAATATCGATAGGTACTTTTGCTTAAACTGTAGTAGACCGAATGAATAAGAGAGTTAGAAATTGAAGCGCTGACAAGACAAAAAGAAATTTAAATTTTGGACTATAACGGGATTGAGCCAGACTAAAGTGATCACTGTGCTTTGTGTCATATTAAACGGGCAATTCGTTCCCTGTTGCTGGGACCTGATATTAAATGAACGTTGCCGATATGACGTCGTTTCATATGAGTATACGATAGTCAGAAGAAGAGCGTAAGTATCGTACAGTTGTGTACACATGGTTGAGGCCAGACATATATGTCGGACTGGAGTCCGTATGTGAAACGTAGCACAGAGACCAAATTCGGTGTTTGCTTTTGGATCAAGTGGAACTCCAATGTAGGGTAAAGAGCAGCGGAGAGGTGTGCTCTGATCGTGGAACTTTAACGATGATCCGAGCAGCTACGTTTTGAAGGTTTTGAAGTTTCTGTGGTATATATTGAAAGAATCAACATTTAAATGAGTTACATTCTTGAAATTACTAATCAGCACACAATTGTTTTAGTGGCCTAAACTAAAGCAAATTTTGAATAGAGTTGAGGCGTCTCAGCTCAATATATGAAGCCCTGAATATATTGTAATAAATTTGGAGTAAGTGTTAGTGAATTTGAACCATGCTTGGGTCGTTAGTAGTGATTTTGGGTACAAGCCGAATGCCTGTCCCTTTCGTAACATAGTCCATATTAAAATTCAGTGGTGTATACAAGTAGTGTGATTGAAAAGGCAGCATTTATGGTTGGAAATCAGTAAATTATAGAATGGAATCAATAAGTTGGAACTTGGTAGGTACCGTTTATGTGGCCATAGTGGAAAATTGGCGTATGTATATGAGCGTGATACGCCGGAAATTCTGTGGATGGACTGGCCTAGGGTCGCGCAGTTAAATATTTCCCAGTTAGTAAGGGAATACTGGTGTAATTTCTATGGCATGACAAGCTATCGGTACGGAAAACGGATGATAATGAAGAAAAACCATGTAAAGGTGCAGTTAATGGACGTTTGGGCAAGTTGTCTCCTCTGGGTCGCCCATTGATTACAGCAAAGATTAATAATTATAGCAGACACGTCTTTCTTTCCATTTTACAACTCAAGTTGTATGGAAGTCTTTGGAAATTTGGGGAAAACATATGACTTCCAGCGTGACCCGCGCCAGGGTTTTGACACCGCTCGGTCAAGTGAATACCCCTGTGCTTGTAACAAGAAAAATTTCTGGTGGCAGCGTTTTGGGATATGTGTGAATAGTTCTGTCATGGTTTGCAATTTATTCAGAGTTATTATGTGTGAAACTGACTATTGCTTCGCATTTGGAAAGAAAGAGGAAAGAAATATTATGGCTAGTGCGACTTTAATTTCGTTTATTGAGATTTCGCGACATTTGGTCTGCGAGAGTAGATATATGCATTTGCTGCTGAGAAGGATTTTTAAGAGGAGTACTATGTTCAAGCAGGATGGAGTGTTTTATCCGGGATATAGTACAGCGATGACACAAGTATTGTATTTGGTAGGTCGCGCAGAAAGCGAGAAGTTGAACAGACATTTTTATGATAGTCGGCTGTGTTAGTATTTTTACTTATGTTAGAGTGAAGGCATTAGCTGGTTATTATTTTTAAAGTTAGTAGTTTACAAGAACAATTAATAAAAGCAAAAGAACGTGTGTTTGACAACACCTTCTCCCCGCTGTATTTGGTAAATTCATAAACCTTATGCTGTATTTATTGAAATTCAGTAAGGGATTCGGGGGCTTATAATAATAATAATAATAGCAATAACAACCGCATACGGTTTCATTGGTCTTAAATAGCAATTGGTAGTGTGCTACCAAGTACATCGACACAGGCAAATTGTGAGTATTGAAAGAGTATTATAAATTATTAGGATGGCTACAGGCAGAGGTACACCTACCTCATTATTGAATACGCCTTTACCACAGTCTGTGCATTGGCGACTCTTGTCGCCATTGTCGCCTATTGATAGGAGGCCAAGAAAGTTAATAGACGTAGACAGTGGTGTTCAATGCTATGCGACTTCAACTCCGTGCGAGGCCGATAGTGGCAATGTACGTGCACTTGATGGATGGGCTGAAGATCTGAGGTTCAGAACCATTAAAGAGAGTGTGCCTGAGGACGTGAAGGCAGACATTTATGATCGAACCACGTACTCAGTATCCAAGGGAGCGAGTAGTTCGCCTACTGATAGTCTGCTTCAGACCATTGACACACTCATTACGGACAAGTTTGACAGGTTAAGTACCACCATGGGTCATTTGTTGACAAAATGTTCGAATGGGAGCCGCAGTGAGGTTAAGGAAGTAAGGGAGACGCCAGACTTTCAGTTGAGCAAGAAGGTCGAAACTGCAAAAACAGAACTCTGTGCTTCTGCGCCTCCAACTAGAAATAAGGCAACAGTTAAAGCAAACATTTATGATGGTTCTCGACCTTTTCTCGACTATATGACACATTTCGAACACTGCGCTATGATTAATGAATGGAGCGAAACTGAAAAGGGATTGCGTTTGGCAGCGTGTTTAAGGAGAGACGCTCTCCAAGTCTTAACCGATCTCCAAGTCCAGCCCGGTCAAGTCGAATTTGAGAAATTGAAAACTTCATTGGAAGCTCGCTTTGCGCCTCGTAACCAAGATGAGTACTACAAGGCACAGCTTCGAAGCTGTTTCAGAAAAAAAGGAGAAACGCTCCCTGAATTAGGTCAAACGATACAGAGACTGGTTTCTTTGGCATATCCTGGTTGCCCGCCTGATATCCGCGATAGGCTTGCAAAGGACCATTTCTTAGGGGCAGTACAAGATGAAAACCTAAAACTTGAAATTTGGCGGCATCACCCTAGTAGTTTGCAAGAATCCATCAGAGTAGGGGTTGAATGGGAGGCTTTCCTGCGTGCTGGCGTAAGACAGAAGCCAGTAAGTTCTGCATGTAGAGGCTATGAAGAGTCAGAAGACAAGGACGACGATAGTACAAATATAACTGAAATAGCAAGGTTACAAGCAAAAGTAGAAGAATTAATAAAACAAAATAAGAAATTGACTGAAAAACATCAAGATGCATTAGGTCGTTGGCACGAGTCGGGGGATAAGCAACGCGATTCAAGGCGAACAGGGGTCCAGTGTTGGAATTGTAATGGTCGGGGTCATTACCAAAGCGAATGCACCAAGCCTTTAAACAGATACAATGAACGATGGAGAACAAGAGGCCAAAGAGAGGGAGATTCTAGGAGGACAAGAACAGAAAACGCCAAACCTGTACGTTATGTAAACGAGGAGCCGGGACTATACACGCAATGTTGTGTTAATGGAGTGGAGCTCGCTTTACTAGCAGACACAGGCGCTGCTGTTTCGATCATCAGCAAGAGGCGGTATGAAACACTTGGTCATATAAAGCCAAAACTCAATTAGTCAACTAATCAGTGCATCCAGTAACAAAATTGAAACATATGGTCAGGCTGAATTTTGCATTGCTTGGACAGGTGTCAGAAGGCGACATGTTTTCGTTGTAGCTGACATTAGGCCCGATGGAATACTTGGGTTAGATTTTTTTCGGCTGCATAAGTGCGATATTAGTATTACGCAGTGTACACTGCAGATGCAGGGACTAAAACTCCCATGCCACTTTGCGGGGTCTATGGGCTGTCATCGTATCACCTTGGCTGAAAACATCATTGTCCCGGCAGAGACGGAAGTTATCACGCGAGGTTGGATGGCGAATGTTGGTTGTGGGAAGCTAGCTACAGAGTCAGTGCTAGAGCCTCTATCGATGTTTAGGCATGAAACTAAAATCCTTGTCGCGCGAGCCGTCATTAAGACGATGGACGGAACAGTGCCAATACGGTTGCTAAACCCGACTAAAGAGGTGGTAAACTTGCAGGCTGGTGTTTGTTGTGCTGAAGCCAGTGCGGCCCTATCGACACACATTGTCGAAAGTCAGAAACCGGATTCGAACAGCAGTCTGCCTTCACATTTAACTGAATTGTTTGAGAAGTCAAGCGTCCATTTGACTCCGGATCAAGCACGAGGCCTAAGCAAACAATTAAGTGAATTTTGCACAGTGTTTGCTAAAGATGATGACGACTTGGGCAGAACAAACTTGATCAAGCACACTGTCAAAACAGGCAATACCGCGCCAATTAGAGTCCCACCTAGAAGATTACCGTTCCAGCTCCGTCAGGAGATTGACATACAAGTTGACGACATGCTTAGAAAAGGGGTTATAGAACCGTCTGTAAGCCCTTGGGCTGCCCCAGTGGTCTTAGTAGCTAAAAAGGATGGGAAGAAGAGGTTTTGCGTAGATTATAGGGCGCTAAATGCAGTTACAGAGAAGGATGCGTACCCTCTTCCTAGAATTGATGATAGTCTCGATTCACTGTCAGGTATGAGCTGGTTCTCCACATTAGATTTGATGTCAGGGTACTGGCAAGTAGAAATTGAGCAAGCAGATCGGCCTAAGACAGCGTTTGCAACGCGAAGGGGTCTCTATCAGTTTAAAGTCATGTCGTTCGGTTTATGCAACGCGCCTGGGACCTTTGAACGACTTATGGAAGCCGTCCTAGCCGGGTTGCAATATGAAGTTTGTCTAATTTGCCTCGACGACGTTATAGTTTTCGGGAGCACGTTCAATCAGTTGCTTGAAAGACAAGCGCGCGTCTTTACCCGTCTTCTAGGGGCTGGCCTAAAGTTGAAACCCAGCAAATGTACACTATGTGCGAGAGAAGTTAGGTATCTTGGTCACACTATTTCCGCAGTTGGAGTTGCAACTGATCCTGAGAAAGTGGCAGCTGTTTTGAAATGGCCTACTCCAAAATCAATTACCGCAGTGCGGAGGTTCCTAGGTTTTTGCAGTTATTATAGGCGGTACGTAAGAAACTTTGCCGATATTGCAGCTCCCTTACATCAGCTAACGACAAAGAATTCAGTTTTCCACTGGACAGAATTACATCAGGCGGCATTCGAAAAATTGCGTAAAGCGCTTTCCTCTGCACCAGTGTTGGCTGTACCGGACTTCAATAGCCCCTTTATACTCGACACAGATGCGAGTGGTGAAGCCATAGGTGCTGTCCTGTCCCAGAACATAGATGGCAAAGAAAGAGTGGTAGCTTACGCTAGTCGGTGTTTGGACAGGACAGAACGTCAGTACTGTGTCACTCGTCGTGAGCTGTTGGCTGTCGTACATTTTATTCGTCACTTTAAGACATACCTTTATGGGAGAAATTTCAAGGTACGCACTGACCACAGTAGCCTGCGATGGCTCATGAGCTTCAAAGAGCCAGAGGGACAGTTGGCCCGTTGGTTGGAGCAGTTATCAGAATATGATTTTGTGATAGAACATCGCCCTGGAACTAAACATGCCAATGCTGATGGCTTGAGTCGCTTACCTTGCAGCGGGTGCAGATACTGTAGCAAATGTAGCGTGGGATTATCTGCTATACGGCTAGACAGTGGGATACATTTTGGAGGGATACAGAGACAAGATGCTACTTTGTCACGAGTAATTAGTTGGGTTGAGAGGCAGCAACGCCCTGCATGGGAAGAGGTATCTGGGAATAGCGCAGAAGTTAAGGCGTTATGGGGGACATATAAATTATTAGAGATGTCAGACGGGATACTTGTGCGAGTTTGGCTAGATCGTTCTGGAAAGCCAGTTAAAAGGTTCATCGTCGTACCATACAGTTGGCGGCGTGAAGTGCTAAAACAATGCCATGATGGAGCCGCCGGGGGACATTTAGGTGTCGACAAAACCCTCAGTAAAGTGCGTCAACGTTACTATTGGCCCGGTATGCGGGATGATATACGTGACTACTGTGCGACATGCTCCGTTTGCGCTCAGCATAAAAGTCCCAAGCAGAAGCGCCGGGCGAAACTTCAGGGCATATCGGCTGGTGAAGCAGGAGAGCTAGTAGCCTTGGATATTTTGGGACCCCTTACGAAGACAGACGAAGGCAATGCATATATCCTGGTAATTGGAGATCATTTCACTAAGTGGATAGAGGCGGTGCCTCTACCTAATATTGAAGCCATCACGGTTGCAAGAGCGTTGTTGGATAATTTTATTTGTAGATTTGGTGTACCTCGTGTACTATTATCTGACCAAGGCCGACAGTTCGAAAGTGCCGTATTCAAAGAGCTCTGTGTAATGTTAGGGATTAAGAAAACGCGAACGTCTCCCTATCATCCGCAATGTAATGGGATGGTGGAACGGTATAACAGAACGTTATGCCAGATGCTTGCAGCATATGTAGATGATAAACCAGAAAACTGGGACCAGTACCTTTCTCTTACGAGCATGGCCTATCGTGCATCTGAGCACACTTCCTCTGGATTCACCCCAAACAAGCTGATGCTGGGTAGAGAAGTGATTCTCCCTACAGATCTTCTAGTTGGCAAAACACCAGACGAGGCCCCAAAGAATCTGTCTCAATTTGTGGCAAATTATAGAAATGCAATGTGGGAGGCAAACGAAGAAGCACGAAAACAATTAGGCACAGCTATTCGGCATCAGAAAGTCGCCTATGATCTCAAGGTTCACGGCCAGTCTTTTAGTGATGGTGACATGGTGTGGTTGCACCAGACACTAAGAAAGAAAGGTAAATCACCTAAACTTATGGTCAAATGGACTGGACCGTGGCGAATTGCAAAGAAGATAACGGATGTTACATACCTGATTGCACGGACCGATCATAAGGCGACTCAGATTGTTCACTTCAACCGACTAAAACCATGCTTGGTGCGACCTGAGAGTGAACACCAAGACACCGATGGCCAGGAAAATATGCACGATAGCGGTGATGAAACCGATAGGGAAGAAGAGGAATCACCATATCCAATTACAGCCCAAAGGGCCAAGTTAATGGAACAAAGAAGGGCGCGACGAAGAAACGATGCTGTGTTGTACTAAGGTGCACACATACATTGTAAATGAGTTCAGATATGTCATGTGCTAGTAGCACTGACAATGAGTAAAACTCCAAAATTTGAATAAGCGTCATACACCAGTAGAAACGGCAAATAAAAGTTATAGATGGGTGGGTAATAATTTTTCCCCGTGATTATTACATGGATGGGTAGAGACAATTGGTCAACGGGTGACAATTAAAAGCCGCGCAGTTACAATTACCGGTAAATCAGAATGCGCCCAAAGGCTATGTAAATAACTTGATTATTGGTGTGATTATTTGTTTTATATTTTTAAATTCTGTGACGACAGATGTCGGTCTTGATTGGTGTTTTATTATTGTATGTATTAGTTTTATAATTTGTAATCATGTGGTGTTAGAGCAGAAAAGTTCTAGAAGTTGTTGCTGCATGAGACCAGGTGGTAAATTAAGTCTAGTTGTTTGAATTGTGCTTGGAGTTAAACATGGCTGAATTGAAAGAAAATAAGGGTATTATGTATGGGTGTTTGGAGGCTGGTGGACTATTTGTTTTATTTTTATTTTTGTGTTGCTGTAGGGTACGGTTAAGTGGTGAAAAGATGATTGAAAAGGCAGTGTCAAGTCTAGCGTTCTGTTGGTGACAATAGGGTCGCGCCAGATGGGCGTTGAAGTCATGGTTGACTTATTTTTGAGGTTCTTAAGAGGTCGTGTTTCATTTGAAGAACGCATTCTCTAACCTCGTGTAGTACAGGACGGATCCTGTATTTTGATTGTCATTGAACTGTTAGCGACTTGCCAGTTGAGAATTGATTTATACAGAGCACATTAAGAAGGAAGAAAGAAATCGTCTACACGCATCTTCATGATCATATATGGTTCAGCGAGGTTTTCATCATGCATAGTTTGACTTGTCTGCATAAATGGAATGGTGTCAATTTGGAAAACTGTGAAGGACAATTCAAAGCACGTGTTAGTTATTTAGCAGCATGAAGAAATTGTAGTGCACACCACAATTATAGTTGAATCGTTATGTGATAGTGTTCCAAACTTTAGCGTTTGGGGATAGGTTTTCTTAGGGATTTAGGTAACAACTGGTGTGGAATTTGTAGTGAATTAACAGTGAAAGAAACAAATAGGATCGTCTGGCACAGACTGAGTTGAAAAATATTTGGGCATTGAAGTCATGGTTGACTTGTTGGAGGTTAGTAAGAGAAGGTGTCTCTGAAGAACGCTAACCTCGTGATGTGTACAGGTGTACCAAGGTCTATTAGGAGAACGTGTGTCCTGGTGGAAACGCAATCTCCAGACCAGAGTTTTAATGTAAAGAGGAATGGTTCTGGTTGCATTTGATGTCTGTTGTTAGAGACCTATGCTTAGACAAGTCAATTTCGAGGAAGTCGTGAGGGAGTTTGAACCCGACTAAGTGGTTGAAACATTATTTCATCTTGGATTCAACTTGTTTAGATTTGGATAGTTTATGTTGTTGTATATAATCATATTGGTAATCGTTTATCGGGTGTGGGGTTAAATTTAGAAAAAAAAAAAAAATAACAAAAAAAAAAAATAAAATACTTCAAATTGTGATTTAGATCACAGAAATGTGACGTTTGTGTCACTCGGGACGAGTGATCTTTTCAAGGCGGGGGTAATGTAATAAATTTGGAGTAAGTGTTAGTGAATTTGAACCATGCTTGGGTCGTTAGTAGTGATTTTGGGTACAAGCCGAATGCCTGTCCCTTTCGTAACATAGTCCATATTAAAATTCAGTGGTGTATACAAGTAGTGTGATTGAAAAGGCAGCATTTATGGTTGGAAATCAGTAAATTATAGAATGGAATCAATAAGTTGGAACTTGGTAGGTACCGTTTATGTGGCCATAGTGGAAAATTGGCGTATGTATATGAGCGTGATACGCCGGAAATTCTGTGGATGGACTGGCCTAGGGTCGCGCAGTTAAATATTTCCCAGTTAGTAAGGGAATACTGGTGTAATTTCTATGGCATGACAAGCTATCGGTACGGAAAACGGATGATAATGAAGAAAAACCATGTAAAGGTGCAGTTAATGGACGTTTGGGCAAGTTGTCTCCTCTGGGTCGCCCATTGATTACAGCAAAGATTAATAATTATAGCAGACACGTCTTTCTTTCCATTTTACAACTCAAGTTGTATGGAAGTCTTTGGAAATTTGGGGAAAACATATGACTTCCAGCGTGACCCGCGCCAGGGTTTTGACACCGCTCGGTCAAGTGAATACCCCTGTGCTTGTAACAATATCTTCACATGTTGATGCAATGTGAGAGTAACACCTAGGTTTCGTACTAACTGTGTGAATTTAATATTTAACCCTAACCCTGTGACAGTCAGCGCCAGAAATCAAAGTGTTTGTGTACATTTTGGATCCTTAAATTTACCACATTACAACATCAAATAAACACGAATAATAGATATGTTCCATGACAAATATATTGCAACAGTTGTCTCCCACTACACCTGACAGTCAACACCAACTGTTCGAATTTTTTATATTAATAATTACATAATCTGTTTGTTCACAATAACTATAACTATAGCGCTTATTTATTTATTTATTAATTTATGTATTCACTATACAGTGTCAAATTATTCTCGCTTTTATCATGATGGTATAACCCCTCTTCTATCGCCCTAACCCCAAACGTTTCACCTTTTAAAACAAATATATGTAACACGCATAAGGACCATAAAGGGCCTTACTGTATTCGCCCCTTCCTAGGTGATGATCGTGGCGACGACAAAATCGCTGACGTTCTGCATTTTTCGGTATCGCTTAAGGAGATTGGCATGGAATAGCTTATATTAGGTCGGCAGTCGTATCCGATTGGTTTGACCTAAGACTTTGTCGATTACGACGTACGGCCCCCTCCAAGAAACTTGCAACTTGTGCTCTTGGGGAAACTGTGGCGTGGTTTCGCGCTTGTCGTAATACTTCGCTTGACGCGACTTCACTCGCTTAAGGTTCGCCTGTGCCAGTGAACAAACATCCTCCTATTTGTTTCGCAAATCCGCGACGTACAAATAAATAATACGTATCTCTTCGACAGCAGGATCGTCCGTCCACAACTGTATCAGTAAGGCGATAGGGCCACGTAGGTCCTCCCGTACATGAGTTCAAAGGGAAAAAGAACCTAAACTCACTTTGGGTACTTCCAGATATGCAGGTACATAACGATTCCAATCTTTGGGGCAACCTAAGCACAGCATCTTAAACGTGTTCTTAAATATCCTGTTAAACAGTTCACCCAGTCTGTTACATTCGGGGTAATACGGTGTAGTAGTGAGTTGTTTAAGCAACATTAGTAATCGGTCAAGTTCTCGTCAGATAGGGTAACCAAATCCCAAACAGCGTTAGAGCGACGGTTTCCGAATCAATATTACGCAACGCGACGGCATACAGATATTGGGTAGAGTAATCAACGACCGTTAGAATAAACCGATATCAATCCGACGACGGCGGTTTTATTGGTCCGATAAGTCCATCGCGACGATCTGTGAGATTTAACACTTCAACTCGCTTCTCTTCAGGCACGACGACTTGCTTAAAGTGTTCGCTGACGTTCCTGGCGTGCCAATACAAAATCCTCTTCTTGTACGCGAACTTCACGACGGCAATCGGACTTTCCTCTCCGTTTTTTCTTCAGCGTATTTGTGCAGCTGCGTCAGAGTTGTGTGGTCCTGCTGTAGCTGCCTCTATTCGGACTTGTCCAGTAAACGTTTACGCTATGTTTCTTGAGCACATCGTAGTCTTCAGCCTCGTCGGCAGCTAAGCTGTGGTAAGCTTCGCAAGCTGCGTATTGCAAAAAGGCTGAGACCGTGATCGCCCAATGTTGCGACGAAATTATGTGAGCTGTCGTGAGTTTGTTAAATTGTAGGAGAAAATCTTCAATGGACTAGTCTTTCTTATTGAATCGCGGCATAGTTATCTATATCATTCGATGGTCGATGAATGGTTCGTACGCTGAACCCAATGATCGTACTGGAGTTGTCCCTTTCGTTAGCCCTAGCTGATACCCTTACCTTTTCCATTTCGAGAGCGTGAGCGATCTCTCGTTCTTTGTGGTTGCTTATATCTGGGCCATCTCCATCTAGGTTTCGCTTTCGGCGGCTTTATCTGCCTTCCATTTTTATGCGTTCTTCTATGAACGATACTATGCGATCTCCCTCGTAGCCCAGATTTTCTTAACCATCTGTCTTTCAGTAGCTATTTATTATTATGCTATCAATAAATGGTACCTTGCCTCAGCTTACTAAACAATTAACAGATGTAAACATTTCTAACCAAATACTTACCTGTCGACCTCTAACTTAGCCAGTAAAGATATTTTCTCGATATTTACTTCACAATTATTGCAAGTAATCAAAAATCTACCAAGCATGGAAATAATGAAAATCGATCAAAATCAAATAAACATGATGGAAAATATCTCACACTGTTCAGATCTACTACCTAACAAATAAACTTTAAATCGTGAAGATAATAGTTATGTCTAATTCATATCCCAGAAAAAAGCGCCATGTAGAGGTCCTAATGGAATAGGTTTGGGTGGGATGCTACCAGCATTATATTTAATTATTACATAAGACCCACCCTTGGTCGTAGTTTTTAGATATTGAAGTAGTGATAGAGTGATGCAATGCTCCGAGCTCCAAGTAAGCGGTGCTGACTGTTAAATTACTGAATACACAAATGTTGAAATTAAAATTTACAACAATTTCATACCATTCAATAACAGACAGTCATTGAATTGAATATTACAATCCTATCACTCGTCTTTCGCTCGCCTAAGTGACTGCCAATTCATAATCTGACTTAGTGTTTTAGATTATACTCCTGTTCTGTGTTCCTATACATCTGTATTATGCTTCTTTTCCCTTGACTGGCACTCTAATTCCCCTAAAGTCTATTAAATTCTGCCACCGTTCTCTCATTTTCTGTCTCCCAGACTATCTTGCACTTCTTGCAAGATAGTTTAGCTTCTACTGCCGTTTAGTTTTCAATATGAATTAAGCTTGCGACTCCAATGGTCGCCACGTCTTGCTCAGCCTGCCAAGGGTGGTTTTACCTGTGAATTCACTTACCTCTGTGAATTGCACTCTGCCAACATAAGGCTCCAGTCACGAGTTCGTATGTCCATGTTATAACGCACTGGACTTTACACTTCATTGATTGCAAGGCTGACATCGTAACATTATTGACGAGGAATTATTAGCCCCAGGGTCTAGCACATACATGTTGCAATCTGGTTATCGTTCCTTACAACGTAACACAGTGACACAAAACGATTTGATGTTCCAGCTGGATTAGTAACCTTTGTCGAAAGTGTTTTTGATTTTACCAACGCGCACCTAATCTCCTGCACTAAACATTTCACCTTTCTTCGGGATAGCCACTGTTGGGAACGTACCAAACACATGCTCAAAAAGTGTCAGTTCGTTGTCAGGAGTCACACATCTTACAGGGCACATCCGATGCTCTGATTTTATTGTTTAATTTTAGTTTCCCTACTGTGTGGATAGTAGATGGAGGGTGTTTTTTTTTTAAGCTGCCCTTCTGTCTGGATTGTATATTTAGAGTGTGTATTAAAAGCTCCATTAGTGTTTTGTCTCCTCTAACCGTGTTTGGATAGTATAGTTTATGTTCGTATGAAAATAGAAGAAACCAAAAGTCAATATTTAGGGCCACGCATATGCCTCAAAAAGATATGTATTCTCTTTATCATATATGTGTATCTTTATTTGTGTGTTTGTTTACCCTTCCCGCCAAGCGTTTTTTAATTGCTATATAGCTTATGAACTATCTGAACTTGCTGTACCCGCTATCCGCTGAAAAAGGTGAACTTAACCGCTACCAGCTATTAATTAAACTAGCGGAATTTACCCGCCACCTGCCATTTACTGAACTAGCTGAATTTACCCACCACCTGCCATTCAAATGAACTATCTGAATTTATGCACCATTTGCAACTTACTGAACTAGCTGAATTTAATCACCACTTGTCATTCACTAAACTAGCTGAATTTACCCACAATCTGCCATTCAATGATCTAGCTGAATTTACCCACCATGTGCCATTCAATAAACTAGCTGAATTTAACCATCACCTGCCATTCAATGAACTAGCTGAATTTACCCACCACCTGCCATTCACTGAACTAGCTGAATTTACCCACCACCTGCCATTTAATGAACAAGCTGAATTTACCCACCATGTGCCACTTACTGAACTAGCTGAATTTACCCACCATGTGCCATTCAATGAACTAGCTGAATTTACCCACTAACATGCTGACTTTGTTTACTGTTTGGTCTAATTTAGGTCCGCTCCTTGCTACCTTGTTTCAAATTGCTTGTACCGTTCCAAGACCTCTTTTTGGACTGGATTGCCGATAGAGACTGTAAATGCGGAGTCTCAATCGTACCGGGCTGGTGGTGGTGGGTCTGTAATGTAGTTTCCCATTTGAAGCTCAATCGTCCCACTATAATACTTGTTTTCAACTACACACTCAGCTATATGCAATTATCACCTTATAGCTTTCTCGCTAAATGCCCTTCCATCTTTCTTATCTATTTCTCTCGAATTCACGCATATATAATAACATGTTAGCTTAAAAATGAGAAAGAAGCAGTAACGACAGTAGTTGAAGTGTACAAGTAGTTGTAGTGGTACCAACATTTGTAGTGGTACCAATAGTTGTAGTGGTACCAGTAGTTTTAGTGGTACCAATAGTTGTGGTGGCGCCAGTAGTTGTTGTGGTACCAACAGTTGTAGTGGTACCAATAGTTGCAGTGGTACCAGTACTTGTAGTGCAACCAGTAGTTGTGGTGGCGCCAGCAGTTGCTGTGGTACCAACAGTTGTAGTGGTAAAAATAGTTGTAGTAGTACCAGTAGTTGTAGTGGTACTAGTAGTTGTGGTGGTGCCAGTAGTTGTTGTGGTGCCAACAGTTGTTGTGGTACCAATAGTTTTTGTGGTACGAATAGTTGTATTGGTACCAGTAGTTATCATGGCACTGAATAGTTGTAGTGGTAGCAAAATAGTTGTATCGGTACCAGTAGTTGTAGTGGTACAAGTAGTGGTATCAACAGTTGTAGTGGTGCCAATAGTTGTAATGGTACCAGCAGTTGTATTGGTACCAATAGTTGTAGTGGTATGAATAGTTATGGTGGTACCAGTAGTTGTATTGGTACCAACAGTTGTTGTAGTGGTGCCAGTAGTTGTTGTGATGCCAGTAGTTGTAGAATTGCCAATAGTTGCAGTGGTACCAATAGTTGTGGTGGTGCCAGTAGTTCTTGTGGTATCAGTAGCTGTTGTGGTGCCAGTAGATGTTGTGGTGCCAGTAGCTGTAGTGGTGCAAGTAGTTATAGTGGTACCAATAGTTGTTGTGGTGCCAGTAGTTGTAGTGGTATGAATAGTTGTTAGCGCACAAGTAATAGTAGTAAATGCGAATTTATGTTAGAATGATTGTACGCTCTCGATTCAAATATATATATATATATATATATATATATATATATATATATATATATATATATATATATATATATATATATATATTCATCTGAATACACATTATTCACAATATGATCATTAAACACATACAATTATGTATGATTTGCCTTCACTAATTATGGACTAATTTTTCGTTGTTTTCACTCTGTCAATTTCAGATTACACAACGATTTCGTTTTTGTTCTGTAAAAGGAAGATTATGAGGACCAATATTGATATTAAACAGGATGCTGATACAAGACGTTGCTAATAAATAGTTTTTACAGAACACTGGAACTACTCAAAAAAAGAAAGTCATCACTAGTTTTCAAAAATAAACATCAATCAAGCGTTTACTTGAAAATGACCCCAATTTTGAAACCCGTAACAAATGTCAATTTTTAACGTCTTACTGACTATTTGGATTTTATAGTACAGCTTTACCGTGCGTTAAGGCATACTTGTGTGGGCATCAACTGTGAAAAGCCGGTTAAACATCTTGTACAAAATTATACATGTATCACTGAACTATCAGAACTTCTGTGCATGATTCATAGTTCCACTTGTACTATTTAAAGTCGTCTGCGTCGTTGATAACAAGATTCGTTTGTATATATTACTGTTATTAATAGTGATAATACGGTGTCTTATCTCATGTTTCAACGCAATCAAAGAGATGGCGTCCGAAGACAAGATGTGCTAATAATTGGAATGGCACTTGGATAGTAAAAGGATATTTTGAAACAATAAATTTGCAATCTACGGAATGTTTTGGGACAATACAAATTCTGCATACTAATTTAATACTTTTGAAATGAACTGGTCGCCGAAGACTGGGACAACTCCATCCTTACCAAATTTATATATATATATATATTAATGTTATTGATATAACACGGCGTCTCATGTCGTGTTTTAACGCAGTAACAAACCACGTACGAATTTATTTATGAGAACATTTAATGACTGCAAATGTCTTTATGCATGATAAATACTGATGCTTAATTATGTTATCTTCAAAGCAAATCGTTCGAACGTAGAGCTAATACTAATGCACACGAAGTCTATTGACCATCCTTCCGCTTAGCAGCTACAGCACAGTCCACAACCTGTTTAGCAATAACGTCCCAATCTGGAGTGATCTCGATGTCGTTCTCTTTTCTTCTCCAAGTTGCTCTTGTGTGGGTTTTTATTTTTCTCAAGCAAGAAGTAAGCTTTCCGTTTAATACGGTATTTTCTACTAAGTATATTGTAGGTTTTTGCTGAAGGTCTGCCTGATTTAGTTCAAATCGACACCAATCACTCTCAATAAAATCTAACGTAACTAAAAATATTATAACATCACTCCGAGAAAAACATTCTTCAATTTCTGAAAAAATTAATCTGCCAGGCCTGAAAATACTTTCTCCCATTGCCAATACTTCCTTTTCTCCGAAATGCGTCTGCAAAGCCTTTGTAATCGTCGGACAGAAGAACATTTTGGCAATATCATTATCACCTGAACAGAATGACAGGAAAGCAGGATACCTTTTTTCCTTGAGGTCGACCATTTCGTTATCACATTTCACGTAACCATTTACATATTGTCTTCGTTTGTACTGTTTTTTTCCTTTCCTGCTTACATATTGTCTAATCAGTACAATGCAAAGCATAAGTAAACCTCCAATGATGCTTGGCACAATAATAAATGGCAGATTCATTTGAAGATTACAATAATTATCCAAACTGCGAATATTATCTATGTCTATTTCCTTATTGTCAAGCTCCTTGCCACATTTATATGTGGTTCTGCCTTCAAAATGTATTTTTGAATCGGTCAGCCATGACAAGAATGAAATACGTTCACAAGAACAGTCGAACAGGTTTCCTTGAAGATTTACAGCAAGATCTTTGTAAATGGGAGCGGTATTGGTATATGTTGCATTTAACCTATAGAAATAATTCATAGATGAGGCAGCATTGGTCGATGTGGAAACATACAATGTCCCTGAGTTAATTGTGTCAAGATCACGTGTAACGGCTGAACTTATTAGTACTTGTCCATTTTCACTTAGATCTAGTGTTCTCAGATTTAACAAATTTTTCACGTCAACGTCAAAATGTACAATTCTATTTCCTTGCAGGTTTAGCTCTTTCAGGTTTCGATTAAAAACAAATAATTTCCTTGGCAAAAAACTTAAGTCATTCCAGGAAAGATCAAGAGTCGCCAGAGCTTCATTCTTTGAAAGCATCTTTTCAAAATCAGGGAAGTACTGCATAGCGTTTAAATTGTTACGTGCCAGACGTAGTATGCTCAAATTCGGAAAAGCGTGAAATAATTTCGGAGAAATGTATTCCAACGAATTTTGTGTGAGAATTAACGTTTTTAAATGCAAAAGTATTACATTCGTACTAAAGTTTAGCCATCTAATATTTGCATTACTGACATCAATAAATTCTAAAGAGATATATCCACAAGAACTGCTGTTTAAATAACCATCTATTATTCGTATCGCTGAAGAGAACAAAATCATATCATGGGCATGGACATATCTCAAAGACCTTGGAAACTTAGTACATTCCACTCGCTTTTCAAGCACAATGCTAGATGGAATGGGATATGGATCCACATATGATGAATACGAAATATCTAATTCCCGTGCATTTGGAAACCAATTAGGTTTTATGTCACCTGGTATCCAATCCAAAGAAGTTCGTGTTATATTCAACACTTGAATTGACGAGTAAATATAACTGCTATCGAACGAAACTCGTTTTGTGCCACTGACATTTAGAACTTCAAGATGTTTGGTTCTAATTGACTCAGTAAAGTCAAGTCCAAGAACTACTGGTTCACCATTTTTAAATTGAATACGGCTTATGTCCAAATATTTTAACTTTGACAATGCGTTTCGGAGCGCCCAAATTATATCTTCCAAACTTAGATATGGATTGTCACTCAGATATAAAGTTACTATGTCTGGAGTATCTAGGAATACGCCCGATTCTAACGATCCAAGAAACAAATGAATTCTAAGAACCTTCAGGTTATCCAAGCCCTTTAGAGAATGATTTGACACATGTGAATCATCAGCCTCACTAGCAGATAGTGTGAGTTCCTGTACCTGACTCCAGGATCTATCTTCAAAAGACATTCGGTTGAAAAAGTCTTGCCCGGAAACCTTCTGCAATTCCACGATGCTGGAGTTTATGGGTAGTACCAAGGGAGACAATGAGCTTTCATTTCCAGGATAGACTCCATCAAAGGTACACTTGACAGTATTTAACAAACTTCCACTTTCTGAAAAGCATGAACAGGAAATGGGACATTCGACTAATGGGTTCACTCGATCACAGCACAAAATCAATGTACATAAAATGATATAGGTGTAATTTTTAATGTGCCCCATCCTTAAAAAATTGTATCTGAAAATATTTAAAATAACCTATTGTGAAAAGAGCATTATGCTCAAATCAGTCTTTCACATTGTAGAAGCTGGCTGCAATTGAACATGTTTAAGCGGTCAAGGACAGTTGCTCTCTAAAGGGACGTATACATGAAATACTTCGTACAACCAAATGAAAGGACTTCTGTAATTAGATTGAATTGCATACAACTAAATAGTAAGGCGTATGAAATTAAAGATCGCTTTCAGGTAATTGTCTATTTTTGCTATCTTCTAATCTTGTTATTGAATACTTTCAAACATAATCCTCGAAACACCATAGACATGGCCTTTAATATGGGTTGTGCACACTGGGGATACCCTTGTTATGGTTTCATGTTATGGCGGTGTCTTCGATCACAATCAATGGTGGAAACCTGGAGATCAGAACACCTAAAGAAAGGAAAAGAATTTTTAGCAGCATTCTATGTTTCGATAGGCAACGTATTATCTCGACAGACATATTCATAGTAGAAAGATAGTGATCATAATTGATTCAATTAAACACATAACACAATGTAACAGAGAACAAACAACAAATTAATCGAAAAATAATTTTGAAGATATTTAAAGAGGTAAACGCTCACAAAAGGAATAAGGTATAATATGTATATACTTAAAAGTAAATTATTTTTCAAACAATAAAACGTAGAGAAAAAAAACATGGAAATAAAACCACATACCTGAATTTGAAAATGTTTATTCTTCTTACATAGTATTCACGTCATTACGGTACAATAAAAGCAGCAAAGAGGGTGGACAGACCGAAACTATTTCAAGCAAACCGAAACTATTTCAGACAAAATCCTAAAAGATTTCAAACCGAAACCAATTCAGGCAGACAAAATAAAGAAAATGGTTTCGGTTTGTCACGCTATTGAGACTATGTCTCCAGACAGACCCGACGCTGATTGCGTTTAGGAGACGAATTTAAAATCCTTTAGGATTTCACAAACAGACTAATCTGTAAAACGTCACCTCGTAAATCAATTAGATTGTTGGACTGGTCAGTGAGTTTGAAATTAATTCTCGTTAACGAACCATTATGACATCGCATATAGACTGGATTAGTTGGATCCTCAATTATTAGAAACCCTGGAGGAGCTATTGGTGCAAATGAATATAAAATATATCCTTGTTGAGCTTGATTTGATCTTTCGAGATTTATTTGGTGACTACCTTCGATGACATCACATACTAAATTCACTGCCATCACTGAGGATATATTGACGTTTTGAGGAGCAATATTCCTTCCACCACGTCTTGGACATTATCATGTTTGAGGATGGTTGTTTTTAGTTCTATTATTTGTTTCCATGCATCATGGATTTTTTGGAAACCATCATCGATGGCATCATTGAGAGATTTTTTTAGTTCTGGGATGTTATATCCGTGTAGTCTGAATGTGGGAATATCTTTTACGCGTATAGTATACACTGTCACCTAATACCTATTGAATAATTTGCCAATGATGTGTTTCCATGTCAGCGATGATTTTCTTACATGTTTCTACAACTTGGATAAAATGAACTCGGGTGTGAATATGTTCTCTTAAATAATTTTTAATTCTTTCAAAATCATCGTATATTTCTTTGAAATGATCGGTAACATTTTTTTGCAATGGTATAAGCCATCGATCGTTTCTACTTCCACCAAGACCAAAAATACTTGATTTGATATAAACTCTTACATATTTTCTACGAAATCCATGATAATCCTCCTTCGTGGAAATATAATCAGATTTTTGTGGTTCTGGTGGTATATTAACGGTTTCATGTCGGGAAGGATTTTCAGGCCATCCTAACAAGATTCTTATAGAACTCTGATATATATCTACGACATACCCGGGTGATTTTATCTCAATTGCGGATGATAATGTCGGCTCATGAACCGTTATAGCGATTTTCGATTCTTTTCCAGTAATTGATTTTATTCTGCGTTGTAATTCGTTATTGATTTCTTCGATTTGGTAAGACCCTGATGGTAGCGAAACAACGTTCCAGTCTGATGTTTCATCGGGTTTATTCTTACTCGAAAACACCAAGGAATTATTTCGGTTGCTGATCACCGAATGATGCTGATCAAATAATAGGCCAACTATGGTATACTCGAAACTTTGCTACCGTTATTTCTTTCACGGGATCCCCCTGCGGGTTCGGGGTTGTAGAATTGGCCCGACGTGCCTCGCCACGTGTCGTAAAATGCGACTAAGTAGAGGCGACCTGTTAGCCGTGGGTTGCGACTCGTGTCGGAGGAGGAAAGGATCCTGGTAGTTGAGCGGAGGCTTTTCCGATGCAATACACTACTTTGGCCTCTACTTCTCTTAGACGGGTGGTCGAGATGGGTCCGGTCTCGACAAATCGGCTGGTCACGCCGAGCCCTAGGAGGTCTTTATTTACTAGCTCACGTTCTATATCTTTCTTGTATCTCTCTTGATACCACCGTTGCCCCTTCATTCTATCATTCTAGCTTTCATTTTCCCAAGTACTAGAGGACCTCCTAGATAGCGGTGGCTTAACGGGTCAATCGGGAGATAATTTTGCCGATCCTAGGTAATTTTATCTAACGAGTATGGCATCTGTGTATCCCTGGCACTTGAAAAGTGTCCCCTTGTTGGGCTCCATGGTGGGCGGGGAGCATGGGTGCTGAAACTTTAAAAAAAAATCATGGAAAATTCAAAGAAAAATCAAAACAAACGAACGAAACCACTATCCGACTCTGATGAAGAACCATGTAGTGTGGAGTCATTCCCACGCTTCATGGTCATACAGTCAACAGATGCTGAAACTCAAATCGCTGCGCTATCTCCTTTTGTAATAGAGAAAACATTAATGGGCTTGATTGGCACACCAAAAGGTGTCAAAAAATTAAAATCGGGTTGTCTTCTCGTTGAATGTGAGCGAAAAGGTCAAACTGAAAATCTGAAAAAGATGAAAACATTCTTCAACATTCCAGTAACCTCATTCGCTCACACCTCATTGAATACATCTAAAGGCGTGATGCGGTGTCGTGACTTGGCTGGAGTCAACGACACAGATATCATCGAGGGGATGAAACATGAAGGTGTCACTGCAGTACGTAGAATACGTATTAAACGTAATAACACCCTGCAGGACACCAACACATTTGTACTCACCTTTAATAAACCGACAGTGCCCAAAGTGGTCAAGGTTGGGTTTCTGCAAGTAAAGGTTGAGATTTACATACCAAATCCTCTTCGATGCTACAAGTGTCAGAAATACGGCCATCACGAAGACCGATGTTCCAGAGTCAAGGTCTGTGGCCGATGCGGAGACCACTCTCATCAGGAAGCTGATTGTAGAGCAACTCCGCACTGTGTCAACTGTGGCAAAGAGCATCACGCCAATTCTAAGGATTGTGATACATGGAAACAGGAGAAGGAAATTCAGAGGGTAAAGTTTTCCTCCAACATACCCTACCCAGAGGCCAGAAAACTTGTCCAGGCAAAAACATCCCTTCCTGGCCCATCCTTCTCCACAGTTGTGAAACACAACCCCAAAATCACCAAGGGCGCACAAACACAGACAGATCAGCCCGATTCAACAAGTGCCAACATCCCTAATTACCAACCACAGAAAAGCACAGCATCAACTCAGACAACATTTAATAACAACCCACCACCAAAAGCTCCAAAAAATAAACAAAAACAACAAACAAATAAGCAGCAAAAGGGGTCAGATGACCCCATTAAACTTTACAATATGTTTGGAGAACTTGAGAGTATGGATGCAGAAGAAACTGCTCCATGTACTCAAGGTTCCTCCAAACCTAGCAAAACCAAATATACTCCCGTACTTCCTCCAGACAAATAACAACACATTTTCTCCGCGAATAGTCTTACCTAGATCCAGAATCTCCAGCATAACTTTATAATGAAGAACACCATCATACAATGGAACTGTCGAGGACTGAAAGCAAACTACAATGATATTCTTCTGCTTTTAAATGAACATGATCCCGCTGTACTATGTTTACAGGAAACATTCCTGAAAGACACAGATAAAATTACATTTAAAAACTTTTCCCTGTTCAACACGTACTTACAAAACGCTGACAGGGCCTCAGGAGGAGTCTCTGTTATTGTGAACAATAGAGCCCCTCACAGAGTCATTCCTTTAAATACAAATTTACAAGCTATTGCTGTAAGCGTCACTTTACATCGAGTGATTACATTTTGCTCTATTTACTTATCACCAAACACCAAACTAGTACCAAATGAATTAGACAATATTGTTCAACAACTTCCCACACCCTTCATTTTACTCGGGGATTTTAATGCCCATAACATCCTATGGGGATCGAATCACATAAACGACAGAGGCCATAAAGTAGAAGATTTCCTTTCTAGACACGATCTGTGTCTTTATAATACTAACTCATCGACATATTTACACCCAGGAACGGGTACGTACACGTCCATTGATTTAACAATTTGCTCTCCTTCATTGCTTTTGGACTATGAATGGAAGGTCGCTGATGACCTTCACAGTAGTGATCATTTTCCAATCACTCTTGAAAATAACACTAAAATTGATGACGCAATTCCACAATGGAATATAAAGAAAGCTGACTGGGCTTACTTTGAAACACTATGTCAAACTAGACTAAATAATGATACAATATTCAACGCTGTTAATCCTATACAGCATTTTACTTCAATTCTAATTTCAATTGCAGATGAATCTATTCCTAAGTCCTCACCGAACAGTAAAAAACCGCAAAAACCTTGGGTAACCAAGGAATGCAAAGAGGCCATTAGACAACGCCGAGAAGCATTAAAACAATTCAACACTCGTCCTACGCCCGAAAATCTAAACAAATATCGTATTGTGCGGGCTAAAACACGACGCACAATCAAAGAATGTAAACGTACATCCTGGAAGAAATATGTTTCTTCTATAAACTCTCGTTCCTCAATGAAACAAGTTTGGGATACTATTCGCAAAATAAATGGAAAGGGTAAACACAATTCTATTCGACAACTGAAAACAAACAATAACAATTTTAGTTCGAAACGTGACATAGCAAATATTCTTGCCAATAGTTTCTCAAAAAACTCGTCATCATCTAATTATTCAGAAACCTTTCGAAGATTAAAATCTCAGAAAGAAAAGTCACGTTTAAAGTTTACATCTAACAACTCTGAAAGCTATAACCAGCTGTTTTCTTTAATGGAGCTTAGGGAGGCTTTAGACAAGGCCCACGATACATCCGCTGGGCCCGACGAAGTCCATTACCAGTTTTTGAAACACCTGCCAGAATCTTCTCTGACATTACTACTGAAAATCTTCAATGATTTATGGATTGCTGGTAATGTACCTAAGAGCTGGAAAGAAGCAATAGTAATACCGATTCCCAAACCAGGCAAAGACAGCGAAGATCCTAACAGCTATCGGCCCATTGCACTCACAAGCTGCGTATGCAAAACAATGGAACGAATGATTAATTCTCGGCTTGTATGGTACTTGGAAAGTAACAATTTAATATCTTCTTTCCAAAGCGGTTTCCGTTCTGGTCGTAGTACAAACGATCATCTGGTTAGACTGGAAACATTTATTCGCGATGCATTTATCAAGAAGGAACATTTAGTAGCAGTCTTCTTTGATTTAGAAAAGGCCTATGACACAACATGGAAGTACGGGATACTAAATGACCTGCACGATCTAGGTCTAAAAGGCCGCCTGCCCGCTTTCATCTCCAGTTTTCTCTCAGACAGAGAATTCAAAGTACGAGTGGGCTCTACCATTTCCGATATGCACCAGCAAGAGATGGGTGTGCCCCAGGGCAGTATTTTATCTGTGACTCTATTTAATATCAAAATCAATAGCATCACCAAGTGCTTGGCTCCCGGTGTGGATTGCTCTTTATATGTAGATGATTTTTTAATTTGTTATCGATCAAAGCACATGCATACAATTTAAAGGCAACTCCAGCAAAATATCAATAAGATCCAATGTTGGGCCAGTAATAACGGTTTCAAATTTTCTAAATCGAAAACAGTATGCATGCATTTCTGTCAATTGCTAAGACATCATGATGACCCTAAACTCACGCTGGATGGAACACGTATTCCAGTTGTTGAGGAAACAAAGTTTTTGGGTATTATCTTCGACAGAAAGCTGACTTTTATACCACACATCAAGAATTTAAAAGCTAAATGTTTAAAAGCTTTAAATTTACTAAAAGTAATTGCGCACACTGACTGGGGTGCTGATAAAAAAGTACTCCTTAATTTGTATAGAACATTTATCCGTTCTATACTAGACTATGGATGCATTGTTTATGGTTCAGCTAGGAAGTCCTATTTGAAAATGCTTGGTCCAATTCATCATCAAGGAATAAGACTCGCTCTAGGAGCATTTAAGACATCTCCATGTGAAAGCCTTCTCGCGGAAGCGAATGAGCCACCACTATCACTTCGCAGAGAAATGCTTTCTGCACAATACGCTCTTAAATTAAGATCAAACCCTCGGAACCCTGCTTTTTCGGCTGTATTTCAACCGAAATACAAAACTTTATACGAAAACAAACCAAATGCCATACCTTCATTTGGCATTAGAATATCATCCAGCCTCGACAATATCAAAAGTAATTTCTCTACAATTCAGAAAACGTTTGTCTCGAAAACACCACCTTGGCTACTTAAGCAACCCAAAGTGATTTTTACGTTACACGATGGGAATAAATCTGAGACCAACCCTGCCATATTCCTGAACTCTTATCATGAACTTCTCAACGATTTTACAAATTACACTAAATTTTATACTGATGGATCAAAGGTTGATGAAAAGGCTGCTGCAGCCTTCGTTAGTGGCAAGCACATAACCAAAGTGCGCTTGCCAAACAATGCGTCCATTTTTTCAGCGGAAATCAGAGCAATAGACCTTGCTCTCAAATTTATCGAAGAGAAACGCGTCTTAAATAGTGTTATCTTCTGTGACTCTTTATCAGTGCTTCAGTCGCTACACAATAGAAAACTGGATAATCCATTATTAGTCCATCTCCTCGTCAAAAATACAACGCTTAGTACCTCCAACAATATAGTATACTGTTGGTTACCTAGCCATATTGGTATTAGAGGTAATGAAGAAGCAGACCGTGCTGCTAAGATGGCTCTATCCCAAGAACCATCAGATTTTAAACTACCGTTTACTGATTTTAAACCTTGTATCAAAAGGTACCTGCGTCAGAAGTGGCAGACGTCATGGGATCATACAGTCAACAACAAACTTCATGCCATCAAACCAACCCTGGGGGAATGGACTCCTTCCTACAGAACTATCCGTAGGGAGGAGACTGTCATTGCAAGACTCAGAATCGGTCATTCATACATAACCCACTCCCACATACTAAAAGGTGAAGATCCACCAGAGTGCGTCTCTTGCAATGAACCATTCACTGTTAAACACTTCATGACCGAGTGTTCCGACCTGCAACCTACACGTGCTAAGTACTATAATGTACATGACATGAAGGAACTTTTTGATACTGTATCTATCACTTGTATTTTAGATTTTCTGAAGGAAGTAAATCTTTATCTTAAACTTTAACTTGTATGTCATCACCTAGTGCATTTTTATTTAATGCAAATATCACCTCTTATTTACAACATATTTTCATCAACATACACCATTTACATCTCCCGTTGATTGGGAAGCTTCATATTTTACTGTTACCAACAACTTACAATTTTATATTGAACTATTTGTTTTTTTTTATATCGCTGGTCGATATTAAACCTTTAGTATTTTTAACCATGTTTAAATACAACCTGTTGTATGGCGCTAAATAGCCTAAAAGTGCTGGTGCGCCGTTAAATATCAATCAATCAATCAATCTTTCACGGGAATCGCTGAAGGGAAATTCACACTGTATTCGTTGAAGTAGTTCTTGCGATGTTGCCATTGTTATTATATTCTTGTTATTTTTCTAATTTTGACATCGCGGAATCATATACAGGTACCATCGCTGAAAACTCATTATCTGATATTAATGTGTCATCGAGTGACGACGATATCATCGAGGATAATTGGGAGTATGCGGTTTACACAAGATGGAATTTAACTACGTAATCTTGTAGTTTATGCTGGCCGAACGATAATATTTTTTTTTATTATCGAAATAATTCCCGCGATTGTTGTCGCCGATGATATACCAATTGGAACAGCTATCGGAACAATCATTGTCACAAGGAGAGTATAATACCAGCTCCGGTGATTACACCTGATATAGAGTACAAGGTAACATCAACTGCAGTGATTTTTCGTCAGTATTTTTTTATTTTTGTTTCGTACTCCTCAGTGAGTGTTTTGAGTTTAGTTTGAAAATCTCTGATCTGATCAAAGCGATACTGCTGTGATGACATTTTATTTTGAAAACACTAGTGCTTTTTAAATAGAATTCAATTTAGTTGTTTACTTAAATCCATTAAGAATTCCACATACCATGTTACTGAAACCCTAGCCAAATTATTATCAGTGGATGTTATTGTGAATTGTTCAATTGTTTTCCTTGTCGATGATTGTTGATATCATATTGTTGACCACAGATGAACTCATTGATGAAATATTAAATTGAGTCGGTGTCACTAGTGTTAATCGATAAATACCTTTTACGGTCGCGGTAATATTTCATATGTTATTTTCTGATGTCCACGTAAATGATCCGTATTGAATCGCATACACGTTATTTATGATATTTTTTGTTCGTGATGGATTTTTTTCTCAAGTTTTTTATCATTCTCGGTAGATCATCCTTGATGACATCGTTGGTCGTTTTAATAATCGCTATTATTTCATCGGGTTTTGTGATAATATCAGCGAGATCTATTTAACATCATCGGGTTTCGAATTTTGTTTACCAAAAAAGTTATCAAGGGAGTCATCGGTCCTGTTAAAGTTTTTAATTTTACGTAACGTAGTAAATTGAGTTACATGAATGTCATACTCAGATCGCAATTTTATCAAGTTATCAATGGCAGTTTTTATCTCTGTGAGATGGGGTGTGGTAACCGGTGGATCTCCAAATAAATCGTTTAAGGGGACCTGAAAAGCGTTAATAGCATTTTTTAACACCGTAAACGCATTTACGTGAATGTTATATTCATCACGTAGATTTTTAAATAATTCTATCGTTGATGAATAATTATCACCGAGTGTTGTTAATTTATCTGTGAACATCGAAACAAGTACACCTGGTTTGAATTTACCCTGATCGGAAAACAACGCGATAGTATCTTCTACTGCGTCGCGTCTTTTAACTAAAAAATCATCAAGGGAAACATTACTTATTTTCAATTTACCCTGGCGATCTTGAAATACAACTATTTCACTGGGATCAACACTTGCTAAGTTCAACATTTCAGCTATTTCATCTTCGATTATTTTTTTTACATCACTGGTTGCAACATTGAGATAGATCGTCCCCAAATATCAATCATGTTATTCTATATTTCATTCGTCTCTTTAAGTAATTCATTATTGTGTATTCGTAAACGACTTTATAAAGTGATTTAGATGATGTTGAAACCGCCATTAACATTTCAAGGACTTCTGCCCCACATCAGTTTTCAAGTAAGCCCAGTATGGGAAACTCTCAATACCAAACAGGAATTGAAGAAAACAATTTCGATATATACAATGGGTCAAGGACATTTAATACCTCTATACCGCATATTGGAGGGTCATTCATTTTCTGTGTTTGTAGCGTAGAATACCAGATAGGAGTTTTTATCTGGTTTATATAACGCATAAATTGTTTAGGCGGCGCTAACCCATATGAATCGAAATAAACAATTACACGCGGATCAATCGCGTATGCAACCCAGTGAGTTCCAGGTCCTGTGCTGTTATCGAGATTAATAATACCGGTTTCAACGCTGTTTGGATGTTGAGGCAATTGATCTTTCATAAAGACACCTCTGAAGTTTTGTATCGCTAGATTTTTAGCAGCATCCAGAAAATCAAAATTTGACGTTGGAACTATTGTTGTTAATAAACTGTTCCTGGTTTTCTCAGGCCGCTTCCTTTGTACATGAATACGGAGTTCCTTGTAGTCTTAGACCCTATCCCTTTTTTTGCATCCCCGCCCCTTTTTTGGTTCATATGATTGAGCAATGCTGAGTACTGCTTTTGCACCACGAGCTCAAGCGGCGTCCAATGCAGCTGCTTTACCAGCTGAAATTAATGCTGGAATATCAGCGAGAAGTGCGAATACACCGCATGATTTTATCATGTTTGTGATCGCAGCTGCACTAGTGCATCAATTATTTTCATTCGTCCACCACCACCTTCGAGTAACATTGATTTGTCACTGAGAATTACAGCAACTGCTCTGTAACCACCAGCAAGAGCATTGGTTACACGAGCTCGAAAGTATTATTCAACGACAGATTGTCTGGTTAAGCCAAGATGTTCCAATGAAAAGTAGTAGATGAGATATGGGTTTTTAAAATCCCATTGTGATTGCAGAACGGTATCTATATTATTATCGCGTCCCATAAATGATAGCAAACGATGATACGCGCGTGCTATTTGGTTTTGATTGTAATCAAGTAAAATATCCTCGGTTGGTTCTTGTTGACCGTTTACACTCAGCGAGACTTCATTAACATCGAGTCGATCAAATTTCATATGGCTGCTTGTTTGTAAACTCAATCGCGCCTTATCATGTAACGCAACAAATATATGCCGTTTTGCAGAAACACCTCTTTTTGATGCCAGTTGCCAAGTAAATGTACCATTCATATTACTCCCCGTCATATCCGTGGTAGTTGTTAGCCAACTTAGTAATGATTTACCGCCTGTACTCATAAATGATAGTAATGTTTGCTCTACGGTGATTGATGGAGTCATTACTGGCATCCACAGTGTTAGTTTTGTTATATTCACCTTGCCATCAGCAACACCAGCACCATGCCAGATTGCATCATTATCATCACCTTTTTGCACTAAGGCTACTGTATGCTTCGCTCCATAGATAACTTTTCTAACATTTCTGAAGAATCCAAATATATGATGTAGTGGAATTGCGCTTAAGAATAGTCTAAGCGGTCCTTTCAACATTGATACGTGTTTTGCAAACCCTAGGTTGTAACGAGTACTATCACTTTTTACAATATCAAAGGGAACACCTGTTCTAACTTCGTGTTCACCATCATCTGGTTGTGAATTAGATGCGGTATCTCTTGGTGTCCGTAATTTAAGATACTTATTGTGATCAGCGTTATCAGTAATATCTTTATAGAACATCATAGATGGACCTGCCGATCTTGTATAATCATCAGAGTATCTTGCCAACAACACTATTGTTGTGGCAACATAAACATCACGCTCTATGGATTCAATCTCCTTTCCATCAATCATGTATCTAGCGCTGTTAAATAGCGCCATGATACTATTATTTATTATTTATTAATACTTGCAGGCATAATTTCCGTAGATGGTAGTGGTCCCAATGACATTGTCATCGGTTTCCTTCGCCGCCGAACTAACGCTACTAGTTTTTCCTTTGCCGCGGAAAATGCTATCGCGGCAAAATCACCAACAGCGCTAATACGCTTATCACGAATAACATCAATAGCTTTCATTGATAATTGTTTTGCGATTGGTGCTATTCTAAATCATCATCATCAAGTGATTTATCCCATTGAGGTTCTTCTTGTTTTTTTGTTTGTTTTTTTGTCTTTGTGTTTGTGTTCGTGTTGGAGTTGGTCACTTTCTTTCTTAGTATTGTTCTTCTATTTCCATTTCTTTTTCTTCTATTTGTTGTTTATCATAATTAATAATTCCCTTTTTAAATTCTATATATCCCATCTCCCTCCAATCTAAACAATTAACCCCCTTATTTATTTTATACAACCAATCAAACCAATCATTGCGTTATATTATATCATCTTTATACTTATCCTTGAAAAACTCTTTTTTTGAATGATAACTGTTAGCAACGAAATTACCAAAAACGTGATAATCCTTTCGTTTTACTACTTGAAATCATTTTAGTAGTGTTTTAGCCTCATCGGTAATTTTATCAACTAAAGAAACACCCTGTTTATCTCCAGCTATCTGTTTTAACAATGCAAGAATATCCTTTTTTTCTATCTTCTTCCTGAATAGTCTCTCCCAATATAACTCTTTCAGTAGTTGAAGTAATGGATTTGAATAACTGTTGAGTATCCGCAGTAAAATCACTCTGCAATTCCTGTCTTGTTTGGAGCATATTTCGAACGGAATCACGGACTGGAATAAACTTCCTGATTGAAGCTAGTCGTTCACGTGCTAATTTTGTTGTCTGTGCTTCACCCACCATTATAAAGTAATGTACGATCTAAATGTAGTGACTTTGTCACCAGTGAAAAGGTAACTCACCCGAAGTTCCTTTGTGTATTATACTTCCGCGTAGTCCATTGATAAAGTCACCATTGATTAAATTACCGTGCAATACAATTTTGTTCTAGTTGAGTAAGCGCACATACCTCTTTAGGTGAGTAAGTGCCACACATGCCTGTTTCATACCCTGTATTACTCATGTATGTATGATGTGTTTACTGTGTTGGGGTAATCAAAGGGGCATTTTCCTTTTGGCGGATAATCACTCTTATTGTTTTAATCTTCGAATTAATTGTGCGTTTGATTTTATATTGCTGCCCCAATTCGTTTCTTATTATTTCGACAACAGTGAATAACGGGACGAACTTATTGATGTCGTTACAGAATGCAAGGGAGTCATAAATAGCATGCTGAATTCTTTTTATAAAGGAATAAGATTTTGGCAACACGTATTTATTACTTTGAGAATTATCTTCGATATCTTGAAAACCAGAAACAATCTGATCACAATATAATTCATTTGACAATTGAATTCCTTGATTTTTCAAATTTAAAATTTCGGTTATGATCTCATTGATATTTTGAGAATTCATTTATATAATAATATATACTTTTAATATGCGATATATATATATATATATATATATATATATATATATATATATATATATATATATATATCTTTCATAAAAATATTTAATATTTTTCAAAAAATAAACAATTGGCTATGATGAACGATTATCATTCACATTGGGTCCCTTAATTGGTCTTTGTTTCTTTCAAAGGGGTTTTTTATTTGAGATTTTTTTCTCTTTGAGAATTTTTTTTCTCTTTGAGAGTATTTTTCTCTCTTCGCTTTTTCTTTTTAGATTTTTTCTCTTTGAGATTTCTCTCTTCTTTTTCTCTTTGACCCTATGACCGTTTCTTTTAACCGACAGTTCATTCTGAACTATCCTGTGGGGTTACCCTTAAGTGTGACATAGAACTTTTGCATCCATGCTATTGTTTACTTTGGAAGCGCCATTGTTGTTGTACACCTCCCCAGAAGAATTAATTTCCCGGGGGTGCAAAATCACACCGTTACGTATTTGACATGACGGGAGGTGTACACAAAATACCTTTAGGCTGGCGCCCCTCAATTATATAGAAATCGGTACCGTCGACAATTGTCTGTCACTAGATTCGAACGATGTACGACGAGACGAGATTCCATCTGTGTATATAGTACACTAATGCTACAGGTATGTGCTTTTGAATACGATATATATGTATCAATCACAGTTATTCTGTTTACCGTGGTAGATTTTCAATTTTGTATCCCAGCTGTTATTTTCGACAAATCAGTTGTGGTTTTTCTTTCCGTGTTAGGAAGGAATTTGGGTACATGTAGGGCAATCAAGGTTGTGTTGTGTTTCCACTCCCGTAGTGTATGGGGAATTATATGAAATTGTCGATGTGTATAACGGTAATACTCATTACGGTCGTGAATAATAGTACTATACCTAATATTACAGCGATCATTTTATGTTAAAGTGTGTTACATCTTATCAGTTTCGGTCAAATTGATATAATGATGACAACAAGAGATTACCTTATGCGGAAAACTTCTACCCGATGAAACATTAAACCACACCAAAAAAAAAACATTATCCCATTGAGATATACGTGACTACAACAAAAGAATTATCGTTGTTTCAAAACTACACTCACAAGCCTACACGAGTCCTTCCCCCTTGGTCTTATATATAATATTTCAAATGTAAATGAATTGAATTCTGTTTTTAAAACGCTTCGAAAAAGCCGATCGAGTTATATTCTCTGCAACGAATCGTACTAAGGGTTCACAAATATCAAAATATCTACCGGCTTCAGTCATTTATTTAAATACTCTTTCTTGGTTAGTTGTTGTATTACATGATTTTATAAGTTTCGAATTGTTTGAGTACTTCCCAGTAACTCCCCATTTTGAATTTTCAGTTTGTGAAATAGCTCTTAGATTCGATAAAGAATTATCAGTTTTTATACCATTTGTGTGATCAATCACAAGACCATCTTTGATCACTCCGTTATATACCTCATATACAAAACGATGACAATAATATTTTTTCTTTCCAACAGTAAACATCAAATACCCCTGATTATTCACAGACACCACTGATTTCTTCAGCCTGCTGTGTCTGACAATACTGTCACGAGATGCTTCATAATTGCTGATCACGGGATGCGGTTTAAATTCTTGGTTCATTTATATACCATAATATTATTTGTCTAATTAATTATTTGGTTTAATTTTTACCTTACTTGGGAATCTTTCAATGTAGTCTTGAGGTGTTCTTATGATTTTATCCTTGACGCTGTCAAGGACGCTGACACAGTCAGGGTCAGAGTCATTGATGTAGTTTTCAACGTATTCTTTGATTCTCTTATCATAATTGCGCTTTAGCTCTCTGTATCACATACAACCACAAATGAGACACAACTGCGATTTACCACGCACACCTACCCCACATCGGATACAAGGTATAAATTCTTTATTTAAATATTTGTTTTAATTATAATATGGAGGAATTCGAGTGATTATCGAAAATTACACCTTGGAAAAATGTTGAATTCAATTTCGATAGTCTCCACTGATGTACCAAAGGGTCTAATAAGTCATAGAAGCATGATATGTATAATCCGTGATTGTTTTAATGAATTCAAACGCGATGGAGCATCTCACTGTTGGTCAACATTTCGAATTGATGGTAGTGTTGATGCTACCATGAATGATGAAAGAGCAGCAGTGATAATCTCACATCTTGACAAGAAAGAGTATTTTTTTAGAGTGAAATTCATTATCCGCTCAAAAACGGGGAATTGGATTATACGCGACAAATTTGAACACATCTTGAAAAATAAGAGAACTGTAGCTGTGAGTCAGGATTCCAAACCACGAATTCTGACTGGAATTGTCAAAACGTATTACGAGAGATCCAATCCTTTAACAGCAGTTATTTATGGGATCTATCCGATAAATGATAAACCGAGCATTAAAAACTAAAACCAATGAACTATTCGTCGTTGAATTGTGTAGCAGAACGAATAATAGAACACATTATGAGTTGCGTGGAAATAAACTGACGGATCTAAGACGTAAAACAATATATGAATGGGAATTAACAGTTAGAAAGAACGGAGCAACGACTCAAGATATAACCAAGTTAGAAACATCATTAAGATTCCCAATAACCGTAATGATGATAACAGGCGAGATATTACACGAATCTAGATATAAATCAAATGGAGCTAAAATCAAAATTATTGCCCATAACGAACAGGCGTGGACACCCTCAGTAACAATATTTCCGCGGGATAGAACCATAAAATACTACACGGGAAATCTATTTTATTAAGACCCAATGGCGAATTATACCGTACTGAAGCCTTCCACAACAAGATGAAAAAACTAGCTAGTGGTTTTTCAACAGAACACGACGAACAATTATTAACGAACTGTTTTACAATACGTCAGTTGCAGCTCATTTCAGGAGAAAGACAAATCCGTGCAGAATTACTCTCAGATATCGAATCAAGCTGAATCGAGTACAACCATGGTGGATTATGGAATACAAAATACGACCCTGAAAGTATTTTTTCGGTTGATATGGTTGTGTTATCCAGGGAGTTTTCTTGGGTATGGAGAGTGCTTTGAGTACTTCAAAAGATTTGGACATCCCACACATGAGATGTCCCGTGTTTCGATTAATGGACCACTGCCTGATTTTGATTTAACCTGATTCGCTCGTGTGGTATCATTTGAATTGACTAAAGGACTTCATCCGTGTTGTTATGTTTGGTTTGGTAGACACATCTCTGAAAAACACTGGATGCCAATAGTGTTATTACGGTATATGATTGATTCTAAAATGCTGACATCGCTGATTGTCAGTGAAGCAATTATATCATATCGAGCGTAGGCTGAAGTCTGGTTACCACAACCCGATAGTCTAGATAGTATAATCAACGAAAAAAAAAAAAAACAATTCTCTGATCTCGACGAAGAATATATCGTGAAATGGTCCAAATAAATCTTTGAAGTTAGAAATAAAGACGTAAAAGATTTCGGTAAAAGAATAATTGGTAAATTCACACAAGGTGGAAAAAACAGCACAAACGATATTCTTCTCGGTTGATTATAGATGACGCTGAATACTATTATATAATCGCAGATGTAACATCTAGGGGTATATACGTCGATCCTAAAGACGCTTTCTTGTCCGATGGAACCAAATTCGGTACAAATGTTACTTAAACAGATGGAGAAAATCCTCAATACACGTACTTATGGTCGTCTATGTTGCCTAATGCTTCTATTAATTTAATTTCGATGATAAATAGATTTCCTGAATCAGCGGTTAGAGTAGTCACTGATTCATTTTATATAGACGTAAAATATAGGGAAGCAGTGGCTGAATTCACTAATTCCGACGAGAGTTGGGCATCATGGAGAATAAAAAAGAAATACTACGTGATTACTCCAAATCAGCAGATGTTACAATTGAAAAAAATTACTTGAAAAATAATCAGATATCAGAATTATCAAATGCACCGTCGTGTTCCGATCCAATATGTTGACATAAAACCAGTTATTTAAACAGCTGTGGTGGGTCAGGGAAGACGACTCGTGCGATTGAATAATTTCGAGGGAAATCTAACAACTTTTGTTAGGTTTCATATTAATTGTTCGAGTAATCTCATTATTCAGCGCGTTAATTACGCCTGGTAATCTCTTGACCCATTCATGGGATCGTTTATCCTGAATAAACTCATTCACGTTCAACTACCGTTAGCGCATAGTTGTAATCACCATCATGCGGCAAAAATAATATTCAGCCTGATGAACTTCATCATGTGCGCTGACATCAAAGTGCGAGAAGTTAATTTGTTTAGGCGATGGTTGATAAATTCGCCATATCGCCTGTTTGGATAACCAATCCCTTGCTGTAGTATTTTCCACCTTATCGGCGTTAACGAGTTTACTGATTGCTGCTTTTCCCCTCCAGTATCCTCTTGGGGAATAATAAATAGATTCCGTGATGTTATTAATTACCAGCACCCAAAATCAATTTACTTTTCATCGCCGATTTTATCAACCTTGAAACCAATTTTTATTTGAAGGATTTATCAAATAACTATATCCTGGAAGGTGTTTTTCTCCCAGATACTTCGCCCATGGTGTTTCTGGGAGTTTTACTAACTTGGCTGCAATATCACTTCCTCGTTTTTTTTAATCATCTGCAGGTTTCATAGAAACAAATCTAAATTATTTTGTACAACATTCTACACACTTACCAGCAAGTGCTGATCTGTTATTTTTAGTTGTAATCGTCGTCAATTCGTTTGTGCTAGTACGCTTCTTACATTTCACACAATATAGGTCCATAATTTATTTATAATAACATGAATGTAATTGAGTTTTCGGCGACAAAAACACGAGAATCAGTTAAGCATCAAGCAGCGCTACCGAATTCTATTCGGATGATTATAATCGGACATCTGGAAGTGGCAAGACACAACTGCTACTTAATTTTATAACGAGATGGATGAAACTGGATAAGTTGTATTTAGTAGTCCAAAGTTTTGAGGATCAGCGATGTTACGAGGTGTCAAAAGATTTTAACGAGTAAGCAAAATCGGAAATCGATGAGGGTATTATTGAGTTTATAACCGATGTCGAGGAAGCACCGAGTATTGATGATATTGATGGAAGTATTAATAATTTAGTCGTATATGATGATGTCATGTTAGACAATCAAAAGAATCCCGCTATAATATTTTCCAGAGGTAGGTATAAAAGCACTGACGTGATATATGTCACTCAACGATACAATCAAAAACCAAACTTGATAAGAGATAACTGCAATAGTCTTGCTGTATTCAACGGAGTTGACACACATACACTGCGGAATATTTGGCAAACTTGGTGCGGCGGTGATATGGATTATAATCTCTTTAGAAATGTCTTTAGTCACGCTCAGTCAATCCCACATGGATTTGTAGCGATAAATTTGCATGATCCTAGATCAAGATATCGAGTCGAACTTGAAAAAATATTCGGTTGAACTCCTTAAAAGGATTTTCATCGTAAAAATGATTTTTACTCCCATAGCAGCAGGGAGGATGCGACAACGACTTTGCGTCCCCAAAGGAAACGTTTTTTTTTTCGATTTCGAGAATGCATTAGTTTGCCAAATAGACGTTTTTTTACGGTTTTGAAGGAAGCCTTGGTTTGCCAAATGGACGCTTCTATAAAAGGTTGTCGGATACGCCCTCCCTGATGCTTGAAATAATTTCAGAAACCCCGATTAATCGATTTCTGGGAAGCATGGAGACCAAACGATTTGATAGTGGCAAGTAGAAAGATAGTCAGAGACACACTTCAGATGAGATTATTTGACACGCATCAGGAAAAATTGGCAAAACTTCCAGTGCCATTGTGCTATAGACCCAAGGATACACGAAGACAAAATATCGAAGTTGATATTCTAGGCTTGACAGAGTCAAGGAAGCAGATTTTAGTGTTAAATGATATTGTGTTGGTTGATATCAATGTCGAAGATGCATTGCGTGCTGATAAATCCCCATGGAAGCTAGGATACACAGTGACGATACATTCTTCGCAAGGGTTGACTATATCCGAAACAATTGTTTGGATCATAGATAATCGCATCGAATGGTCGAATTTAGTTTATCTTGCATTGTCCAAAGTACGAAGAATAAATCAACTTCGAAGAGTTGTTTTAGATGATAATGACACCAGCAACAATGATATTGTCAACAATGAGATAATCAGAAAAAAACTCACTAGTTATAACAGCAGGATAAAAAAATAACAGAAAATTTGACATTGATGCCGAATTTATAATCACACTAAAACAACAACAGAATAATCACTGTGTGTGTTCCAATTGTATAATGAATTGATGTTGGTCGGATAAAGACCCCAGCCATTTTACAGTATACAGAACAGATAGCAGTGCTGATCATACGAGAGATAATGTGATGCTGACTTGTCTTGAGTGCAACAGACGCAGATGTGCTAGTTAAGACCACGCGGCGGTAATTGAGTATAATCATGTATCACTTGTAATCGTTCACGAGTAAATCCTCGCTGAGGAGCAGTTGAATCCAATCTATAAAATGACGGTGTACCCGTAGATCTCGTTATACTAGATATTTTTTTGCAGTGACACTCCACATAGGATCAGTAGCTCTTTTTGTACCACCTTCGAGCTCTCCTGGTTCATATAACTATCTAACAGTGACATTGCCGAGTGCTGGTTGTTTTGAAAATTCATTTTGCGGTTTTACAGGTGTATACTTTTTTTTTAATCGCGTTGTTAAGTTTCATGTTGATTGTTTGAGTAATTTCATTATCCATCGCGGTAATCACTCCTGGTAATCTTTTGACCCATTCACGAGATCGTTTATCCTGAATAAATTCCTTCGCATATTGATATCCAAATAACCGCTCAGCAAGTGTGCGATGAAATCGTTCAATAATTGCATGATCGCGATGTAGTGCAGTATGTCCACGTCTGATGGTGACATTATGATCCTTCATTGTCGATAATACTGCATCATCATATTCCTTGCCAGGATCAGCTTGTAATAGATTTGGCAACTGCAGAGGACCCCGCCGATAAATCCTTACAAACGCAGAAGTCACTTCAGTTGATGACTTTGTCTTTAGCGGCTCTGATTGTTTGTATCGACTCGCAACATCAACTACAGTAAGCGCGTATTTGTAAAAACCATCATGCGGCAGAAATAATATATCAGCTTGATGAACCTCATTAACGACGCTGACATCAAAATGCAAGAAATTAATCTGTTTAGGCGGTGGTAGATAAATTTGCCATATCGCCTGTTTTGGTAACCAGTCCGCTGCAGTATTTTTCACCCTTGCAGCGCTATCGAGATTACTGATTACTGCTTTACCCCTCCAGTATCCTCTTGGGGAATAATAAATAGATTCCATGCGGTTATTAATTACCAGCACCCAACATCAATTTAATTTTCATCGCCAATTTTATCAACCATGAAGCCAATTTTTCTTTGAAGGATTCTTCAGTGATAGAATTCAACGCATGAATCAATTTCACATCTGCGATATATCTGTGTTGCAGATTGCTGCTTTTATAAGCAAGATCATGAGCATGACATGCCTTATCAATAGCGTTTATTGTTTTTTCACCGGGTCGGGGTTGATTTTGATCATCGATTTGGGTATCGAGTATGGTCCCGGTTCCACAATAATTATACCCTGGAAGGTCTTTTTCTCCTGGATATTTTACCATGGTGTTCCTGGGAGTTTTACTAACTTGGCTGCAATATCACCTCCTCGTTTTGTTTTAAATCCTTGATTTTATCAAGGGGAACAAATCTAATTTTTTTACCACATTAGACACACTTACCAGTAAGTGCTGATCTGTTATTTCTTGTTGTAATCGTCGAAATATACGCTACAAAATATTCACCAGACTTAGTGCAGTGGAGATATGGATTATAATCTCTTTAGAATTTTTTTAGTCACGCTCAGTGAACTCCAAATGGATTTGTAGCGATAAAATTGCATGACCCTAGATCAAAATATCGTATCGGACTTGATCAAATGCTCGGTTAAAACAATTCGATTCCAAAACGCAATCAGCGTCGGGTCTGTCTGGAGACAGAGTCTCAATAGCGTGACAAATCGAAACCATTTCTCTTTTTTTTCTCTACTTGAATTGATTTCGGTTTGAAATCCTTTAGGATTTTGTCTGAAATAGTTTAGGTTTGGTTGAAATAGTTTCGGTCTGTTCACCCTCTTTGCTGCTCTAAACGATAGAGAAAGGATTAGTTATACATTACTAGTTTGGTACGGCATGAATTTAAACTTCCTGTTTTCGATTTCTTCTATTTAAATCGTCACCTTCTGCTCTGGTGGGTTTCCTTAACAATTGATCTGGTTTCAAGCGTTGCCGGTCTCATTCAGGACAAACAAAGTAGTTATAAATGGCTCAATACCGGACGGAATATAAAAATCAACATTACCAATGATATCAATGATGTTGTTTTTTTTCTTCATTTTCCACATTTTTCGTAATCTCGACACCCTCTAAAATGCCTTTAAAATGTATCTTTGACTCGGTCAGCCATGACAAGAATGAAATACGTTCACAAGAACAGCCGAATATGTTTCCTTGCAGATTTACAACAAGATCTTGGTAAATGGGAGAGGTGTTGGTATATGTTGCATTTAACCTATGGAAATAATTCATAGATGAAGCATTGCTCGATGCAGAAATATACAACGTCCCTGAGTTCATTGTGTCAAGATCACGTGTAACGGCCGAACTTATTAACACTGGACCATTTTCACTTAGATCTAGTGTTCTCAAATTGAACAAATGTTTTACGTCAACGTCAAAATGCACAATTCTATTTCCTTTAAGATTTAGCTCCTCTAGGTTTCGAAGAGAAACAAATAATTTTCTTGGCAAAAACCTTAAGCCATTCCAGGAAAGATCAAGAGTCGAGAGAGCTTCATTCTTTGAAAGCATCTCTTCCAAATCAGGGAAGTACTGCATAGCACTTAGATTGTTACGTTCTATACGTAGTATGCTGAAATTCGGAAAAGAGTTAAATAATTTCGGAGAAATGTATTCCAACGAATTGTGTGCGACAATCAAAGTTTTTAAATACCGAAATATTAAATTCGTACTACAGTTTAGCCATCTAATATATATATTACTAATATCAAGGAATTCTAATAAAATAGATCCACAAGAACAGTTTAAATAACAATGTATTATTCGCACGGCTGACGTGGAAAAAAAGATGTCATGGGCATAGAGATATCTTAAAGACATTACATACTTGCCACATTCCAATTGCTTGTAATACACCATACTAGAAGGAAGGCGAAATGGAGGAACAAGTGATGAATACGAAATATCTAATACATGTACGTTTGGAAACCATTCATGGATGAAACGACGCGGTATCCAATCCAATGAAGTTCGTGTTATATTCAACACTTGAATTGACGAGTAAATATAATTGCTATCGAAGGAAACTCGTTTTGTGCCACTGACATTAAGAACTTCAAGATGTTTGGTTCTAATTGACTCAGTAAGGTCAGGTCCAGGAACTACTTCTTCGTCTTTTACAAGATGCATTTGATTTATGTCCAAATATTTTAACCTTGGCAATGCATTTCGGAGCGCCCAACTTATATTTTCCAAACGTAGATGGGGATTGTTACTCAAATCTAAAGTTACGATGTCTGGAGTATTTAGGAATAAGCCCGATTCTAACGATCCAATAAACAAATGCATTTTAAGAACCTTCAAGTTATCCAAGCCATGTAGAGAATTATTTGACACATGTGACGATTTAGCCTCACTAGCGTTTATGGTGAGTTCCAATACCTGAGTCCATCATCTCTTTAAGTTGAATATGGCTTATGTCCAAATATTTTAACTTTGGCAATGCGTTTCGGAGCGCAGAACAAAAATTGTCGAAATGTAGATGTGGATTGTCTCTCAAATCTAAAGTTACGATGTTTGGAGTATTTAGGAATACGCCTGATTCTAACGATCTGAAAAGCATGAACAGGAAATGGGGCATTCGACTAATGGGTTCACTCGATCACAGCACACAATCAATGTGCATTAAATCAACATCGCGTATTTTTAAGGTGTCCCATTCTAAACAATATGTAAGAGAACAATATTTAAAATTTCCTATTGTGAAAAGAGTATTATGCTCATATCAGTCTTACACGCTGTAGAAGCAGGTTGAAACTGAACATGTTTAATCGGTCAAGGACAGTTGCTCTCTTAAGGGACGCACACATGAAATGATTCGTACAGACAAATGTAACGACTTCTGTAATTAGATTGACTTTTGCATACAATTGAAGAGTATGGTCTATGAAATTAAAGATCGCTTTGTGTCATATTAAACGGGCAATTCGTTCCCTGTTGCTGGGACCTGATATTAAATGAACGTTGCCGATATGACGTCGTTTTATATGAGTATACGATAGTCAGAAGAAGAGCGTAAGTATCGTACAGTTGTGTACACATGGTTGAGGCCAGACATATATGTCGGACTGGAGTCCGTATGTGAAACGTAGCACAGAGAACAAATTCGGTGTTTGCTTTTGGATCAAGTGGAACTCCAATGTAGGGTAAAGAGCAGCGGAGAGGTGTGCTCTGATCGTGGAACTTTAACGATGATCCGAGCAGCCACGTTTTGAAGGTTTTGAAGTTTCTGTGGTATATATTGAAAGAATCCACATTTAAATGAGTTACATTCTTGAAATTACTAATCAGCACACAATTGTTTTAGTGGCCTAAACTAAAGCAAATTTTGAATAGAGTTGAGGCGTCTCAGCTCAATATATGAAGCCCTGAATATATCTTCATCACATGTTGATGCAATGTGAGAGTAACACCTAGGTTTCGTACTAACTGTGTGAATTTAATATTTAACCCTAACCCTATGACAGTCAGCGCCAGAAATCAAAGTGTTTGTGTACATTTTGGATCCTTAAATTTACCACATTACAACATCAAATAAACACGAATAATAGATTTGTTCCATCACAAATATATTGCAACAGTTGTCTCCCACTACACCTGACAGTCAACACCAACTGTTCGAACTTTTTATATTAATAATTACATAATCTGTTTGTTCACAATAACTATAACTATAGCGCTTATTTATTTATTTATTAATTTATGTATTCACTATACAGTGTCAAATTATTCTCGCTTTTATGATGATGGTATAACCCCTCTTCTATCGCCCTAACCCCAAACGTTTCACCTTTTAAAACAAATATATGTAACGCGCATAAGGACCATAAAGGGCCTTACTGTATTCGCCCCTTCCTAGGTGATGATCGTGGCGACGACAAAATCGCTGACGTTCTGCATTTTTCGGTATCGCTTAAGGAGATTGGCATGGAATAGCTTATATTAGGTCGGCAGTCGTATCCGATTGGTTTGACCTAAGACTTTGTCGATTACGACGTACGGCCCCCTCCAAGAAACTTGCAACTTGTGCTCTTGGGGAAACTGTGGCGTGGTTTCGCGCTTGTCGTAATACTTCGCTTGACGCGACTTCACTCGCTTAAGGTTCGCCTGTGCCAGTGAACAAACTTCCTCCTATTAGTTTCGCAAATCCGCGACGTACAAATAAATAATACGTATCTCTTCGACAGCAGGATCGTCCGTCCACAACTGTATCAGTAAGGCGATAGGGCCACGAAGGTCCTCCCGTACATGAGTTCAAAGGGAAAAAGAACCTAAACTCACTTTGGGTACTTCCAGATATGCAGTACATAACGATTCCAATCTTTGGGGCAACCTAAGCACAGCATCTTAAACGTGTTCTTAAATATCCTGTTAAACAGTTCACCCAGTCCGTTACATTCGGGGTAATACGGTGTAGTAGTGAGTTGTTTAAGCAACATTAGTAATCGGTCAAGTTCTCGTCAGATAGGGTAACCAAATCCCAAACAGCGTTAGAGCGACGGTTTCCGAATCAATATTACGCAACGCGACGGCATACAGATATTGGGTAGAGTAATCAACGACCGTTAAAATAAACCGATATCAGTCCGACGACGGCGGTTTTATTGGTCCGATAAGTCCATCGCGACGATCTGTGAGATTTAACACTTCAACTCGCTTCTCTTCAGGCACGACGACTTGCTTAAAGTGTTCGCTGACGTTCCTGGCGTGCCAATACTAAATCCTCTTCTTGTACGCGAACTTCACGACGGCAATCGGACTTTCCTCTCCGTTTTCTCTTCAGCGTATTTGTGCAGCTGCGTCAGAGTTGTGTGGTCCTGCTGTAGCTGCCTCTATTCGGCCTTGTCCCGTAAACGTTTACGCTATATTTCTTGAGCACATCGTAGTCTTCAGCCTCGTCGGCAGCTAAGCTGTGGTAAGCTTCGCAAGCTGCATATTGCAAAAAGGCTGAGACCGTGATCGCCCAATGTTGCGACGAAATACTGTGAGCTGTCGTGAGTTTGTTAAATTGTAGGAGAAAATCTTCAATGGACTAGTCTTTCTTATTGAATCGCGGTATAGTTATCTATATCATTCGATGGTCGATGAATGGTTCGTACGCTTAACCCAATGATCGTACTGGAGTTGTCCCTTTCGTTAGCCCTAGCTGATACCCTTACCTTTTCCATTTCGAGAGCGTGAGCGATCTCTCGTTCTTTGTGGTTGCTTATATCTGGGCCATCTCCATCTAGGTTTCGCTTTCGGCGGCTTTATCTGCCTTCCATTTTTATGCGTTCTTCTATGAACGATACTATGCGATCTCCCTCGTAGCCCAGATTTTCTTAACCATCTGTCTTTCAGTAGCTATTTATTATTATGATATCAATAAATGGTACCTTGCCTCAGCTTACTAAACAATTAACAGATGTAAACATTTCTAACCAAATACTTACCTGTCGACCTCTAACTTAGCCAGTAAAGATATTTTCTCGATATTTACTTCACAATTATTGCAAGTAATCAAAAATCTACCAAGCATGGAAATAATGAAAATCGATCAAAATCAAATAAACATGATGGAAAATATCTCACACTGTTCAGATCTACTACCTAACAAATAAACTTTAAATCGTGAAGATAATAGTTATGTCTAATTCATATCCCAGAAAAAAGCGCCATGTAGAGGTCCTAATGGAATAGGTTTGGGTGGGATGCTACCAGCATTATATTTAATTATTATATAAGACCCACCCTTGGTCGTAGTTTTTAGATATTGAAGTAGTGATAGAGTGATGCAATGCTCCGAGCTCCAAGTAAGCGGTGCTGACTGTTAAATTACTGAATACACAAATGTTGAAATTAAAATTTACAACAATTTCATATCATTCAATAACAGACAGTCATTGAATTGAATATTACAATCCTATCACTCGTCTTTCGCTCGCCTAAGTGACTGCCTATTCATAATCTGACTTAGTGTTTTAGATTATACTCCTGTTCTGTTCCTATACATCTGTATTATGCTTTTCCCTTGACTGGCACTCTAATTCCCCTAAAGTCTATTAAATTCTGCCTCCGTTCTCTCATTTTCTGTCTCCCAGACTATCTTGCACTTCTTGCAAGATAGTTTAGCTTCTACTGCCGTTTAGTTTTCAATATGAATTAAGCTTGCGACTCCAATGGTCGCCACGTCTTGCTCAATTCCATTTCGATGTCAATTTACACATGGTCTACATCATTAGCGGACATTGCCGCCTCCCTGGCAGCCTGTCAAGGGTGGTTTTACCTGTGAATTCACTTACCTCTGTGAATTGCACTCTGCCAACATAAGGCTCCAGTCACGAGTTCGTATGTCCATGTTATAACGCACTGGACTTTACACTTCATTGATTGCAAGGCTGACATCGTAACATTATTGACGAGGAACTATTAGCCCCAGGGTCTAGCACATACATGTTGCAATCTGGTTATCGTTCTTTACAACGTAACACAGTGACACAAAACGATTTGGTGTTCCAGCTGGATTAGTAACCTTTGTCGAAAGTGCTTTTGATTTTACCAACGCGCACCTAATCTCCTGCACTAAACATTTCACCTTTCTTCGGGATAGCCACTGTTGGGAACGTACCAAACACATGCTCAAAAAGAGTCAGTTCCTTGTCAGGAGTCACACATCTTACAGGGCACATCCGATGATCTGATTTTATTGTTTAATTTTAGTTTCCCTACTGTGTGGATAGTAGATGGAGGGTGTTTTTTTTAAGCTGCCCTTCTGTCTGGATTGTATATTTAGAGTGTGTATTAAAAGCTCCATTAGTGTTTTGTCTCCTCTAACCGTGTTTGGATAGTATAGTTTATGTTCGTATGAAAATAGAAGAAACCAAAAGTCAATATTTAGGGCCACGCATATGCCTCAAAAAGATATGTATTCTCTTTATCATATATGTGTATCTTTATTTGTGTGTTTGTTTACCCTTCCCGCCAAGCGTTTTTTAATTGCTATATAGCTTATGAACTATCTGAACTTACGCGCCGTGCTGTACCCGCTATCCGCTGAAAAAGGTGAACTTAACCGCTACCAGCTATTAATTAAACTAGCGGAATTTACCCACCACCTGCCATTTACTGAACTAGCTGAATTTACCCACCACCTGCCATTCAAATGAACTATCTGAATTTATGCACCATTTGCAACTTACTGAACTAGCTGAATTTAATCACTACTTGTCATTCACTAAACTAGCTGAATTTACCCACAATCTGCCATTCAATGATCTAGCTGAATTTACCTACCATGTGCCATTCAATAAACTAGCTGAATTTAACCATCACCTGCCATTCAATGAACTAGCTGAATTTACCCACCACCTGCCATTCACTGAACTAGCTGAATTTACCGACCACCTGCCATTCAATGAACAAGCTGAATTTACCCACCATGTGCCACTTACTGAACTAGCTGAATTTACCCACCATGTGCCATTCAATGAACTAGCTGAATTTACCCACTAACACGCTGACTTTCTTTACTGTTTGGTCTAATTTAGGTCCGCTCCTTGCTACCTTGTTTCAAATTGCTTGTACCGTTCCAAGACCTCTTTTTGGACTGGATTGCCGATAGAGACTGTAAATACGGAGTCTCAATCGTACCGGGGTGGTGGTGGTGGGTCTGTAATGTAGTTTCCCATTTGAAGCTCAATCGTCCCACTATAATACTTGTTTTCAACTACACACTCAGCTATATGCAATTATCACCTTATAGCTTTCTCGCTAAATGCCCTTCCATCTTTCTTATCTATTTCTCTCGAATTCACGCATATATAATAACATGTTAGCTTAAAAATGAGATAGAAGCAGTAACGACAGTAGTTGAAGTGTACAAGTAGTTGTAGTGGTACCAACATTTGTAGTGGTACCAATAGTTGTAGTGGTACCAGTAGTTTTAGTGGTACCAATAGTTGTGGTGGCGCCAGTAGTTGTTGTGGTACCAACAGTTGTAGTGGTACCAATAGTTGCAGTGGTACCAATACTTGTAGTGCAACCAGTAGTTGTGGTGGCGCCAGCAGTTGCTGTGGTACCAACAGTTGTAGTGGTAAAAATAGTTGTAGTAGTATCAGTAGTTGTAGTGATACCCATAGTTGTAGTGGTACTAGTAGTTGTGGTGGTGCCAGTAGTTGTTGTGGTGCCAACAGTTGTTGTGGTACCAATAGTTTTTGTGGTACGAATAGTTGTATTGGTACCAGTAGTTATCATGGTACTGAATAGTTGTAGTGGTAGCAAAATAGTTGTATCGGTACCAGTAGTTGTAGTGGTACAAGTAGTATTATCAACAGTTGTAGTGGTACCAATAGTTGTAATGGTACCAGCAGTTGTATTGGTACCAATAGTTGTAGTGGTATGAATAGTTATGGTGGTACCAGTAGTTGTATTGGTACCTACAGTAGTTGTAGTGGTGCCAGTAGTTGTTGTGATGCCAGTAGTTGTAGAATTGCCAATAGTTGCAGTGGTACCAATAGTTGTGGTGGTGCCAGTAGTTCTTGTGGTATTAGTAGCTGTTGTGGTGCCAGTAGATGTTGTGGTGTCAGTAGCTGTAGTGGTGCAAGTAGTTATAGTTGTACCAATAGTTGTTGTGGTGCCAGTAGTTGTAGTGGTATGAATAGTTGTTAGCGCACAATAGTGGTAAATGCGAATTTATGTTAGAATGATTGTACGCTCTCGATTGAAATATATATATATATATATATATATATATATATATATATATATATATATATATATTATATATATATATATATATATATATATATATATATATATATATATATATATATATATATATTCATCTGAATACACATTATTTACAATATGATCATTAAACACATACAATTATATATGATTTGCCTTCACTAATTATGGACTAATTTTTCGTTCTTTTCACTCTGTCAATTTCAGATTACACAACGATTTCGTTTTTGTTCTGTAAAAGGAAGATTATGAGGACCAATATTGATATTAAACAGGATGCTGATACAAGACGTTGCTAATAAATAGTTTTTACAGAACACTGGAACTACTAAAAAAAAACGAAAGTCATCACTAGTTTTCACCAATAAACATCAATCAAGCGTTTACTTGAAAATGACCCCAATTTTGAAACCCGTAACAAATGCCAATTTTTAACGTCTGACTGACTATTTGGATTTTATAGTACAGCTTTTCCGTGCGTGAAGGCATACTTGTGTGGGCATCAACTGTGAAAAGCCGGTTAAACATCTTGTACAAAATTACACATGTATGACTGAACTATCAGAACTTCTGTGCATGATTCATAGTTCCACTTGTACTATTTAAAGTCGTCTGCGTCGTTGATAACAAGATTCGTTTGTATATATTACTGTTATTAATAGTGATAATACGGTGTCTTATCTCATGTTTCAACGCAATCAAAGAGATGGCGTCCGAAGTGCAGATGTGCTAATAATTGGAATGGCACTTGGATAGTAAAAGAATATTTTGAAACAATAAATTTGCAATTTTCGGAATGTTTTGGGACAATACAAATTCTGCATACTAATTTTAATACTTTTGAAATGGACTGGTGAGATATCCCCTGCCACCGCCGAAGACTGGGACAACTCCATCCTTACCAAATTTATATATATATATATATATATATATATATATATATATATATATATATATATATATTAATGTTATTGATAGAACACGGCGTCTCATCTCGTGTTTTAACGCAGTAACAAACCACGTACGAATTTATTTATGAGAAAATTTAATGACTGCAAATGTCTTCATGCATGATAAAGACTGATTCATAATTATGTTATCTACAAAGCAAATCGTTCGAACATAGAGCTAAATACTAATGAGCACGAAGTTTATTGACCATCCTTCCGCTTAGCAGCTACAGCAGAGTCCATAACCTGTCTAGCAATAACGTCCCAATCTGGAGTGATCTCGATGTCGTTCTCTTTTCTTCTCCAAGTTGCTCTTGTGTGGGTTTTTATTTTTCTCAAGCAAGAAGGAAGCTCTCCTTTTAATACGGTATTTTCTACTAGGTATATTGTAGGTTTTCGCTGAAGGTCTGCCTGATTCAATTCAAATCGACACCAATCACTCTCAATAAAATCTAACGTAACTAAAAATATTATAACATCACTCCGAGAAAAACATTCTTCAATTTCTGAAAAAATTAATCTGCCGGGCCTGAAAATACTTTCTCCCATTGCCAATACTTCCTTTTCTCCGAAATGCGTCTGCAATGCCTTTGTAATCGTCGGACAGAAGAACCTTTTGGCAATATCATTATCACCTGAACAGAATGACAGGAAAGCAGGATACCTTTTTTCCTTGAGGTCGACCATTTCGTTATCAAATTTCACGTAACCATTCAAATATTGTCTTCGTTTGTACAGTTTTTTTCTTTTCCTGCTTACATATAGTCTAATCAGTACAATGCAAAGCATAAGTAAACCTCCAATGATGCTTGGCACAATAATAAATGCCAGTTTCATTTGAAGATTACAATAATTATCCAAACTGCGAATACTATCTATGTCTATGTCCTTATTGTAAAACTCCTTGCCACATTTATATGTGGTTCTGTCTTCAAAATGTATTTTTGACTCCGTCAACCATGACACGAAGAAAATACGTTCACAAGAACAATCGAATATGTTTCCTTGGAGATTTACAGTAAGATCTTTGTAATTGGGAGCGGTGTTGGTATATGTTGCATTTAACCTATAGAAATAATTCATAGATGAAGCAGCATTAGTCGATGTGGAAACATACAATTTTCCTGAGTTAATTGTGTCAAGATCACGTGTAACGGCCGAACTTATTAGTACTTGTCCATTTTCACTTAGATCTAGTGTTCTCAGATTCAACAAATTTTTCACGTCAACATCAAAATGTACAATTCTATTTCCTTGCAGGTTTAGCTCTTTCAGATTTCGAAGAAAAACAAATAATTTCCTTGGCAAAAAACTTAAGCCATTCCAGGAAAGATCAAGAGTCGCCAGAGCTTCATTCTTTGAAAGCATCTCTTCAAATTCCGGGAAGTACTGCATAGCTCTTAAATTGTTACGTTCCATACGTAGTATGGTCAAATTCGGAAAAGCGTGAAATAATTTCGGAGAAATGTATTCCAACGAATTGTGTGAGAGAATTAACGTTTTTAAATACAAAAGTATTACATTCGTACTAAAGTTTAGCCATCTAATATTTGCATTACTAATATCAAGAAATTCTAATAAGATATATCCACAAGAACTGTTTAAATAACCATCTATTATTCGTATCGCTGAAGAAAACAAAATGATGTCATGGGCATAGACATATCTCAAAGACCTTGCATACTTACTACATCCCCTTTGCATGTCAAACGCAATGCTAGATGGAATGGGATATGGAAACACATATGATGAATAGGAAATATCTAATTCCCGTGCATTTGAAAACCATTCATGGTTTATGTGACGCGGTATCCAATCCAAAGATGTTCGTGTTATATTCAACACTTGAATTGACGAGTAAATATAACTGCTATCGAACGAAACTCGTTTTGTGCCACTGACATTTAGAACTTCAAGATTTTTGGTTCTAATTGACTCAGTAAAGTCAAGTCCAAGAACTACTGGTTCATCTCTTTTAAGTTGAATACGGCTTATGTCCAAATATTTTAACTTTGGCATTGCGTTTCGCAGCGCCCAAGTTATACTTTCCAAACTTAGATGTGGATTGTCATTCAAATCTAAAGTTACTATGTCTGGAGTATTTAGGAATACGCCCGATTCTAACGATCCAAGAAACAAATGAATTCTAAGAACCTTCACGTTATCCAATCCACTTAGAGAATGATTTGACATATGTGAATCATCAGCCTCACTAGCATATATTGTGAGTTCCTGTACCTGACTCCAGGATCTATCCTCAAACGACATTCGGTTGAAAAAGTCTTGCCCGGCTACATTCTGCAATTCCACGATGATAGAGTTTATGGGTAGTACCAAGGGACACAATGAGCTTTCATTTCCAGGACAGACTCCATCAAAGGTACACTTGACAGTTTTTAACAAACTTCCACTTTCTGAAAAGCATGAACAGGAAATGGGGCATTCGACTAATGGGTTCACTCGATCACAGCACAAAATCAATGTACATAAAATGATATAGGTGTAATTTTTAATGTGCCCCATCCTTAACAAATTGTTTGATAAAATATTTAAAATAACCTATTGTGAAAAGAGCATTATGCTCAAATCAGTCTTTCACCCTGTAGAAGCAGGCTGCAACTGAGCATGTTTAAGCGGTCAAGGACAGTTGCTCTCTAAAGGGACGTACACATGAAATAATTCGTACAGCCAAATGTAACGACTTCTGTAATTAGATTGAATTGCATACAACTAAAGAGTAAGGTGTATGAAATTAAAGATCGCTTTCAGGTAATTGTTTAATTTGGTATCTTCTAATCTTGTTATTGAATACTTTCAAACGTATTCCTCGAAACACCATAGAAATGGCCTTTTATATGGATTGTGCACAGTGGGGTTATCCTTGTTATGGTTTCATGTTATGGCGGTGTCTTCAATCACAATCAATGGTAGCAAGCTGGAGATCAGTACACCTTAAGAAAGGAAAAGATAAAGTTGTTTAGCAGCATACTATGTTTCGATAGGCAACGTATAATATCGACAGACATATTCATAGTAGAAAGATAGTGATCACACTTGATTCACTTAAACTCATAGACATTTTCACGATATTTAAAGAGGTAAACGCTCACAAAAGGAATAGGGTATAATATGTATATACTTATAAGTAAATTATTTTTCAAACAAAAAAACGTAGAGAAAAATAAACATTGAAATAAAACCACATATCTGAATTTTAAAATGTTTAATTTTCTCATATAGTATTCACGTCATTACGGTACACTAAAAGCTGCAAAGAGGGTGGACAGACCCAAACTATTTCAAGCAAACCAAAACTATTTCAGAGATAATCCTAAAAGATTTCTAACCGAAACCAATTGAGGCAGACAAAAAAAAAAAAATGGTGTCGGTTTGTCACGCTATTGAGACTGTGCCTCCAGACAGACTCGACGATGATTGCGTTTTGGAGACGAATTTAAAATCCTTTAGGAATTCACAAACAGACTAATTTGTAAAACATCAACTCGTAAATCAATTAGATTATTGGACTGGTCAGTGAGTTTGAAATTAATTCTCGTTAATGAATCATTATGACATCGCATATACACTGGATTAGTTGGATCCTCAATGATTAAAATTCCGGGTGGATCTGTTGGTGCAAATGAGTATAAAATATATCCTTGTTGAGCTTGATTTGATCTTTCGAGATTTATTTGATAACTTCCTTCGATAACATCACATACTTAATTCACTGAAATCACCGAGAATATATTGACTTTTTCAAGAGCGAAATGCCTACCACCATCGTCTGGATTATTATTAAGTTTGAGGATAGTTGTTTGTGGTAGTGGTATTTTTTTCTAGGGAAACATTGCTAGTTTTCAATTTACCCTGACGATCTTTAAATACGACTATTTCATTTGGATCAACACTTGTGAGTTTTAACATCTCAACTATTTCATCTTTGATTATTTTTTCATCACCGGTTGCAGATATTTCTGCGGTGGGTTTTTTCAGGCTTAATAGAGATCTCCCCCATATATTAATCATTACACTCTAAGATGTCTCTGAAACGCGATTACTTTTATATTCGTGTGTTTTGTTTTATAGGGTGGTTTTCCCGATCATGAAACAGCGTTGAGTACATTCAATACTTCTATGCCGCCTATTGGTGGGTTATTCATTTTCTGTGTTGATGGCGTGGAATACCAGATAGGAATTTTTAAGCGATTTATATAACGCATAAATTCTATAGGCGGCGCTAACCCATATGAATCGAAATAAACAATTGCACGCTGATCAATCACGTATGCAACCCAGTGGGTTCCAGGTACGGTGCTGTTATCGAGATTAATGATACCTGTTTCATTGTCGTTTGGGTGTTGTGGTAATTGATCTCTCATAAAGATACCACTAAAGTGTTTTATCGCTAGTGTTTTAGCAGCATCGAGTAAACCAAGATTTGCCATGGGAACTATAGATTCGAGCGATGGAACCTTTTGTTCTCGAGTTACTAAACTATTCCTGGTATTCTCAGGCCCTTTCCTCTGTACTATGAATACCGAGTTCCTGGTAGTCTTAGACCCTTTCCTGATCGTTTCTTTTTTTTATTCCCGATTCCGATAGCTTTCTTTAGTGCCATCCCTGCAGATGTACCAACGGCTCCTAACGCAGCAACGTTTGCTACCGCTGTGGCCGCGGCCGCAATCAACGCTGGTAACGCAGATAACAGTGGGAATATACCACCTGTTGTATAATGTTTTTGATCGCGGCCGCGGAGAGAGTGACCTGAACACCTTTTTTATCTTTGGTAGCATCTTTGAAGTGTTTTATCTGACGAAATGTCAATGACAGTTTATTCTGACCACCAGACATCTGATTGTGCTTCAGCGATATTGTGGTTCCACATTTTTTAGCTGATTCCGATTGCAATTTTTTAATTTGACCAGGATTTAACGTAACACTAATATGACTATATGACATTTTATTCAATAACAGCTTCATCTAATTGTTACATTACATATTTTCCACTGGTGCATCTACTACTCTCATTCGTCCATCGAAGCCGTCGAGAAACATTGATTTATCACTGAAAATGACAACAACTGCTCTGTAATTCGGGATAGTGACAACACCAACTACAACCGGACGGGTTACACGAGCTCTGAAGTGTATGTCAACTACGGATTGTCTGGTTAAGTCAAGATGTTCCAGTGAGATGAAATAGATGGGATATTGAGTTATAAAATCAAACTGTGATATTTTCAGACCAATATCCACATTATTATCGCGTCACATAAATGTCAACAAACGATGATACGCGCGTGCTGTTTGGTTGGTTCCGTAATCAAGTAGTATATCCTCTGTTCCTTTTGCCCGTTTATTCTCAATGATACTTCATTAACACCTATTTGATCAAATATCATATGGCTGCGTAATTGGGACCCAACTCTCGCCTTATTCTGTAACGCAATAAATATATGACGCGGAGCGGAAACACCTTGTTTTGATGCCAGGTGCCATGTAAGTGTACCATCAATATTAGAATCCATGGTATATGTTGTTGTTGTGAGCCATGATAGCAAGGATTTTCCTCCATGATCCATAAATGATAGTAATCTTTCTTCCATGGTAATTGATGTAGTCATTACTGACATCCACAATGATAGTTTTGATATAATGACTTTACCATCAGCAACACCAGTATCAGGCCAGATTGCATCATTATCACTACCCTTTCGCTCGAGTACTACTGTATGCTTCGCTTCATATATAACTTTTCCAACATTTCTGCAAAATCCGAAAATATGATGCAGTGGAATAGCGCATGAAAATGAACGGCGCTGTCCTTTCAAGATTGCTACGCGTTTTGCGAACCCCAAGTTGTGATTCGGATTAGTACTTTTTATAGCATCAAAGTTGGCAACTGGTCTATCCTCGGGTTCAGGAGAATCGGGTTGTCGATCAACTGCAGTAGCTCTTGGTGTTAGCAACTTAACATATGGAATGTGTTCAGCGTGATCAGTGAGATACTTAGAGAACATCATAGACGGACCTGCCGATCTTGTATAATCATCAGAATATATTGGGAACCCAACTATTGTTGTGGCAACATCAACCTCACGCTCTATAGACTCGATTTCACTTCCATCAATTATATATCTAGCACTTTCGAATAGCGCCATGATACCATTATTGACAAACCAACTCGGACAAAGGTTTCTCGAGTGGTTATTGCTAGTGAATACAAAAGTGATAACGTGTGGCGATCATGGTCAAAGACCACCATTTGTCGGTTTGTCTCCACATAATTGACTGAAGAATTTTGTAGATTATTATGAAGAAATTAGTACTGATCATAGATCTCTTGACAATGAATTACGCGAGTTCAAGAAACTAATCAGATTACAACCGGATAGAATCCAGTGTGAAATAGCCCGTGAAAATCAACAGGGAGGGCGAATCCGACAACCTTTTATAGAAGCGTCCAATTGGCAAAACAAGGCTTCTATCAAAATCGTAATCAAGCGTCTATTTGGCAAACTAATGCTTTCTCGAAATCGAAAACAAAAGTTTCCTTTGGGGACGCAAAGTCGTTGTCGCACCCTCCCTGCTCCTATGGGGGTAAAAACATTTGTAGGATTTGACAAACAGACTAATTCATAAGACTTCACCTCGTAGATCAGTGAGATTATTGGACTGGTCAGTGAGTATGAAATTAATTGTCGTTAACGAATCATTATGACATCGCATATAGACTGGATTAGTTGGATCCTCAATTATTAGAAACCCTGGAGGAGCTGTTGGTGCAAATGAATATAAAATATATCCTTGTTGAGCTTGATTTGATCTTTCGAGATTTATTTGGTATCTTCCTTCGGCGACATCACATACTAAATTCAATGCAATCACCGAGGATAAATGGACGTTTTGAGGACAATATGACTACTACCACCGTCTTGGCCATTATCATATTTGGGGATGGTTGTTTGTGGTTGTGTTATTTTTTCCATGCATCATGGATTTTTTTTAAACCATCATCGATGGCATCATTGAGACATTTTTTTTAGTTCTGAGATATTTTATCCGTGTAGTCTGATTGTGGGAATATCTTCTACGCGTATATTATACACTGTCGCAAACTCCGTTCTCGTTTTAGGACTATTGTCACCTAATACCTATTGAATAATTTGCAAATGATGTAATTCCATGTCAGCGATGATTTTCTTACCTGCTTCTACAACTTCGATTAAATGAACTCGGGTGTGAATATGTTCTCTTAAATAATTTTTAATTCTTTCAAAATCATCGTATATTTTCTTTGAAATGATCAGTAATATTTTTTTGCAATGGAATAAGCCATCGATCGTTTCCACTTCCACTAAAATAAAAAAAAAACTCGATTTGATATAAAATCTTTCATATTTACTACGGAATCCATGATAATCCTCCTTCGTGGAAATATAATCAGATGTTTCTGGTTCTGGTGGTATATTATCGGTTTCTTGTCGGGGTGGACTTTCAGGCCATCCTAACACGGTTCTTATAGAACTCTGATATATATCTACGACATACCCGCGTGATTTTATCTCAATTGCGGATGATAATGTCGGCTCATGAACTGTTATAGCGATTTTCGATTCTTTTCCAGTAATTGATTTTATTCTGCGTTGTAATTCGTTATTGGTTTGTTCGATTTGGTCAGACCCTGATGGTAGCGACACAACGTTCCAGTCTGGAGTTTCATAGGGTTTATTCTTACTCGCAAACACCAAGGATATATTCGGATGATGACAACCGAATGGTGCTCATCTAATATTAGGCCAACTATGGTATACTCGTAACTTTGCTAACGCTATTTCTTTCACGGGAATCGCAGAAGGGAAATTCACACTTAATTCAGGATCGGGTGAGGTTATTTATATCATTCTTGTTTTCACCGGGTTGGTGTTTTTCGCTATTCGTTGAAGTAGTTCTTGCGATGTTGCCATTGTTGTTGTTATTATTATTGTTATTATCTTTTTCTAATTTTGACATCGCGGAATCATAAATACTTACCATCGCTGAGATCTCATTATCTGATATTAATGTGTCATCGAGTGACGACGATATCATCGAGGATAATTGGGAGTATGCGGTTGACACAAGATGGAATTTAACTACGTAATCTTGTAGTTTACGCTTGCTGCACGATGATATTTGTTTTGTTATTATCGAAAGAAGGAGAGTATAATACCAGCTCCGGTAATTACACCTTAATATACAGAGTACACGGTAACATCAACTGCAGTGATTCTTCGTCGGTATTTTTTTATTTTTGTTTGGTACTCCTCAGTGAGTGTTTTGAGTTTAGTTTGAAAATCTCTGATCTGAACAAAGCGATACTGCTGTGATGACATTTTATTTTGAAAACACTAGTGTTTTTTAAATAGAATTCAATTTAGTTGTTTACTTAAATTCTCTAAGAATTCCACATACCATGTTACTGAAACCCTAGCCAAATTATTATCAGTGGATGTTATTGTGAATTGTTCAGTTGTTCCCTTGTCGATGATCGTTGATATCATATTCTTGACCCCAGATGAACTCGTTGATGAAATATTAAATTGAGTCGGTGTCACTAGTGTTAATGATAAATACCTTTTACGATCGTGGTAATATTTAACATGGTATTTTCTGGTGTCCACATAAATGATCCGTATTGATTCGCGTACACGTTATTTAAATTTTTTTGTTCGCGAAGGATTTTTATTTTTCTCAAGTTTCTCTATCATCCTCGGTAAATCATCCTTGATGACATCGTTGGTCGTTTTAATATCCTCGCGAATAGCTCCTAATCGCTGATAAATCCCTATTATTTGATAGGATTTTGTGATAATATCAGCGAGATCTATTTAACATCATCGGGTTTCTAATTTTGTTTTTACCAAAAAATTTATCAATGGAGCAATCGTTCCTGTTAAAGATTTTACGTAACCTAGTAAACTGAGATACATGACTGTCATACTCAGATAGCAATTTTATCAAGTTACCAATGGCAGTTTTTATCTCTGTGAGATGGGGTGTGGTAACCGGTGGATTTCCAAAGAAATCGTTTATGGGGACATGAAAGCGTTCCTGGAATTTTTTAACACCGTAAATGCATTTACGTGAACGTTATATTCATCACGTAGTTTTTTTTAATAATTCTATCGTTGATGAATAATTATCACCGAGTGATGTTAATTATCTGTGAACGTCAAAACAAGTACACCTGGTTAGAGTTTACTCAGATCGGAAAACAACGCGATAGTATCTTCTACTGCGTCGCGTCGTTTAACTAAAATATCATCAAGTGAAACATTACTCGTTTTCAATTTACCCTGGCAATCTTGAAATACAACTATTTCATTGGGATCAACACTTGCTTAGTGCAACATCTCAGCTATTTCATCTTTGATTATTTTTTTTTACATCACTGGTTGCAACATTGAGATAGATCGTCCCCAAATATCAATCATGTTATTCTATATTCATTCGTTTCTTTAAGTAATTCATTATTGTGTATTTGTACACGACTTAATAAAGTGATTTAGATGATGCTGAAACCGCCATTAACATTTCAAGGACTTCTAAAGACACATGAGTTTTCAAGTAAGTCCAGTATGGGGAACTTTGAATACCAAACAGGAACTGAAGAATCCAACTTCGATATATATTCAAGAAATCTTCATCCTCTTTTCCAAGGAGGGATTCCATACGGGTCAAAATAAATGACACATTGTGGATGTATCACGTAACCCACCCAATGTACTCCAGAGTTATTGTTAAAACCGATATCAAGTATACCGGTTTCAAAGCTTTTTGGTTGTACAGGCAACTGATTTTCCCTGAATACACCTCTGACATATTTTATTGGGAGTTTCTTTACTATATCAATCGTATTAATATTGGATTTTTCAACTATTGGTTTTGGTGATATATCAATCGTGTTAAGATTGGACTTTTCAACTATTGGTTTTTGTGATATGTTAGCAAAAACGGGTTTACAAAACCACGCTGTTAGTTTTTTTACTTGTTCGAATACACTTCTCCAAGTACCAATGATTGTTTATTCCATATGACTTTCTCTCTCTAAAAAGCAACTATTAGTATATTCATTTACGACTTGATGAGGTGGTTTTCTCGATGATGAAATAGCGTCAAGGACAATTAATACCTCTATACCACACATTGGTAGGTCAGTCATTTTCTGTATTAGTAGAAAAGAATACCAGATAGGAATTTTTATGTGGTTTATATAACGCATAAATTCTTTCAGGCGGCGCTAACCCATATGAATCGAAATAAACAATTACACGCGGATCAATCGCGTATCCAACCCAGTGAGTTCCAGGTCCGGTGCTGTTATCGAGATTAATAATATCGGTTTCAACGCTGTTTGGTTGTTGTGGCAATTGACCTTTCATAAAGACACCTCTGAAGTTTTGTATCGTTAGTTTTTTAGCAGCATCGAGTAAATCAAAATTTGACATTGGAACTATTATTGTTAATAAGCTCTTCCTGGTATTCCCAAGCCGCTTCCAATCTACCATGAATACGGAGTTCCTTGTAGTCTTAGACCCTTTCCCTTTTTCTTGTATCCCCGGCCATTGTCTGGTTCATATGATTGAGCAATACTGTGCACTGTTTTTGCACCAAGAGCTGCAGCGGCTTTTAACGCAGCTGCTTTACCAGCTGAAATTAATGCTGGAATCGCAGCGAGAAATGTGAATACACTGCTTGATTTCATCATGTTTTTGATCGCAGCTGCAGAAAGTGTGATCTGAACACACTTTTTATCTTTGCAAGCAACATTAAAATGTTTTATCTGACGAGTTGTCAGCGACAATTTTTCTGACCACCAGACATCTGATTGTGTTTCAGCGATATCGTGGTTCCACATTTTTTAGCTGATTCTGATTGCAATTTTTTAAGTTGGCCAGGGGTCAATGTATCAATAACAACACTGTTTGACATCTTATTAAAACTACTAGTAGTTTAAATGACAGATTGATCTAATTGCTACATTACATATTTTTGAAAATATTACATATTTTCCACTGGTGCGTCAATTACTTTCATTCGTCCACCAACACCTTCGAGTAACATTGATTTGTCACTGAGAATTACAGCAACTGCTCTGTAACCACCAGCAGGAGCATTGGTTACACGAGCTCGAAAGTATATTTCAATGACGGATTGTCTGGTCAAGTCAAGTTGTTCCAATGAAAAGTAGTAGATGGGATATAGGTTTTTAAATTCCCATTGTGATATTTGAAGACTGGTATCTACATTATTATCGCGTCCCATAAATGATAGCAAACGATGATACGCGCGTGCTATTTGCTTTTGATTGTAATCAAGTAAAATTTCCTCGGTTGGTTCTTGTTGACCGTTTACACTCAGCGAGACTTCATTAACATCGAGTCGATCAAATATCATATGGCTGCGTGTTTGTGAACTCAATCGCGCCTTATCATATAACGCAACAAATATATGCCGTTTTGCAGAAACACCTCTTTTTGATGCCAGTTGCCATGTAAATGTACCATTCATATTACTCCCCGTCATATCCGTGGTAGTTGTTAGCCAACTTAGTAATGATTTGCCGCCTGTACTCATAAGTGATAGTAATTGTTGCTCTACGGTGATTGATGGAGTCATTACTGGCATCCACAGTGTTAGTTTGGTTATATTCACCTTGCCATCAGCAACAGCAGCACCATGCCAGATTGCATCATTATCATCACATTTTCGCACTAAGGCTACTGATTGATTCGCTCCATAGATAACTTTTCTAACATTTCTGAAAAATCCAAATATATGATGATACGCGTGTTTCAAACCCTAGGTTGTCACGAGTACTATCACTTTTTACAATATCAAAGGGAGCACCTGGTCTAACTTCGTGTTCACCATCATCTGGTTGTGGATCAGATGTGGTATCTCTTGGTGTCCGCAATTTAAGATACTTATTGTGATCAGCGTTATCAGTAGAATCTTTAGAGAACATCATATATGGACCTGCCGATCTTGTATAATCATCAGATTCTCCTGCCATCCTCACTATTGTTGTGGCAACATCAACATCACGATCTATGGATTCAATCTCCTTTCCATCACTCATGTATCTAGCGCTGTTAAATAGCGCCATGATACCATTATTGACAAAGCCGACTTTGATATTTACGTCATCTGCATATGTTGGATCATCATGAGCACCATCATATGTTACGAGTTCTCCTTCTATTTCGATAAACGCTTCAGAGGGTCGAAAAAATTTGTTGGTATCCTGGACTTGAAGTTCGATTCTTGATCGAAGATTCGGTTGTGTTGCGTTATAGGAAAAATATTGATAATTAAGTACCGAATCATTCTTGAGTACTGGGGAGTCCATATCAAACGCTGTGTCAGGAGCCGATTTGAACATATTATATATTTAATGATCTAAATCGCGATTTCGCTTGCGATTTCAAACCACTTCCCGCTATCATACTTGCAGTAAAATTATCCTGAGTGTCATATCCATCATTTATCCGTGATGCTATATTCTGCTCCACCGCATTCCTTATTATTTTACTAATACTTGCAGGCATAATTTCCGTAGATGGTAGTGAGCCCAATGACTTTGTCATCGGTTTCCTTCGCCGCAGAACTAGCGCTACTAGTTTTTCTTTAGCCGCGGAAAATGTCTTCCCGGCAACATCACCAACAGCGCTAATACCCTTATCACGATAAACATCAATAGATTTCATTGATAATTGTTTTGCGATGTATCCCACTGAGGTTCTTCTTGTTTTTTTTTTTGTCTTCGTGTTTGTCTTCGTGTTGGTGTTGGACACTTTCTTTCTTATTGTTGTTCTTCTATTTCCATTTGTCGTTCTTCTATTTGTTGTTTATCATAATTACTAATTCCCTTTTTAAATTCTATATACCCCATCTCCCTCCTATCTATACGATCAACCCCCTTATTTATTTCATACAACCAATCAAACCAATCACTGTGTTTTATTATATCATCTTTATACTTATCCTTTAAAAACTCTTTTTTTAATTATAATTGTTAGCAACGAAATTACCAAAAACATGATAATCCTTTTGTTTTACTAATTGAAATCGTTTTAGTAGTGTTTTAGCCTCCTCGGTAATTTTATCAACTAAAGATACACCCTTTGTTTTACTAACATCACCCTGTTTATCTCCAGCTGTTTCAACAATGCGAGAATAGCCATTTTTCTATCTTCTTCCTCAATAGTCTCTCCCAATATAACTCTTACAGTAGTTGAAGTAATGGGTTTGAATAACTGTTGAGTATCCGCAGTAAAATCACTCTGCAATTCCTGTCTTGTTTGGAAAATATTTCGAACAGAATCACAGACTGGAATAAACTTCTTAATCGAAGCTAATCGATCACGTGCTAATTTTGTTGTCTGTGCTTCACCCACCATTATAAAGTATTGTACGATCTAAATGTAGTGACTTTGTCACCAGTGGAAAAAAACTCACCCGAAATTCCTTTGTGTATTATACTTCCGCGTATTCCATTGATAAGGTCACCATTGATTAAATTACCGTGCAATAGAATTTTGTTCTAGTTGAGTAAGCGCACATACCTGTTTAGGTGAGTAAGTGCCATACCTGTCTGTTTCATACCCTGTAATACTCATGTATATATAGTGTGTTTACTGTGTTGAGGTAATCAAAGTAGAATTTTCATTTTGGCGGATAATCTCTCTTATTGTTTTAATCTTCGAATTAATTGTGCGTTTGATTTCATATTACTGCCCCAATTCTTATATTATTTTTTCGACAACAGTGAATAACGGGATCAAGTTATTGATGTCGTTACAGAATGCAAGGGAGTCATAAACAGCATGCTGAATTTCTTTTACAAAAGGAATAAGATTTTGGCAACACGTATTTATTACTTTGAGAATTATATTCAATATCTTGAAAATCAGAAAGAATCTCATCACAATATAATTTATCTGACAATTGAATTCCTTAATTATTTTAATTAAAACTTTGGTTATGATTTCATTGATAATTTCAGAATTCATTTATATAATAATATATATTCTAATGTGTGATATATAAAATATATCATTCAAAAAATAATATTTTATGTTTTTTTTTTACAAATAACCAATTGGCTATGATGAGCGATTATCATTCACATTGGGTCCCTTGTTTTGCTTTTGTGTCTTTCATCGGGTTCTTTTTCATTGAGATTTTTTCTCTTTCTTTTTTCTTTTGAGATGTTTTCTCTTTGAGATTTCTCTCTTCTTTTTCTCTTTGACCCTATGATCATTTCTTATTCTGATCTATCCTATGGGGTTACCCTAATGTGAGACATAGAGATTTTGCATCCATGCTATTGTTTATTTTGGAAGCGGCATTGTTGTTGTACACTTCCCCGGAAGAATTAATTTCCCAGGGGTGCAAAATTTGACATGACGGGAGGTGTACACAAAGTACCTTTAGGCTGGCGCACTCAATTATATAGAAAAACCTTCGAAATCGGTACCATCGACAATTGTCTGTCACGAGATTCGAACGATAGGCTCCAGGACGAGATTCCATCTGTGTACATACTACAATAGTGGTCGTATCTATAGGTATGTGATTTTGAATAAGATATATATAAATCAATCACAGTTCTTCTGTATGCTGTGGTATATTTCCAATTTTGTATCCCAGCTGTTTTTTTCGACAAATTAGTTGTGGTTTTTCTTTCCGTGTTAGGAAGGAATTTGGGTACATGTAGGGCAATCAAGATTGTGTTGTGTTTCCACTCCCGTAGTGTATGGGGAATTATATGAAATTGTCGATGTGTATAACCGTAATACTCATTACGGTACAGCGATCATTTTATGTTAAAGTGTCGTACATCTTATCAATTTGGGTCAAATTGATATAATGATGACAACAAGAGATTGCCTTATGCGGAAAACTTCTACCCAATGAAACATTAAACCACACAAAAAACATTATCCCATTGAGATACACGTGACTACAACAAAAGAATTATCGTTGTTTCAAAACTACACACACAAGCCTGCACGAGTCATTCCCCCTTGATGTTATATATAATATTTCAGATGTAAATGAATTGAATTCTGTTTTTAAAACGCTTCGAAAAATACGATCGAGTTATATTCTCTGCAACGAATCGTACTGAGGGTTCACAAATATCAAAATATCTACTGGCTTCAGACACTGATTTAAATACTCTTTCTTGGTTGTTGTAATAAATGATTTTATAGGTTTCGAAATTTTTAAGCATTTCAAAGTTCCTCCCCATTTTGAATTTTCAATTTGTGAAATAGCTCTTAGATTCGATAAAGAATTATCAGTTTTCATATCATTTATGTGATCAATCACAAGACCATCTTTGATCAATCCGTTATATACCTCATATACAAAACGATGACAATAATATTTTTTCTTTCCAACAGTAAACATCAAATACCCCTGATTATTCACAGACACTACTGATTTCTTCAGCTTGCTGTGTCTGACAATACTGTCACGAGACGCTTCATAATTGCTGATCACAGGATGCTGTTGAAATTCTTGGTTCATTTATATACTATAATATTATTTGTTTAATTATTTATTTGGTTTTCTTATTACATTACTTGGGAATATTTCAATGTCGTATTGAGGTGTTCTTATCATTTTATCCATGACGCAGTCAAGGACGCTGACACAGTAAGGTTCAGAGTCATTGATGTAGTTTTTAACGGACTCTTTGATTCTCTTATCATAATAGCGCTTTAGCTCTCTGTATCACATACCACCACAATTGAGACACAACTTCGATTTACCACGCACACCTACCCCACATCGGATACAAGGTATCGGACCTAAGCTTCCACGACGTGACGTACACTTATAAATGATATCCACAGAATTCATTTCTGCACGATTTGTTACAAACGGTTACTGACCCTATCATAAGCCATTTATAATGATTCATTATATAATAAATTCTTTATTTAATTACTTGTTTTAATTATAATACAGAGGAGCGCGAGAGATTATCGAATATTACACCTTGGATGTTGAATTCAATTTCGATAGTCTCCACTGATGTACCAAAGGGTCTAATAAGTGAAAGAAGCATGATATGTAGAATCCGTGATTGTTTTGATGAATACAAGCTCGATGGAGCATCTCACTGTTGGTCAACATTTCGAATTGATGGTAGTATTGATGCTACCATGAATGATGAAAGAACAGCAGTGATAATCTCACATCTTGACAAGAAAGAGTATTTTATAAGAATGAAATTCATTATCGGCTCAGAAACGGGGAATTGGATTATACGCGACAAATTTGAACTCATCTTGAAAAATAAGAGAACTTTCACTGTGAGTCAGGATTCCAAACCAGGAATTCTGACTGGAATTGACAAACCGTATTACGAGAGATCCAACCCTTTAACAGCAGTTATTTATGGGATCTATCCGTTAAATGACAAACCGAGTATTAAAAACTAAAACCAATGAACTATTCGTCGTTGAATTGTGTAGCAGAACGAATAATAGAACACTTCACAAATGCGTTGCGTGGAAACAAACTGACGTATCTAAGACGTAAAAAAATTAATGAATGGGAATTAACAGTTAGGAAGAACGGAGCAACGATTCAAGATATAACCAAGTTAGAAACATCATTAAGATTCCCAATAACCGTAATGACGATAACAGGGGAGATATTACTCGAATCTAGATATAAATCAAATGGAGCTCCAATCAAAAGTATTGCCCAAAACGAACACGCGTGGGCACTTCAGTAACAATATTTCCGCCCGATAGAACCATAAAATATTACACGGGAAATCTATTTGATTTTATTTACGAGTTAAGTAAACAATATCCTGTGTCAGTGAGGTTACTTCACAGTTTTGAAGACGAAGAGGGTAAATTCGATCAATTTGTAAGACCTATTGGCGAATTATACCGTATTGAAGCCCTCCACGACGAGATAAAAAAAACTAGCTAGTGGTTTTTCAACGGATCACGACGAACCATTATTAACGAACTGTTTTACCAATACTGTCAGTTGCAGCTCATTTCACGAGAAAGACAAATCTACGGAAACCAACACGTGCAGAATTTCTCTCAGATATCGAATCAAGCTGCATCGAGTACAACCATGGTGGGTTAAGGAATACAAAATACGACCCTGAAAATATTATTTCGGTTGATATGATTGTGTGTTGTCCAGGGAGTTTTCATAGGTATGGAGAGTGCTCTGAGTACTTGAAAAGATTTGGACATCCCACACATAAGATGACCCGTGTTACGATTAATGGAACACTGCCTGATTTTGATTTAACCGGATTCGCTCGTGTGGTATCATTTGAATTGGCTAAAGGACTTCATCCGTGTTGTTATGTTTGGTTTGGTAGACACATCTCTTAAAAACACTGGATGCCAATAGTGTTATTACGGTATATGATTGATTCTAAATGATAATATCGCTGATTGTCAGTGTAGCAATTATATCATATCGAGCGCTGACTGAAGTCTGGTTACCACAACCCGATAGTCTAGATAATATAATCAACGAAAACAAAAAGCAATTCCCTGATCTCGACGAAGAATATATCGTGAAATGGTCCAAAGAAATCTTTGAAGTTAGAAAAAAGCACGCAAAAGATTTCGGTAGAAGAATTGTTCGTAAATTTACACAAGGTGGAAAATACGACCACAAACGAAATTCTTCTCGGTTGATAAAAGATGACGCTGAATACGATTTTCTAATCGTAGATATAACATCTAGGGGTATATACGTCGATCGTAAAGACGCTTTTTTGTCCGATGAAACCAAATTGGGTACATTTGTTACTTACACAGATGGAGAAAATCCTCAATACACGTACTTAAGGTCGTCTATGCTGGCTTATGCTTCTATTAATTTACTTTCGATGATAAATAGATTTCCTGAATCAGCGGTTAGAGTAGCCACTGATTCATTTTATATAGACATAAAATATAGCGAAACAGTGGCTGAATTAACTAATTCCGACGAGAGTTGGGCATCATGGAGAATTAAAAAGGAAATACTGCGTGATTACTCCAAATCAGCAGATGTTGCAATTGAAAACAATTACTTGAAACATAATCAGATATCAGAACTATCCAATGCACCGTCGTATTCCGATCCAATATGTAGACATAAAACCAGTTATTTAAATGCCTGCGGTGGGTCAGGGAAGACGACTCGTGCGATTCAATTATTTCGAGGTAAATCAAACAAGACCGACCCACAGACTTGAAAGAGAGATGAAACAACGAGGAATTAATGCTTGCACTTATCACAGTTTCTTTCGATGGAAAGGTGACGAATGGACTCCTGATTGAATGGGCGAAAAATTTATTCCTGAAGTCATGATTTGGGATGAGATATGCACGGTGTCGTTAGATGTATTACAAAACGTTCTCGAGTGGTTAATGCTAGAGAATACAAAAGTGATAATATGTGATGATCACGCTCAACCACCACCATTTGTGGGTTTGTCTCCACATAATTGGCTAAAGAATTTTGTAGACTACTATGAAGAAGTTAGTACCGATCATAGAGCACTTGATGATCAATTACGCGAGTTCAAGACATTAATTAGATTACAACCGAATAGAATCCAATGTGAAATAGCCCGTGAAATAGTTTCGGAAACCCCATTAAATGATTTCTGGGAAGCATGGAGATAACCAGAGACACACTTCAGATAAAGTTACTTAACTCGCATAAAGAAACATTTGCAACACTTCCAGTGCCATTGTGTTATAGTCCGAAGCATAAACGAAGACAAAAATATCAAAGTTGATATTCCAGGCTTGACAAAGAAAAGGAAGCAGATCCTAGTGTTTTACGGCTATATACTTTTTTTAATCGCGTTGTTAGGTTTCATATTAATTGTTCGAGTAATCTCATTATTCAACGCTGTAATTATGCCTGGTAATCTCTTGACCCATACACGGCATCGTTTATCCTGAATAAACTCATTCGCGTATTGATATCCAAATAACCGCAAAGCAAGTGTCCGATTAAATCGTTCAACAATTGCCTCATCGCGATGTAATGCAGTATGTCCACGTCTGATGGTGAAATTATGATGCTTCATTGTTGATAACACTGCACCCTGAAATTCCTTTCCAGGATCAACTTGTAATAGATTCAATGCCGAGGACCCCTGCGATAAATATTTTCAAACGCAGAAGCCACTTCAGTTGATGATTTTGTCTTTAGAGGTCCTGTTTGTATCGATTAGCAAAATCAACTACGGTTAGCGCATAGTTGTAATCACCATAATGCGGCAAAAATAATATTCAGCCTGATGAACTTCATTATGTGCGCTGACATCAAAATGAGAGTAGTTAATTTGTTTAAGCGGTGGTTGATAAATTTTCCATGTCGCCCGTTTGGATAACCAATCCCTTGCTGTAGTATTTTTCACCTTGGCGGCGCTAACGAGTTAACTGATTGCTGCTTTTCCACACCAGTATCCTCATTGAGAATAATAAATAGATTCCATGATGTTATTAATTACCAGCACCCAACATAAATTTACTTTTCATCTCCGATTTTATCAACCATGAAGCCAATTTTTCTTCGAAGGATTTATCAGTGATAGAATTCAACGCATGAATTAATTTTACATATGCGATATGTCTGAGCTGCAGATTGCTACTTTTATAAGCAACATCATGATCATGACACGCCTTTTCAATGGCGCTTATTGGATACTCACCGGGTCTGGTTCCGGGTCCACAATAATTATATCCTGGAAGGTGTTTTTCTCCCGGATACTTAGCCCATAGTGTTTCTGGGAGTTTTACTAACTTGGCTGCAATATCACCTCCTCGTTTTTTTTAAAATCATCTGCAGATTTCATAGAAACAAATCTAATGTTTTGTACCACATTCTACACATTTACCAGCAAATGCTGATCTGTTATTTTTAGTTGTAATCATCATCAATTCGTTTGTGCTATAACGCTTCTTACATTTCACACAATATAGATCCATAATTTATTTATAATAACATGAATGTAATTGATTTTTCGGCGACAAAAACACGAGAACCAGTTAAGCATCATGCAGCGCCAACGAATTCTATTCGCATGATTATAATCGATCATCTGGAAGTGGCAAGACACAACTGCTACTTAATTTGATAACGAGATGGATGAAATGGGATAAGTTGTATTTAATAGCCCTGAGTGTAGACGATCAGCGATGTTACGAGGTGTTAAAAGATTTTAACGAGAAAGCAAAATTGGAGATCGATGAGGATATTATTGAGTTTATAACCGATATCGAGGAAGCACAGAGTATTGATGATATTGATGGAAGTATTAATAATTTAGTCGTATATGATTATGTCATGTTAGACAATCAAAAGAATCCTGCTAGGATATTTTCCAGAGGTAGACATAAAAGCACTGACGTGATATTTTTCACTCAACGATACAATAAAAAAAACAAAAGCGATCAGAGATAACTACATTATTCTTGCTGTATTCAACGGAATTGACACACATACGCTACGAAATATTTGGCAAACTTGGTGCGGCGGTGATATGGATTATAATCTCTTTAGAAATTTCTTTAGTCACGCTCAGTCAATCACACATGGATTTGTAACGATAAATTTGCATGATCCTAGATGAAGACATCGTGTCGGACTTGATAAAATATTCGGTTGAACTCCTAAACGGATTTTCATCGTAAAAAAGATTTGTACCCCCATAACAGCAGGGAGGGTGAGACAACGACGTTGTGTCCCCAAAGGAAACTTTTTTTTTCGATTTCGAGAAAGCATTAGTTTGCCAAATAGACGCTTTTTTACGGTTTTGAAGGAAGCCTCAAAAGGTTGTCGAATTCGCCCTGCCTGCTGCTTGAAATAATTTCAGAAACCCCGATTAAATGATTTCTGGGAAGCATGGAGACCAAACGATTTGATAGTGGCAAGTAGAAAGATAGTCAGAGACACACTTCAGATGAAGTTATTTAGCGCGCATAAAGAAAAATTTTCAACACTTCCAGTACCATTGAGTTATAGACCCAAGGATACACGAAGACAAAATATCGAAGTCATCAAAGATGCATTGCGTGCTGATAAATCCCCATGGAAGCTAGGATACACAGTGACAATACATTCTTCGCAAGGGTTGACTATATCCGATACAATTGTTTGGATCATAGATAATCGCATCGAGTGATCGAATCTTGCAGTGTCCAGAGTACGAAGAATAAATCAACTTCGAAGAGTTGTTTTAGATGATAATGACACCAGCAACATTGATATTGTCAGAGATGACATAATCAGAAAAAAACTCACTCGTTATAAACAGCAGGATAAAACAAATAACAGAAAATTTGACATTGATATAATCACACTAAAACAACAACAGAATAATCGCTTAGTTGCAATTGTATAATGAATTGGTGTTGGTCGGACAAAGACCCCAGCCAATTTACCGTAGACAGAAAAGATAGCAGTACTTATCATACCAGAGATAATGTGATGCTGACTTGTCTTGAATGCAACAGACGAAGAGGTGCTAGTTAAGACCAAGCGGCGGTAATTGAGTATCCTCAGGTATCACTTGTAATCGTTCACGAGTAAATCCTTGCTGAGGAGCAGTTTAATCTAACCTATAGACTAGCGGTCTACCCGTGGATCGTGTTATGCTAGATATTGTATGTGCAGTGACACTCCAAATAGGATCAGTAGTTCTTTTTTTACCACCTACGAGCTCTCCTGGTTCATATAAATATATCTAACAGTGACATTGCCGAGTATTGGTTGTTTTGAAAAATCATTTTGCGGTTTTACAGGTATATACTTTTTTTTAATCGCGTTGTTAAGTTTCATGTTGATTGTTCGACTAATCTCATTATTTAGCGCGGTAATCACGCCTGGTAGTCACTTGACTCATTCCCGAGATCGTTCATCCTGAATAAATTCCATCGCGTATTGATATCCAAATAACCGCTCAGCAAGTGTGCGATTAAATCGTTCAACAATTGCATGATCGCAATAACTATACCATGGAAGGTGTTTTTCTCCTAAATATTTTGCCCATGGTGTTCCTGGGAGTTTTACGAACTTGGCTGCAATATCACCTCCTCGTTTCTTTTTTTTTTTAAATCCTTGATTTTATCAAGGGAAACAAATCTAAATTTTTTTGTACCACTTTGGACACATTTACCAGTAAGTGCTAATCTGTTATTGCTTGTTGTAATCGTCGAAATTTACGCTACGAAATATTCACCAGACTTGGTGCAGTGGAGATATGGATTATAATCACTTTAGAAATTTTTTACTCACGCTCAGTGAACCCCAAATGGATTTGTAACGATAAATTTGCATGACCCTAGATCAAGATATCGTATCGGACTTGATCAAATGTTCGGTTAAAACAATTCGTCTCCGAAACTCAATCAGCGTCGGGTCTCCCTGGAGACAGAGTCTCAATAGCATGACAAATCGAAACAATTTCTGGGGTTTTTTTTGTCTGCCTGAATTGATTTAGGTTTGAAATCCTTTAGGATTTTGTCTGAAATAGTTTCGGTTTAATTGAAAAAGTTTCGGTCCGTTCACCCTCTTTGCTGCTCTAAACGATAGCGAAAAGATTGATTATACATTACTAGTTTGGTACGGCATGAATTTAAACTTCCTGTTTTCGATTTGTTCTATTTAAATCGTCACCTTCTGCTCTGGTGGGTTTCCTTAACAATTGATCTGGTTTCAAGCTTTGCCGGTCTCATTCAGGACAAACAAAGTAGTTTTAAATGGCTCAATACCGGACGGAATATTAAAAAAACATTACCAATGATATCAATGATGTTGTTTTTTCTTCTTCATTTTCCACATTTTTTGTAATCTCTACACCCTCTAAAATGCCTTTGAAATGTATTTTTGACTCGGTCAGCCATGACAAGAACGAAAAAACAGTCGAATATGTTTCCTTGCAGATTTACAACAAGATTTTGGTAAATGGGAGAGGTATTGGTATATGTTGCATTTAACCTTTAGAAATAATTCATAGATGAAGCATTGCTCGATGCGGAAATATACAACGTCCCTGCGTTAATTGTGTCAAGATCACGTGTAACGGCCGAACTTATTAACACAGGACCATTTTCACTTAGATCTAGTCTTCTCAGATTGAACAAATCTTTTACGTCAACGTCAAAATGCACAATTATATTTCCTCTAAGATTTCGCTCCTCCAGGTTTCGAAGAGAAACAAATAATTTTCTTGGCAAAAACCTTAAGCCATTCCAGGAAAGATCAAGAGTCTCGAGAGTTTCATTCCTTAAAAGCTTCTCTTCAAATTCATTCAAGTACTGCATAGCACTTTAATTGTTACGTTCCATACGTAGTATGCTCAAATTCGGAAAAGAGTTAAATAATTTCGGAGAAATGTATTCCAACGAATTGTGTGCGACAATCAAAGTTTTTAAATAACGAAAAATTAAATTCGTACTACAGTTTAGCCATCTAATATATAAATTACTAATATCAAGGAATTCTAAATAAAATAGATCCACAAGAACAGTTTAAATGACCATCTATTATTCGCACGGCTGACGTGGAAAAAAAGATGTCATGGGCATAGAGATATCTTAAAGACATTACATATTTGCCACATTCCAATTGCTTGTAATACACCATACTAGAAGGAACGCGAAATGGAGAAACAAGTGATGAATACGAAATATCTAATACATGTACGTTTGGAAAACATTAATGGATGTAACGACGCGGTATCCAATCCAATGAAGTTCGTGTTATATTCAACACTTGAATTGACGAGTAAATATAATTGCTATCGAAGGAAACTCGTTTTGTGCTACTGACATTAAGAACTTCAAGATGATTGGTTCTAACTGACTCAGTAAAGTCAGGTCCAGGAACTACTTCTTCGTCTTTTACAAGATGCATTTGATTTATGTCCAAATATTTTAACCTTGGCAATGCATTTCGGAGCGCCCAACTTATATTTTCCAAACGTAGATGGGGATTGTTACTCAAATCTAAAGTTACGATGTCTGGAGTATTTAGGAATACGCCCGATTCTAACGATCCAATAAACAATTGCATTTTAAGAACCTTCAAGTTATCCAAGCCATGTAGAGAATTATTTGACACATGTGACGATTTAGCATCACTAGCGTTTAATGTGAGTTCCAATACCTGAGTCCATCATCTTTTTAAGTTGAATATGGCTTATGTCCAAATATTTTAACTTTGGCATTGCATTTCGGAGCGCAAAACAAAAATTGTCGAAATGTAGATGTGGATTGTCTCTCAAATCTAACGTTACGATGTCTGGAGTATTTAGGAATACGCCTGATTCTAACGATCTGAAAAGCATGAACAGGAAATGGGGCATTCGACTAATGGTTTCACTCGATCACAGCACAAAATCAATGTGCATTAAATCAACATCGCGTATTTTTTAAGGTGCCCCATTCTAAACTATATGTATGAGAACAATATTTAAAATTTCCTATTGTGAAAAGAGTATTATGCTCAAATCAGTCTGTTTAACTCAGTGGAGCAACCCTTGATTTGGTTTCATGTTATGGCGGTGCCTTTGATCATAATCAATGGTAACAAGCTGGAGATGTGTATACCTAAACAAAGTAATAGGTAATGACATTTAGTAGCATTATATATTTCGATAGCCAACGTATTATCTCAACAAACATATCCATAGTAGAAAGATAGTGATCCTACTTGATTCACTTAAACACATAAAACAAAGTAACAGAGAAAAAACGTAATTAATCGCAAAGTTAATTACAACTACATTTTCCCAATTTTTAAAGACATACATGCTCACAAATGGAATAATAAGGTATATAATGTATATACTAATAAGTAAATGATGTTTTAAATAATAAAATGGAGACAAATATAAGCATATACATAAAACCACATACCTGAATTTTAAAATGTTTTATATTCTCATATGGTATCCACGTCATTACGGTACACCAATGGATAATGAAAGGTGTTATTAGACCTTCCTACTTTGGTACTGCATGCATCGAAACTACCTGTTTTCGAATTGTTCTATTTAAATCGTCACCTTCTGCTCTAGTGGGTTTCCATTACAATTGATATGGTTTCAAGCTTTGACGGTCTCATTCAGAAAAAGCAAGGCGTATAAAATGGCTGAATACCGGGAGGAATATGAAATAACCTTTACCAATGATATGAATTATGTTGTTTTTTCTTCGATGTATCTCTTTCATTTTACCTGTCGACACCCTCTACATACATTACAACGTAAAACTTTTATATGCTTATCTCTCTCTCTCTCTCTCTCTCTCTCTCTCTCTCTCTCTCTCTGTATATATATATATATATATATATATATATATATATATATATATATATATATATATATATATATAAGAGAGAGAGAGGTGGGGGAGTAAGAAACCTAATGTTTAGCAGCTCAAAGCGTTTTACCATAAAAGAAAATGCATTACAACATATACACAAACAAGTTCAAGTTCACAACATTTCATGCCATGCCATTACAACAGAAAAACTTTTTGATGGACGTTTGAAATGCAGACTGTCATTGATGTGTAAACCTTCAGCGTTGTCACATCGTGGTGATCTGGTAACTTTGTTATAAATTTCTTTAGTATTCGTGGTGGTATTCTTCAATATTTAAGCCGTGGATCCTTAACCAGGATGCCACAGTCCTTGATAATTTTCAACGGGATTGTATAGATTGTCAACGACAATACAATACAATGATGCGGAAAAGAATCGTTATTCAGTCTAGAATGTCTGGCTTTACGGTAAGTTCATGGAGTCTTGATGAGGCAAAGATAATTGATATGTTTATACTAACCTTACTTTGACCATCATGGCAGATAATAAACGACTATCGTGGTAATAGTTTTCCGAAAGGGTTATTTATATACCAAAATTACATTATCAACGATACGTTATCATTCAACTTCATATTTGTTACGATCCGCTTACATTTCAAAATAAGCAAGTGACGTCTATTTGTCACGTCAAGAAACGACCATAGAAACGGAAGCGGTTTATATGCTTTAATAAGACGATGATCGAAGAGAACAATTGGAACAATGTTGCCAATTCGGGACGATTGAGAACGTAATGTCTATATGTGATTGTGAAATGAAATAAACAACAGAACCAGCTGAGAGTCATTCGTTATGTATGAGTTAAAGTTTTCCCAAAACATTGAATTAATTGACATCCTGCGAGATTATGCTAATTGTTATATAAATATTTTTTTGTTGCCATGTCATTGGTTGTACTATAGCTCAATGTCATTGGTTGAACGATACCTCAATGTCATTGGTTGAACGATACGACCATATAATTAGTTGTAAGATACTGTTATTTCAATGGTTGATACCTCAATGACATTGGTTGTACGATACCGCAATGTCAATTGTTGTACGATACATCAGTGTCATTGGTTGTAGGATGTCGCCATGTAATTGGTTGTACGATACCTAAACGGCATTGGTTTTACGATACCTTAGTGTCATTGGTCGTAGGATGCCGCCATGTCATTGGTTGTACGATACCTCAATGAAACACATTTGTAATTTCTATCTTAACCTCTTCAAGAAATATATCATAGTCATCTTAACCTTTTCAAGAAATATATCATAGTCAGCCATGGTCAACCATTATAGTTTGTCCTGTATTGCCCTGTGGTCAACCATGGTAGTCTGTTTTATATAATCTGAGTTGTAGTGAAGATATTCTGATATTTTATTGTCCACTCCTTCAATAACTCTTTCTGAATCCTCGTCACTTGTTTAGAACTTCTCTCAGAAAACAACATTAGAAGGACAGGTTAGCTATCTTCGTTCTTAGGTTTGTTATTTAGAGAGTCTGGCTCAATCCCATTATATTCCGTTATAGTCCAAAATTTAAATTTCTTTTTGTCTTGTCAGAGCTTCGATTTCTAACTCTCATTCATTCGGTCTACTACAGTTTAAGCAAAATTACCTATCGATATTTTCTCATACCGGTTTTAATAGATTCTATTTTAAACGTGTTACAATAATCTTTAATCTATTTAACATTACTTCAGCTTAGTTAAGGTAACTCTAAAGTCCTTACCACCACAAATGTTAAGAATATGGTTCTCACGAGGATTACATGATACTTTCTCTTTGCCACGTTGCAAAATGACACAATTCTTCCTCTGTAGATTATCTCACATAGTTGCAATTTGAAATATATTCTCATGCTTAAATAATGGCTTGAGCCAGCTAACCAAAGTGCATTGAAAAATACCAACTTTTCTTCAGCATACGTCAACTTAGTCTTCCCATTAAAAGGCATTGAATTACCGGTTTCCGCTATCAGGGTTAAATCAACAGCTTATATAAGAGTCAGGTAGCGTATGCACCACTGTTTCAAGAAATTCAGATTAATTTCATAAAATTAGTATCGATATCATGTCTGATTCAATCCACATTAGTATTCATTATATTTCTAATTCGATCCACATTAGTATAATACTAATAATAAATGAGACCTTTGCATAGCTCCTATGTTTTAGAAGCTCTAAGCGCTATACAACAAATATTATGATATGACTACAATACAAACGCCATGAAATTAGAAAACATAAAAACGTGATAAAAATATCAAAGGTAGATTATTAGGTCTTTCATTTTGTTCTTGCAGTCGAAAACGGTGAGTTTTAAGAGCACTCCTAAAGTGATCACTGTGCTTTGTGTCATATTAAACGGGCAATTCGTTCCCTGTTGCTGGGACCTGATATTAAATGAACGTTGCCGATATGACGTCGTTTTATATGAGTATACGATAGTCAGAAGAAGAGTGTAAGTATCGTACAGGTGTGTACACATGGTTGAGGCCAGACATATATGTCGGACTGGAGTCCGTATGTGAAACATAGCACAGAGAACAAATTCGGTGTTTGCTTTAGGATCAAGTGGAACTCCAATGTAGGGTAAAGAGCAGCGGAGAGGTGTGCTCTGATCGTGGAACTTTAACGATGATCCGAGCAGCTACGTTTTTGAAGGTTTTGAAGTTTCTGTGGTATATATTGAAAGAATCCACATTTAAATGAGTTACATTCTTGAAATTACTAATCAGCACACAATTGTTTTAGTGGCCTAAACTAAAGCAAATTTTGAATAGAGTTGAGGCGTCTCAGCTCAATATATGAAGCCCTGAATATATCTTCATCACAAGTTGATGCAATGTGAGAGTAACACCTAGGTTTCGTACTAACTGTGTGAATTTAATATTTAACCCTAACCCTATGACAGTCAGCGCTAGAAATCAAAGCGTTTGTGTACATTTTGGATCCTTAAAATTAACACATTACAACATCAAATAAACACGAATAATAGATTTGTTCCATGACAAATATATTGCAACAGTTGTCTCCCACTACACCTGACAGTCAACACCAACCCTTCGAATTTTTTATATTAATAATTACATAATCTGGTTGTTCACAATAATTATAGCGCTTATTTATTTATTTATTTATTTATTTATTTATTTATTTATTTATTTATTTATTTATTTATTTATTTAATAGTATATGTATTCATTATACAGTGTCAAATTGTTCTCGCTTTTATGATGATGACATAACCCCTCTTCCATCGCCCTAACCCCAAACGTTTCACCTTTTCAAACACATCACTTTCTTTTCCTATGTTCAGATATATTTATCACGCTTAAGGACCATAAAGGGCCTTACTATATTCGCCCCTTCCTATGTGACTATCGTGGCGACGACAAAATCGCTGACGATCTGCCTTTCTCGGTATCGCTTAAAGAGATTGGCATGGAATAGCTTATATTAGGTCGGCAGTCGTGTCCGATAGGTTTGACCTCCGAATGTGCCGATTACGACGTACGGCCCCCTAGCAGCAGAGAGGGTGAACCCTACAACGTTTTGAGACAAAATTTGATTGAAATCTTAAAACGAGCCGTCCTATAATCTCATTTTAACCAAAAAGAGGGTGAACCCTACAACGTTTTGAGACAAAATTTGATTGAAATCTTAAAACGAGCCGTCCTATAATCTCATTTTAACTAAAAAAATGAAAACGGAGATTTTACGATTTTTCAATCAAAATTTTGATTGAAATCTTAAAACGAGCCTTCCTACGATCTCATTTTAACCAAAAAAAATGTCTCAGGGGCAAACCCTACAACGTTTTCAGACAAAAAATTGATTGAAATCTTAACGAGCCTTCCTACGAAATCTCATTTTAACTAAAAAAATGAAAACGGAGACTTTACGATTTTTTAATCAATTTTGGTCGCAACTTGTTGTCATCGCCCTCTCTGCTGCTACAGGTTAACAAAAAATAATAAATGATTTGATCCAGTCCTTAGGACTTTACAAACAAACTAATCGCTAACACCTCTTCTTGTAAATCAATTAGATTATTGGACTGATCTGTGAGTTTGAAATTAATTCTCGTTAACGAATTATTATGGCATCGCATGTAGACAAGATTAACCGGAGACTCAATTATTAAAAATCCTGGAGGAGCTGTTGGTGCAAACGAATAAAGAATATATCCTTGCTGAGCTTGATTTGATCGTTCGAGATTAATCTGATAGCTTCCTTCGATAACATCACATACTAAATTGAGCGCAATCACCGAGGATATATTCACGTTGAACGGAGCGATATGCCTGCCACCACCATCTGGATCATTATTATGTTTGAGGATTTTTATTTCCTGTGATGCTGTTTTTTTCCATGCATCATGAATTATTTTAAAACCAACATCGATGGTGTCACTGAGTAGTTTTTTTAGTTCCGGTACGTTATATCCCGGTAGTTTGAATGTCGGAATATCTTTGACGGGGATTTTATATTCTGATGCAAATCTTGTTCTCGATAGGGGATTATCGTCATCTAATATATCCTGAATAATTTTTAGGTTAAATGTTTCCATATCGTCGATAATTTTATTGCATGTTTCTACGACGCTGATAAATTCATCTCGGGTGAGAGAGCCGGATTTGAGAGATATTAACAATAGCGATAAATCATTATTCATTGCTGTGAAATTTTTAACGATTTTAGGTTCGTTAACAAAATGATGTCCCTCTATTCTCTCCCCTGGCTTCTCGTTTCCAGTTCGTTGGTATCCGATACCAAAAAACTCTATAGTGATTGTGTGATCTTTATAACTCTTTATTGGATTATCAGGTTTTATTCTGTCGGTGATATAATCAGTTTTTTGTGGCTCTGGTAAATCAACGGTTTTTCGTCCTTATTCTTATTTGCAAACACTAAAGAATTATTGGGTTGTTGACCACCAAATGATTTTGATCTGATATTAGGCCAACTGTGATACACTCGTAGTTTTGCTAGCGCTATCTCCTTCACGGGGACTGGGCTAGGGAAATTCACACTAAACTCGGGTTCCCTTGATGTTATTGATATCATGCTTGTTTGTACTGGGTTCGTGTTCTCCACTATTTGTTGAAGTAATTCCATCGGTGTCGTCATTGTTATTATACTCATGATTTATTTCTAATTTTGGTATCGAGGAATCATAAATACTGACCATCACTGAGAACTCACAATCTGGTATGGTTGAGATTATTGAGATCATTTTGGTTTTTGGGTTTGTTTTTGGGTTCGTGTTTTCTGATTCCATCGGTGTTGTCATTGTTATTATATTCATGTTGTTGCTCTAATTTTGATATCGCTGAATCAAAAATACTGACCATCGCTGAGAATTCACTATCTGATATAATCGTATTATCGAGTGACGATGATATCATCAATGATAATTGCGAGTATGCGGTTGATGCAATATGAAATTGAATTAAGTAATTCTGCAGTTTACTCTGGCTGCATGATGATATCTTTTTTGCTATCCCGGTTGATATACCCCCGATTGTAGCCACCGCAGAAATGCAAATTGGAACTACGACCGGGGCAATCATTGTAACCGATGCAAGTATTATTCCGGCGCCAGCGAGAACGCTTGACACCGAGTACACAATAACATCAATTGCGGTGATTCTTCGTCGGTATTTTTTTATTTTTATTTGATACTCCTCAGTGAGGGTTTTGAGTCTATTTTGAAATTCTCTGACCTGATCATAGCGACGTTGCGTTGATGAAATCATTTTTATTTTAAAAATACTAGTGTTTTCAATTGTGAAATCCGAACGATTTTCCTTTCAATTTAGTTATTTACTTAAATCCGCTACGAATTCCACATACCAGGTTGCTGAAACCCTAATCAAATTTTTATCAGTAGCTGTTATAGTGAACTCTTCAGTTGTATCCTTGTCGATGATCGTTGAAATCGTATTATTGACCCCGGATGAACTCGACGATGATATATTAAATTGAGTCAATGGTGTTACTAGTGTTAATCGATAAATACCTTTAACGGTTGCATTGATATCTAATTTGTTGTTTGTAGGTGTCCACGCAAATGATCCGTGTTGGATTGTATATACTACGTTGTTGGTTTTCTCATGAGGAATTTTTGTTTTTTCAATGATTGTTATCATCCTCGAAAAATCACCTTTGATGGCTTCGATGAAAGTTTTTGTCTCATCGATGGATTTTTTAATATCCGGGAGTTTTATTTCAATTTTATCTAACGGGTTCCAAGAAATTTATCCACGATATTTCTACGAAAAATTGAAAACTGTTTTCCGTTATACTCAATTCTAGATTGAAGTGTTGTTAGTTCCAACACAGAATTTTTCAACTCATTGTCATGGGTATCAATCTTATCAGTGATCGTAGACACAAGTGCACCTGGTTTAAGTCGTCCGTCGCTGGAATACAACGCAATAGAGTTTTCAGCGGCGTCGCGCTGCCGTATCAAAATGTCATTCAATGATACATCACTGGATTTCAATTTACCCTGTTTGTCCTGAAATACAACTATTTCGTTCGGGTCAACATTTACTAAATTTAACGTCTCAGCGATTTCATCTTCAATTATTTTTTTATATCCTTGATAGAATCAAGGGTTGCAGTGTCATCGGGTTTGGGTTTCAAAGATCTCCCCCAAATATCAATCATGTTATTGTAAAACTCTTTCTCTCTCTAAAATCTTCGATTTTCTCCAGCGATTACTAGTGTATTCATTCACGACAACATGTGGTGGTTTTCCGCTTGGGTTACTCAAGGAGTTAGAAATAGCGTTAAGGACATTTAATACTTCGCTGCCACATATTGGTGGGTCATTCATTTGTTGTGTTGGTAGCGTAGAATACCAAGTCTTCATTGGAAGGGTTTTTATATAACGCATAAACTCTTTTGGTGGGGCTAATCCATATGAATCAAAATAGACAATCCCACGTGGATCAATAGCGTATGCAACCCAGTGAGTTCCGGGTCCGGTGCTGTTATCTAAATTAATGATTCCGGTTTCAACGCTGTTTGGTTGATGTGGTAATTGATCTTTCATAAAGACACCTCTAAAGTTTTTAATCGCGAGTTTTTTAGCAGCATCGAGTAAATCAAAATTGGACATGGGAACCATCAAAGACTCTCCAATTAATAAACCGGTCCTAGTCTTAGACCCTTTCCGCTGTACCACGAATACGGGGTTCCTGGTAGTCTTAGACCCTTTCCCTTTTTTTTTATATCCTTTCCCAGTTGCCTTCTTTAGTGCCATTCCTGCTGCAGTACCAACGGCTCCTAACGCTGCCGCTTTAGCCACCGCTGGGGCTGCTGCTGCAATCAATGCTGGAATCGCAGCTAACAACGGAAATATACCGCCTGTTTTAATCATATTTTTGATAGCAGCCGCAGAGAGAGTAATCTGGACACCCTTTTTTGCTACTAGTGCATCATTGAAATGTTTCACCTGACGAGTTGTCAGCGATAGTTTATTTGCACCACCAGTCATTTGGTTGGGTTTCAACGTGATTGTGGTTCCACATTTTTTAGCTGATTCCGATTGCAATTTTTTTAATTGACCGGGAGTTAACGCAACACTAATAACACTATATGACATTATACATAATAGATTGATTCTAAATCGTTTACAATTTCAATTACATGTTTTCCACTGGTGCATCTACCACTCTCATTCTTCCACCAACACCTTCAAGTAGCATTGATTTGTCGCTGAGAATGACAGCAACCGCTCTATAATTCGGGATAAGAATAGGAGGTACCCCACCAACTGGTGGACCAGTCGGACGGGTTACACGGGCTCTCAAGTGTATATCAACGACAGATTGTCTCATCAAATCAAGATGTTCCAGCGAAAAGTAATAAATCGGATAGAGGCTTTTAAAACCCAATTGTGATATTTGCAAACCAGTATCCACATTTTGATCACGTGACATATATGACAACAGGTTATGATACACGCGTGCAATATGATTCTGACCGTAATCAAGTTGTATATCCTCGGATGGTTCCTGCTGTCCGTTTATTCTCAGCGAGACTTCATTAACACCTAACTGATCAAATATCATATGACTTCGTTCTTGATTACCAACTCGCGCATTATTCTGTAACGCTACAAATATATGACGTGGTGCTGAAACCCCTTGTTTTGATGCCAGGTGCCATGTGAATGTACCATCAACACTGTCTTGTTTAATATCCGTGGTCACTGATAACCAACTTAACAACGACTTTCCTCCTTGGTCCATAAATGATAGTAGTCGTTGTTCTTCGGTGATTGATGGAGTTAACACTGGCATCCACAATGATAGTTTTGTTAAAATGACTTTACCGGGAGTAACCCCAGCATTACGCCAGATTGCATCATCATCAGTACCCTTTCGTACAAGCGCTACTGTGTGTTTAGCTCCATAAATAACTTTTCGGACGTTTCTACAGAATCCGAAAATATGATGCAGTGGAATCGCACATGAAAATCGTCGACGCTGCCCATGCAACGTTGCTACGCGTGTTGCAAATCCTAAATTGAGATTACCATTAACGCCTCTGAGAATATCAAACGCAGCTCCGGGTCTAGTTCGACGTTCTGGATTAGCTGCTTCCTGTTGATCGGCTTCTGCATTATCTCTTGCTGTTAACACTTTAATGAATTAAAGGTGGTCAGCGTTATCAGAGGTATCCTTTGCAAACATCATAGACGGACCAGCCGATCTTGTATAATCATCAGAATATCTCGCTAACCCTATGATTGTTGTAGCCACATCAACTTCACGGTCAATGGATTCAATTTCTTTTCCATCAATGAGATATCTACCGCTTTCAAATAACGCCATAATACCGTTATTAACAAAACCAACTCGGACATTTGCGTTATTGTCATATGGGGTATCAGCTGCAACATTTGTTACAAGTTCTCCTTCGATTTCGATAAATGCCTCACACGGTAGAAAATATTTACTGGTATCATGAACTTGAAGTTCAATTCGCGATCGGAGATCTGGTTGTACTGCGTGATAAGAATAAAATTGAAAATCGCGTACAGAATCATCTTTACGCACTGGGGCATCCATATCAAATGCTGGATCAGGTGACCTTTTGAACATTTTATTCTATTTATCAGAGTCTAAATCGCGATTTCCCATTTCATCGTCGTGTTTTTTTAAAGCCACTTCCTGCTATCATGTTTGCTATCATGTTATTTTGGTCCCCTTGATTTATCAAGGGAGTCACCATCGATGCTAATTTTTCATCTACTGCGTTATTTATAATTCTACTAACACTTGCAGGCATTTCCGCTGTAGACGGTAACGGTTTTGAAAATCCTTTGGATTTCATCCGTGATTTCACTAATGATGTTAATTTATTCTTCGCAGTTGAAAACGCTTTTCCAGCAAGATCTCCAACAGTACCAATACCCTTATCACGAATAACATCAATTGCTTTCATTCCTAATTGTTTAGCCAACGGCATCACTTTTGGAGCCATTCTCGCAAATAACCCTAAAATGGTATTACCTAAACCATCTCCGTAGTATGCTCTATAAACCGGAAACCGTGAATTAACTACGTAGACGGGGGTTGGTTTATCATGATTGTAGTGTATGATCATTATTTGAAATCAGAAACAATTTTTCAATTGTTATTTATCTAATCGAATGACTTTCAATTCAGTCACTATGATACCCACTTTCCACTAACTCGCCAATGAAATCTCGATATGTGCTGATATCCATGATACCACCCTGAAATAATCGTCTACAGATATCAGCTGCTTCATTAATTATTTCCGGTGAGTTATTTCCGGCTCGTTTTCCTCCGATGAGAACTTCTAATCGTGATATATCACTGAGAACACTACCAGGACATGAAACGCTAGCGTTTCCAACTAGACCACTCCCCAGAAATTTCTTCTCATCGTATGGCTGTCTTATTTGGAGTTGAAATTTTCTCTTGAAGTCTCTGTATTCCTTCATCCTTCTATCTAAACCCCCAGTATTTATTTCATACACTATATCAGCCCATTCATTATGTGACATTCTATAATCCGAATAATTGTCCGTGAAAAACCTCTCTTGTGAATCATAGCTGTTAGCAGCGAATTCACCTAAATTGTCTATATCCTCGTTGAGAATTTGTTGTTTAGCGCTCTCGGTAAATATAATTGATTTAGGTAGTCCACTAACTAGTTCTTCCTGAAATCCTTTAAATTTTCGTTTCGAAGCGGTTGCTATATCCTGAGGAAGTGATTGCAAGGATTTTTTTGTTTGTTTAGTTCTTTTTGCTATTTTTTCCAACACAGGAATAAGACCCTCTTCTTTTCTTTAACCGTCAGGATCATCTCCCAGTATAGCACGCTCTATCTCCTTCGTTGCTGTGGTTACTGGTTTAAACAATTCTTCAGATCCCGCAGCAAAATCAGTCTGAAGACTCTGTCGTTGTTGTAGTTTATTCCGTACAGAGTCACGAATTGGTACAAATCTCTTAATTGCATCCAGTCGTTCACGAGCCAATCTGGTTGTTAATGCTTCATTGACCATTATTTGAAATCAGAAACAATGTTTCAATTGCAAAACAATTTTTCAATCCGACCTAACACCATCGGATGATTTTTGATACGGTCTTGGAAGTGTTTTAGAGGCGTTATCATTGATGTTGAAAGTGTGGCATTAATTATTTTTATAAGGATTTCCACACTTTCAACATTCTTTTGACATGTCGGATGATTTTTAACACGGTCATGGAAGTGTTATTTCATCGTGAGACAGCTTCGTTCATCGATGGCGAAAGTCACATAATTGCTATAAATAATAATAATACTGTGACTTTCGCCATTCTATTTTTGATCAATCTGACATATCGTCCATCGATTTTTGACATCCCTTGAGGGTCGGCTAAAAAAAATGATAATGGTCGGGCAATCAAATAATGATAAATGGTCGGTCACAATCAAATAATGATAAATGGTCAATCAAAATTGTTCATTTTCTTGAATTAACGCCCGTAGGTTTCTAACTTTAGAATTAACCTCCTTTTTCAATTCGTATTCGTACCCCAATTCTTTTCGTATTCGTTCTACGATGGTATACAACGGAGCGAACACACTTACGTCACTGGAGAATGCGAGAGAGTCCCGAATAGAATTCTGAATTCTCTTGATGAGCGCATACTTCTTTGGTAGCATATACTTGTTAGTGCTAACTCCGTATTCTATATCCTGAAAATCAGACATGATTTGATCAGGATTTAACCCATCTGATAGTTCAATATCCCAACTTTTCAATTTTGAAATCTCGGATAAAATGCTATTCATGTTTTCAGAATTCATTATTCTATAATAATGATATATTTCTAAATGAAAAATATGACGCATTAGACATAACTAAATTGAACTTTTTGTCCTGTCCTTTTTGAAATAGCCGATCGACAAATCCCCTCTGCAACATATCGTACAGAAGGCGGACAAATATCGAAGTGTCTACCAGCGCTGGTTATTGACTAAAATATTTTTTCTTCGTTAGTTATCGTATTCAAAGATTTCACAGGTCTCTTCCCAACCGTTTTGCATTTTCCAGTCTTCCCTCGTTTGGTATTCTCACTTTGTGTGATAGCCTGCAGATTTGATAAAGAATTATTCTTTGGATTAGAATCCTTGTGATCAATGACAGAATCATCCTCGATCAATCCAAAAAAGCATTCAAATGCGAAACGATGATTGAGATAAGTTTTCTTCCCGCCAACAGTAAACATCAAGTACCCTTGATTATTCACAGCACCAACTGGTTTCTTCAGTCTGCGGTTTCTTACAACACCATCACTGGATGCTTCATAATTTGTGATCACAGGGTGTTGTCTGAATTCTTGGTTCATTCGTATACATAATACTATTGTTTGTCTAATTCATTGTTTGGTTTAATGATAAATCTTTCGATGTAGTCTTGAGGAGTTCTTATGATTTTGTCAGGGACGTTGTCGCTGACAGTGTCAGGGTCAGAGACTTTATCAGGGTCATAATTTCTGATTGATTGTCCATTTTTTATTCTTTTATCATAATAACGCTTCAATTCCCTGTATCGCTTACCACCGCAATTAAGACATAACTGAGATTTTCCCCTGACCCCAACTCCACATAGAATACAAGGTAACGGACCAAGGCTTCCACGTCGAAAGCTTTGCATATGATACCCACAGAAATCATTTCTGCATGATTTGTTACACGGGGTTATTGATCCAATCATAAGCCACTTACAGTGATTCATTATACATAAATCTTTCATTTAAATGCTTGTTTTAATTATAGCATGAGGGAATTAAGGAGAACGCCTTCGAAAAATGCTGAATTCAATGCTGATAAGGAGTTAAAAGATTATTAAAAATTAGTCCTAAATTTAATATCGATAGACCCAAAAAACGTCCAAGAGACGGAAACATGAAAGAGTTTAAGAGATTATTAAAAATTAGTCCTAAATTTAATCTCGATAAACCAAAAAAACGTAACAAAATTAACCTCAAACGTCCAAGAGACGGAAACATGAAAGAGTTTAAGAGATTATTAAAAATTAGTCCTAAATTTAATCTCGATAAACCAAAAAAAGTAACAAAATTAATCTCAAATTTAATCTCGATAAACCAAAAAAACGTCCAAGAGACGGAAACATGAAAGAGTTTAAGAGATTATAAAAAATTAGTCCTAAATTTAATCTCGATAAACCAAAAAAAAACGTCCAAGAGATTACCCTGGAAGGATGCTCAATTCAATCTCGATATAGTTTCTAATACACCAAAGAATACAATTCTTGATAAAGCCATGATTAGTAAAATCAGAGACTGTTTTAATGAATTTAAGCGTGATGGAGCATCTTATTGTTGGTCAACATTTTGAATTGATGATGTTGTTGATGCTACCATGACTGATGAAAAAGCAGCAGTGATAATTTCACGTGTTGGGGAAAAACGGTATTTTTTCCGAATCAAATTCATTATCGAAGTCGATGGCAAATGGATTATTAGGGATAAATTTGAACCAATCCTCAAGAATAAAAAAGCTGTCATTGTGAGTAGAGATTCCAAACCAGGAATTCTAACCGGCATTGACAAACCATACTACGAAAGATCTTATCCCGTAACAGCAATGGTTTATGGGATATATCCGTTAAATGATAAACCCGATATCGCAAAACTAGCTCCTATGAAATATTCGTCAGGGCTTAATTGTGTAGCAGAACGAATAATAGAACACTTCACAAATGCATCCCGAGGAAATAAACTAACTGATCTGCGACGTAGGAAAATAACCGAGTGGGAACTGACAGTGAAACAGCATGGTGCAAAGATTTCTGATATAGCTAAATTAGAAACATCATTAAGATTCCCAATAACCGTTATGACGATAACCGGAGAGGTTTTATACGAACCGAAATATAACAAAAATGGAGCGCCAATACAGATTATTGATCATAACAAACACGCGTGGACACCTGCGGTAACAGTATTTCCACGAGAACGAACCGTGAAATATATCCCTAAGGAGTTCGTCGGGGATGTTTTCTATGAAGAGAAATTATTCGATGCTATTCATGCGTTGTGTAAAGATGATCCTGTGTCAGTGTGGTTACTTAGAAGTGATGAAGATCCCGAAATAGGATTCGATCAATTTGTAAGACCAAATGGTGAATTATATCGCGTTGAAGAATTAGATAATAGAATGAGAAAAATCGCTAGTGATTTTTCACCGGAGAATTCCCATGAAAAACTACTCACGGATAGTTTTACTATTCCATCAGTGGTAGCTCACTTCGCAAGAGAAAAAAACTCATGGCGTCCAACACGAAGTGATTTTCTCGAGGATGTTAAATTGAGTTGCGTCAAATTTGGTCATGGAGGACTGTGGAATACGAAATACTCACGTGATGGTATGATTTCAATTGATATAGCCGCGTGTTATCCCGGAAGTTTTCTCGGGTATGGGGAATGTGCTGAGTACTTCAAACGATTTGGACACCCCACGCATGAAATGACTCGTGTTGCGATTAATGGACCATTGCCTGATTTTGATTTAACCGGATTCGCTCGTGTGATATCATTCGAATTAGCTACAGGGTTACATCCGTGTAGTTATGTTTGGCTCGGTAGACACCTATCTGAAAAACACTGGATGCCAATAGTGCTATTGAGATATATGATTGATTGTGGTATGCTAATATCGTTGATTGTTTCCGAGGCTATTATATGCTATCGAGCTCAGAAAGAAGTTTGGCTACCACAACCCGATCTAGATCGTATAATCAGCGAACTACGAAAACAGTGTCCAGATTTCAGTGAAGAAGAAATCATGAATCGGTCTAAGACGTTATTTGAAATTAAAAAAGAACAAGCAAAAGATTTTGGACGAAGAATAATCGGTAAATTTACCCAGGGTGGACGATACGACAATGCAAAATATTCTTCCCGGTTGATCATAGATATCGCTGAATACGATTTTATTGTAACGGATTTAATGAAACAGGGAAAACTTGTATCCCGTAAGGATGCTTTTCTATCCAATGGTGAGAAATTAGGTGCGGTTGTTATCTACTGTGATGGATATAATTCCCAGTACACACATTTGAGAAGTTCAATGCTAGCCTATGCTTCTATTAATCTATTTTCGATGATAAATAGATTTCCTAATACCGCGGTTAGAGTGGCCACTGATTCGATGTATATACACAATAAGTACAAATCAGCTGTAGCTAAATTCACAGATCCCGAAGAAAATTGGGGGCGTTGGCGATTTAAAAAGGAGATGCTACATGAGTATTGTGAATCCGCAGACGTTGCCATGGATGATAAATATTTTTGTTGTAACCGTATTGAAATTCAATCAGAATTTTCTAATGCACCACCGGTATCTGATCCAGTATGTAGATACAAGACAGTTTATTTAAACGGTTGTGGTGGGTCAGGAAAGACAACTCGTGCAATTGAATTATTTCATCGGTCAACCATGATTGTGCTAACACCGACTCACAGACTCGCCAGAGAGATGATACAGCGAGGGGTAAATGCCTGTACTTACCATAGTTTCTTTCGATGGAAGGGTGACAAATGGACTCCTGAGAGTATGGGTGATAAATTCATTCCTGAAATCATAATTTGGGATGAAATATGCACAGTGTCATTAGATGTATTACAAACATTTCTTGAGTGGTTGTTAAACAAAAACACAAAAGTCGTCATGTGCGGTGATCACGGCCAACCACCACCATTTGTCGGTGCATCTCCACATGAATGGCTAAGGGGTTTTGTAGACTATTATGAAGAAATCACCACTGATTATAGATCAATTGATGAACGATTACGAGAATTCAAAGCGCTAATTAGATTACAACCGGATAGAATCCAATGCGAAATAGCGCGTGAAGTGATTACAGAAACTCCAATGAATGATTTCTGGGAAACATGGAGACCAAATGATTTGATAATTGCAAGTAGAAAAATAGTCAGGGACACACTTCAGATGAAGTTATTTGAATTGCATAAAGAAAAATTTGCAACGCTTCCAGTACCCCTTTGTTATAGGCCATCGGATACACGAAAACAGAATATTGAAGTTGATATTCCAGGACAGAGTGAAAAACAAATTCTCGTATTAAATGATATTGTGCTGGTTGATATCAATGTCGTTGAAGATGCATTGCGTGCTAATAAATCCCCGTGGACGCTAGGATACGCAGCAACAATACTCTTCACAGGGATTGACTATATCGGATACAATTGTTTGGATGGTGGATAATCACATCGAATGGTCGAATTTAGTCTATCTCGCAGTATCCAGAGTACGAAAAATAAATCAACTTCGAAGAATTGTTTTCGATGATAATGACACCACAATAAATGATATTGATGTTAAAATTATTGATAAAAAACTCTCCGGTTACAAACAACAGGACAAAAAAAAAACAACGAGAATTTGATATTGATGCTGAATTAATAATTACGCTGAAGAAACAACAGAATAATCACTGCGCGAGTTGCAATTGTATAATGCGTTGGCAGTATTCGGATAAGGATCCTCGCCAATTCACCGTAGACAGAAAAAATAACAATCTCGGTCATGTCAGAAACAATGTGATGTTGACTTGTCTTGAGTGCAATAGACGCAACGGTGCTAGTTAAGACCATGCGGTGGCAATTGAGTATCCTCGGGAATTACCTGTAGTTGTTGTCGAGTAAATCCTCGTTGAGGGGCAGTTGAATCCAGTTTATAGACTGGAGGTCTACCCGTAGATCGTGTTATACTAGATATCTTGTGTGCAGTAACACTCCAAATAGGATCAGTAGCCCTTTTTCTGCCACCTTCAAGCTCTCCTGGTTCATATAAATACCTAACAGTGACATTACTACCAAGAATTGGTTCTTTGAAATCTTTTTGTGGTTGTACGGGTATTGACTTCTTTTTAATCGCGTTGATAGGTTTCATGTTGATTGTTCTAGTAATCTCGTTATTCAGTGCAGTAATCACAGATGGTAATCTTTTAACCCATTCACGGGATCTTTTTTCTTGGATGAATTCTTTTGCGTATTGATATCCAAAAACCGCTCAGCAATCGTCCGATTAAATCGTTCTACAATGGCCTGATCGCGATGTAGCGCAGTATGCCCTCGTCGTATGGTGACATTATGATGTTTCATTGTAGATAATACTGCACCCTGAAATTCCTTGCCAGGATCAACCTGCAATTGATTTGGCCAGTGCAGAGGACCTCGTAGATAAATCCTCTCAAATGCAGAAGCGACTTCAGTGGCTGATTTTGTTTTTAACGGTTCTGCTTCTTTGTATCGACTTGCAATATCAACTACGGTTAAAGCGTATTTGTAACCACGATCATGTGGCAGAAATAATATATCAGCCTGATGAACTTCATTAGGAGCGGTCACATCAAAATGCGAGAATTGAATTTGTTTAGGCGGTGGTAGATAAATTTGCCATAGTGCCTGTTTGGATAACCAATTAGCCGCAGTGGTTTTTTTCACTTTTGCAGCGCTAGCGAGTTTATGGACTGCTGATTTACCCCTCCAGTATCCTCTTGGGGAATAATAAATTGATTCCATATTATTAATTACCGGCACCTAACATCAATTTACTTTTCATAGCCGATTTTATCAAAAATGAAGCCAATTTTTCTTTGAAGGATTTATCAGGAATAGCATTTAACGCATGAATTAATTTCACATCCGCGAGATGCCTGTTTTGCAGATTACTGCTTTTATAAGCAACATCATGAAGGTGACAGGCCTTATCAATGGCGTTTATTGGTTCTTCACCGGGTCGGGACTGATTTTGATCATTGAGTCTGATATCAAGTCTGGTTCCCGGTCCACAGTAGCTATATCCTGGAAGGTGCTTTTCTTCGGGGTACTTTGCCCATGGGGTTCCAGGGAGCTTTGCCAATTTGGCTGCGATATCACCTCCTCGTTTTTTTTAAAAACATCTCCGGATTGTAAAATCTTTGATTTTGTGGAAACAAATCTGAACTTTTTAATACCACATGTTGCACATCTACCAGTAAGTGCTGATCTGTTATTTTTAGTTGTAACCGTCGTCACATCATTTGTGCTAGTACGCGTTTTACACTTCATACAATATAGATCCATAATTTATGTATAGAGATATGGATATAATTGATTTTTCAGCAACTAAAACAAGAGAACCAGTTAAGCATCATGCAGCGCTACCAAACTCTATCCGGATGATTATAATCGGGCCATCTGGATCCGGTAAAACGCAATTGTTACTCAATTTAATAATGAGATGGATGAAGTGGGATAAGTTGTATTTAATTGCCCCTAGCGTAGATGATCAACGATGTTATGAAGTGCTAAAAGATTTTAACGACAGCGCGGTAGAAAAATCCGGAGAGGGTATTATTGAGTTTATAACCGATATCGATGAAGCACCGAGCATTGATGATATTGATGGAGATATTAACAATTTAGTCGTATACGACGATATAATGTTAGATAAACAAAAAAATCCTGCTAGGATCTTTTCCCGGGGGCGTCACAAAAACACTGACGTGATATATGTCACTCAACGCTACACTCAGGTTCCAAAAGTCATCAGAGATAACTGCAATATTCTTGCTGTATTCAACGGAGTTGATACTCATACTCTTATAAATATTTGGCAGACATGGTGCTCTGATATGGACTTCAATCAATTTAAAAACTTCTTTAGTCATGCTCAGTCAACCCCGTACGGATTCGCAACAATAAATTTGCATGATCCTCGGACACGATATCGTATCGGACTTGATCAAATATTTGGTTAAAATCATTTATTATTTTTTGTTAACCTGTAGCAGCAGAGAGGGTGGATGACAACAAGTTGCGACCAAAATTGATTAAAAAATCGTAAAGTCTCCGTTTTCATTTTTTTAGTTAAAATGAGATTTCGTAGGAAGGCTCGTTAAGATTTCAATCAATTTTTTGTCTGAAAACGTTGTAGGGTTTGCCCCTGAGACATTTTTTTTGGTTAAAATGAGATCGTAGGAAGGCTCGTTTTAAGATTTCAATCAAAATTTTGATTGAAAAATCGTAAAATCTCCGTTTTCATTTTTTTAGTTAAAATGAGATTATAGGACGGCTCGTTTCAAGATTTCAATCAAATTTTGTCTCAAAACGTTGTAGGGTTCACCCTCTTTTTGGTTAAAATGAGATTATAGGACGGCTCGTTTTAAGATTTCAATCAAATTTTGTCTCAAAACGTTGAAGGGTTGACCCTCTCTGCTGCTCCCCTCCAAGAAACTTGCAACTTGTGTTCTTGGGGAAACAGCAACAAAACCTTGTCGTCTACGTCATAGTGGCGTGCTTTCGCGCTTGTCGTAATACTTCGCTTGACGCGACTTCACTCGCTTAAGGTTATCCTGTGCCAGTGATCAAACTTCCTCCAGTTTGCTTTGCAAATCCGCGACGTACAAATCAGTAATACGTATCTCTTCGACGGCATGATCGTCCGTCCACAACTGTCTCAGTAAGGCGATAGGGCCACGTAGGTCCTCTCGTACATGAGTTCAAAGGGAAAAAGAACCTAAACTCGCTTTGGATACTTCCCGATATGCAGGTATATACCGATTCCAATCTTTGGGGCAACCTAAGCACAACATCTTAAACGTGTTCTTCAATGTCCCGTTAAACCTTTCGCTCAGTCCGTTACATTGAGGGTAATACGGTGTAGTAGTGAGTTGTTTAAATAACATCAGTAATCGGTCAAGTTCTCGTCAGACAGGGTTACCAAATTCCAAACAACGTTTCAGCGACGGTTTCCGAATCAATATTACGTAACGCGACGACCTACAGATAGTGGGTACCGTAATCAACGACCGTTAGAATAAAACGATATCAGTGCGGCGACGGCGGTTTTATTGATCCGATAAGTCCATCGCGACGCTTTGTGAGTTTTAACACTTCACATCGCTTCTCTTTTGGCACGACGACTTGCTTAAAGTGTTCGCTGACGTTCCTGGCGTGTCAATACAAAATCCTCTTCTTGTATTTGTGCAGCTGTGTCAGAGTTGTGTGGTCCTGCTGTAACTGCCTCTATTCGGCCTTGTCCCGTAAACGTTTACGCTGTTTCTTGAGCACATCGTAGTCTTCAGCCTCGTCGGCAGCTAAGCTGTGGTAAACTTCGCAAGCTGCAAATTGCAAGAAGGCTGAGACCGTGTGTAACAGAATTGTTACCGAGTGGATGGTGGATTAAATAAACAACACAAACACAAGTGTGAAAGATAATGTAAATTTATGAAATAAATTATTAATGAAAAATAATGATGTATCAACACAATAACTCATGCGTTCAACCCACAATGACACTCACAACCATTCACAATACATGAATAAATGAAATATTAATACAAAATAAAACACAGATACAAAGGAATCTCTTGGACTATACACAGATCCAAAGAACCTTTACAAAAGTTATATTAACGCAAGTATAAATCACAATAATAAACACAAACATCAAACTATACTATCGCACGTATGGATTGCGACAACTAGCACGAACATATACAGGTATTCAATCAAGTTGCTAGCTTTTATTGAGAATCATGCAATGCCTTGAAATACTATTGTGTTCTGAAATAACCATGTAAATACAACAATGTATTCAATTGTACACAATTGCAACACACACATGTGTCTCGACCCTGTATAACCGTACGATTCACACACAGTTGAATCGCCGCCCAGTTTCCCCGAAGACCTAGGGTTGACCAATACTTTTATCGGCCGTTTGCCCTTCACGGATCCACCACAGTTATACGTACAGACAGCATACAACATCTACTAGAACCAACGTTCCTCAATACCCTACATGTCGCCCCGGATGTTTATAACTCTAGACAGCTCCGACACTCGGACTTCTAGCTTTCCGGATATTTACACGTCACGACAGATGTAGACGAACAGACAGTTCGACAGACAGACAGTCAGATACTTCAATTCGATTGCACAATAAATCAGCAACAATTTCAGCTACGATAACAGATGTTATCAGCGATGTTCCGCAATAAATCAGCTATAATTCAGAGATGTTCTCAGTGATGTTATCAGAGATGCTCTCAGTGATGTTATCAGATGTTATCAACCGACGTTATCAGTGATGTTATCAGAGATGTTATCAGAGATGCTCTCAGTGATGTTATCAGAGATGCTATCAGATGTTATCAACCGACGTTATCAGATGCTATCAATCCTTTGGCTGGAGATTAATGACAGGCTATCTTTCCTACGATAAGATACTTTTGGTCCCGTCTTCATTATGAGAAATATTCTGCCTTATATACTCTCAAATAGGTGAGCAGAAATCACGGCAAGATTACCGTGCACCCCGTGATTCTTGGTGTTCCCTGACTTCAAGTGATACGAAGTCAGGCACATGCAAATCGTTACACGCCGCTTACCTTGGAGAAAACCACTTATTCACCCCAGGCAATGCATGTACGACGAAACAAAGAAAATGGTGAGATTAGTTTGTAAATCAAGAAGAATATAAATTTAATTTTCGCCTAATTCTGTGACACCCTGATCGCCCAATGTTGCGACGAAATTCTGTGAGCTGTCGTGAGTTTGTTAAATTGTAGGAGAAAATCTTCAATGGACTCGTCTTTGTTATTGAATCGCGGCATATTTATCTATATCATTCGATGGTCGATGAATGGTTCGTACGCTTAACCCAATGATCGTACTGGAGTTGTCCCTTTCCTTAGCCCTAGCTGATACCCTTACCTTTTCCATTTCGAGATCGTGCGCGATCTCTCGTTCTTTGTGGCTGCTTATATCCGGGCCATCTCCATCTGGGTTTTTCGCTTTCGGCGGCTATATCTGCCTTCCATTTTTTATGCGTTCTTCTATGAACGATGCTAGGCGATCTCCCTCGTAGCCCAGATCTTCTTAACCATCTGTCTTTCAGTAGCTATCTATTATTATGCTATCAATAAATAGTACCTTGCTTCAGCTTAATAAACAATTAACAGATGTAAACATTTCTAACCAAATACTTACCTGTCGACCTCTAACTTAGCCAGTGAAGATATTTTCTCGATATTTGCTTCACAATTATTGCAAGTAATCAAAAATTTACAAAGCATGGAAATAACGAAAATCGATCAAAATCAAATAAACAGGATGGAAAATATGTCACACTGTTCAGATCTACTACCTAACAAATAAACTTTAGATCGTGAAGATAATAGTTATGTCTAATTCATATCCCAGAAAACAGCGCCATGTAAAGGTCTTAATGGAATAGGTTTGGGTGGGATGCTACCAGCATTATATTTAATTATTACATAAGACCCACCCTTGGTCGTAGTTTTTAGATATTGAAATAGTGATAGAGTGATGCAATGCTCCGAGCTCCCAGTAAGCGGTGCTGACTGTTAAATTACTGAATACACAAATGTTGAAATTAAAATTTAAAACAATTTCATACCATTCAATAACAGACAGTCATTTCTCAAACAAAATTGAATATTACAATCCTATCACTCATCTTTCGCTCGCCTAAGTGACTGCCTATTCATATTCCAACTTAGTGTTTTAGATTATACTCCTATTCTGTGTTTCTATACATCTGTATTATGCTTTTCCCTTGACTGGCACTCTAATTCCCCTAAAGTCTATTAAATTCTGTCTCCGTTTTCTCATTTTCTGTCTCCCAGAGTATCTTGCACTTCTCGCAAGATGGTTTAGCTTTTACTGCCGTTTAGTTTTCAATATGAATTAAGCTTGCGACTCCAATGGTCGCCACGTCTTGCTCAATTCCATTTCGATGTCAATTTACACATGGTCTACATCATTAGCGGACATTGCCCCCACCCTGTCAGTCTGTCAAGGGTGATTTTACCTGTGAATAGACTTACCGGTGAATTGCACACTGCCAAAAAAAGGCTCCAGTCACGAGTTCATAAGTCCATGTTATAATACACTGGACGTTACACTTCACTGTTTGAAAAGCTGACATCGTAACATTATTGACGAGGAATTATTAGCCTCAGGGTCTAGCACATACATGTTGCAATCTGGTTATATTTTCCTTACAACGTAACACAGTGACACAAAACGATTTGGTGTTCCAGCTGGATTAGTAACCTTTGTCGAAAGTGCTTTTGATTTTACCAACGCGCACCTAATCTCCTGCTCTAAGCATTTCACCTTTCGTGGGGATAGCCACCGTTGGGAACGTACCAAACACATGCTCAAAAAGAGTCAGTTCGTTGTCAGCAGTCACACATCTTACAGGGCACATCCGATGCTCTGATTTTATTGTTTTAATTTTAGCTTCCCTACTGTGTGGATAGTAGATGGAGGGTGTTTTTTTTAGCTGCCCTTCTGTCTGGATTGTATATTCTGAGTGTGTTTTAAAAGCTCCATTAGTATCTTTCTTCTCTAACCGTATAGCTTATGAACTATCTGAACTTACCCGCCGCACTGTACCCGCTATCCGCTGAGAAAGGTGAACTTAACCGCCACCAGCCATTAATTGAACTAGCTGAATTTACCCACCACCTGTCATTCAATGAACTAGCTGAATTTACCCACCATTTGCCATTCACTGAACTAGCTGAATTTACCCACCACCTGCCATTCACTGAACTAGCTGAATTTACCCACCATGTGCCATTCACTGAACTAGCTGAATTTACCTTCTACCACGCTGACTTTGTTTACTGTCTCGTCTAATTTAGGTCCGCTCCTTGCTACCTTGTTTCAAATTGCTTGTACCGTCCCACGACCTCTTTTTGGACTGGATTGCCGATAGAGACTGTAAATATTGAGTCTCAATCGTCCCGGGGTGGAGGTGGTGGGTCTGTAATGTAGTTTCCCATTTGAAGCTCAATCATGCCACTATAATATTTCTTTTCAACTACACACTCAACTATATGCAGTTACCACCTTATAGCTTTCTCTCTAAATGTCCTTCCATCTTTCTTCTCTATTTCTCTCGAAGTCACGCATATATAATAATATGTTAGTTTAAAAGAGAAATAGAAGCAGTAACGACAGTAGTCGTATTGGACAAGTAGTTCTAGTGGAACCAACAGTTGTAGTGGTACCAATAGTTGTAGTGGTACCAGCAGTTCTGGTGGTGCCAGTAGTTGCTGTGGTACCTACAGTTGTAGTGGTAAAAATAGTTGTAGTAGTACCAGTAGTTGTAGTGATACCCATAGTTGCAGTGGTACCAACAGTTGTAGTGGTACCAATAGCTGTAGTGGTACCAATAGTTGTCGTGGTACCAGTTGTTGTCGTGGTACCAGTACTTGTTGCAGTACCCGTAGTTGTAGTAGTATCAGTAGTTATTGTGGTACCAGTAGTTGTAGTGGTACAAGTAGTGATATCAACAATTGTAGTGGTACTAATAGTTATAGTGGTACAAGCAGTTCTAGTGGTACTTATAGTTGTAGATTTATGATTAGTTGTAGTGGTACCAGTTGTTGTAGTGGTACCAACAGTTGTTGTGGTAACAGTAGTTGTAGTGGTACCAGTAGTTGTATTGGAACTAGTAGTTCTGGTAGTGCCAGTTGTTGCTGTGGTACCAACAGTTGTAGTGGTAAAAATAGTTGTAGTAGCACCAGTAGTTGTAGTGATACCCATAGTTGTAGTGGTACCAGTAGTTGTGGTGGTGCCAGTAGTTGTTGTGGTACAAACAGATGTAGTGGTACCAATAGCTGTAGTGGTACCAGAAGTTGTAGTTGTATTTTACCAGTAGTTGTCGTGGTACCGGTACTTGTTGTAGTACCAGTATTTGTAGTGGTACAAGTAGTGATATCAACAATTGTAGTGGTACCAAACGTTGTAGTGGTACAAGCAGTTCAAGTTGTACCAACAGTTGTAGATTTATGATTAGTTGTAATGGTACCAGATGCTGTAGTGGTACCAATAGTTGTAGTGGTATGAAAAGTTATGGTGGTACCGGTAGTTACAGTGTTACCAGTAGTTGTAGTGGTGACAGTAGTTGTTGTGGTGCCAGTAGTTGTAGTGGTGCCAATAGTTATAGTGGTGCCAATAGCTGTAGTAGTAGCAATAGTTGTGGTTGTGCCAGTAGTTATTGTGGTATCAATAGCTGTTGTGGTGCCAGTAGCTGTAGTGGTGCAAGTAGTTGTAGTGATACCAATAGTTGTGCTGGTGCCAGCAGTTGTTGTGGTGCCAGTAGTTGTAGTGGTGCCAGTAGTTGTAGTGGTATGAATAGTTGTAAGAGCACAAGTAATATTAGGATATGATAATTTATGTTAGAATGATAGTACGCTCTCGATTGAAATATATATATATATATATATATATATATATATATATATATATATATATATATATATATATATATATATATATATACAACGGTTTGCTAAGCTAATATCTATTTTTTGTAAATTGTCCTAAGGGATTCTAATGTTTAAGAGTCCAGCATTGTTCGTAGATTTTGTATTAAATTTTTCTTTCGTACAGTTAAATCGTTTGATTAACCCGACACTTTGGGAAACAGATTTGAAGTATCACCGTTTTAAATGTCTTAAACTATAACCACTTCACGAAGCTAATAGGTATAATTGTGGGTTTATAACTTCCTGCTTTCGTACCCCATTCTATTAACATACTTTCTCTAAATGTCACATGTAAATTGCCGTATTATGATTTGGTATGCAACGGTAACACTTGATAGAGCTTCAAGTTACGACTGTCTCTTTGACTACACACAATGCCTTAGTATTTGCTGTCCAGTTCACCGGAAGATAAATAGAAAACTAACGCATATCATTATTAGCATACGTCACGGTTTTTTAAGTATATTTTTATACATGAAGGAAGACAAATTACTTAATGATGATTTGCATCCACTCCGTTATATGTAACTTTTGTAATAACACCTCTCTCTCTCTCTCTCTCTCTCTCTCTCTCTCTCTCTCTCTCTCTCTCTCTCTCTGTTATATTTTAATACGTCTTCATTCAAATAATCGTTAAGTGGACTTGATGAAAGTTATGCCAATCATAAAACATGGAGCTATAGATTGATTTATATTCTTCAAGTATGATAGGCATGTTTTCTGTTTAATGAGTCTACGCATAACATATCAATAGACCAAATTAAACTGACTCTTTCAAAAGAAGTCACAATTTCCAGGAATTATGTATTTTTGATAAGATTACGGAGCTTTATGAGGTCAAATAAGAGTATCTCATATGGTTAACGATTTAATATTGAATTTATAAAGCTAGTTTAATAATATACAGCTTAAATCATTTCCCATTTGAAAGGGAGATAACAGGAATTCTTCTTCCTGTCCTACGCCGGCCAGCTTAGATATAACGTTTCTTTTCTCGCTTCCGTCTACATTTAAGTAATGATGAATGTAGTCCCAGTTCGTTTAGTCTCGAGCACAATGTAATAACAAGAACCAAGGTGAGTAGCAAGAAGGGTGAACAGACCAAGTTTTTAAACAACAAAAAGGCCTTTTCGGAGACCGAAACAAATTCAGACAAAATACACAAATTAGACAGTTTTCTTTTTAACCGAATATGTTATCAAGTCCGACACGATATCTTGATCTAGAGTCATGCAAATGTATCGTTCCAAATCCGTGTGGGAAATCACTAAGCATGACTATAGATAAATCTGAATTTGTTATAGTCTATGTCGCAGCACCAGGTCTGGTGAATATTTCGTAGTGTATGTGTGTCAACTCCATTAAATACAGCAAGAATATTACAGTTATCTCTGATCACTTTTGATACTTGAGTAGATCTCCGAGTAACATATATTACATCAGTATTTTTAAGTCTACCACTGGAAAATAACCTAGCGTGAATTTTTTGATTGTCTGACATAACGTCATTATATATGACAAAATTATTAATATTTGAATCAATAACATCAACACTCGCAGATTCTTCGATATCGGTTATAAATTCAATATTCATAAATAAATTCATCGATTTCCGATTTTGCTTTCTCGTTAAAATCCTTTAACAGCTCCTAACACCGTTGATCGTCTGCACTCGGGGCTACGAAATATATCTTATCCCATTTGATTCATCTCGTTATCAAAATAAGTAACAACTGCGTCTTGCCACTTCCAGACGGTCAGATTATAATCATGCGACTAGAATTTGGTAGCGCTGCATGATGTTTAAAGGGTTCTCGTATTTTTTGTCGCCACAAAAATCAATTACATTCATGTTGTTATAAAACAATTATGGATCTATATTGTGTGAAATGTGAGAAGCGTACTAGCACAAATGACTTGACAACAATTACAACAAGCAATGAAAGATCAGCACTTGCTGGTAGGTGTATACAATGCGGTAGAAAAAAATTTAGATTTGTTTCTATGGACTTTAAAACAACGAGAAGGTGACATTGGAGCAAAATTGACAAAACTAAAAGGAGCTCGTTGGGCAAAATATACAGGAGAAATGCACCTTCCTGCGTATAGTTATTGTGGCCTTAAAACCAGACACGACATCAGACTTGATGTCTCAGTCCAACCCCGACCCGGTGAATATCCAATAAACGCTATTGATAAGGCGTGTCATGTTGATGATTTTGCTTATAAAAGCCGCAATATGCAACACAGACATATCGCAGATGTGAAATTGATTCATGCGTTCAATTCTATCAATCATAAATCCTTATAAATACAAATTAGCTTCGTTGTTGATAAAATAAGCAATGAAAAGTAAATTAATGCTGGAAACTGGTAATTAATAACAATATGGAATCTATTTATTATTCCCCAAGAGGATACTGGAGGGGTAAATCAGCAATCGGTAAACTCGCTAACGCCACAAAAGTAAACATACCACCGCGGCGGATTGATTATCCAAACAGACGATATGGCAGATCTATCTGCCACCGTCTAATCAAATTAACTTTGCACATTTTGATGTCAGCGTCCCTAACGAAGTTCATTAGGCTGATATATTATTTCTCTCGCATGATACTGTTAATATCCGGAACTGTTGTCTTCCGGAAAGATGGCCGCCATCGCGTGACTGCTCGAGAATGGGCTCTTCCGATTTTGTACTATATTTGTGATATTTGTGCTTGTTTTCTGTCATCGTCTAAATCGTTGTGTTTCATCATGCATTGGCTGTTCCGTTTGTGTGTTGGTTCATCTCCTTGTTTTCGAAGCGAGAGGAATTGGATTTTTTCTCAGCTGTTTTGTCCCGCTGTTGAGACGTAATTTGTTTTTGAATAAACCGCCGTCACGTGATCGCTTACACTACGACGAATCCTCATTAATAGGATTAAATGACCACACCTTGGTTCTAGAAAATACATTGTGCTCAATACTGAACGAACTGGGAATTCATTCATCATTTCTTAAATGTAAACAGAAGCGAAAAAAGAAACGTCCTTTCAAAGCCGGCCGGCGTAGAACAGGAAGAAGGATTCCAGTCATCTCCCTTTGACCCGTAACGGATAAACAACTTAAAAAATTATGCCGTTAATTATAATAACCTGGTTCACATTCTTCTTAAATTGCCAACCGTTGTGTCAACTGTCCCAGGGATACCATTACGTATTGCATTATTCAACGCTCAATCAGTAGGATCACCGAAAAAGCGCACAGAAATTGTTAATTTTATCAACGACCAGGATATTGACGTCTTTTTCCTGACTGAAACTTGGCTACATTCTGAATTGATGAATGTAAGTGTGCGGATTTAAAACCCAGCGATTACTCCATCAAGTCGTTCCCCCCAACCCTCGCGGAGGTGGAATTGCTGTAATTACAAAGAATTCTATGATCAAATGCCTCAAGCACAACACAACTTTCAACTTCTGCCACACATCGTTTGAACTAGTCCAAACAACGCTCAAACTGGAACAAAGGTCAGTCCATTTTTTCTGTCTCTACCGTCCTCCTCCTAGTAGAAAAAACAAGCTGACTGAATATCTCTTTTTGGAGCAGTTTCCAAATCTTCTAAAGTATGGAAATTCGATAGGTGCCAACCTAATTATTCTTGGAGATTTCAACTTTCACAATGACTGTCCTAGTAAACCAAACACGTCAAAACTCCTAGATTCCATTCATGTTTTCAATCTTAAACAGTCAGTTAACCAACCTACACATAAATTTGGTCACATTTTAGACTGGTTTCTTTATAGACCTGATGATAATATTCTGCAATCAACCCTTGCAACCCACGAACTTGCATCGGATCACCTCTGCATTGTATGCAATCTCGACGTATCAGTCCCTAACCCTCAACCTATATTTGCTACTAATAGAACCAAATTCATGCATGACATCCAAAAAAAGCTAACAACTTTCTTACATCCAACAGCGGAACAACTTGATAACTGCCTACGTTTCTTGCTTGAAAACATGCCCCAGACACCAATGCAGAGTATCAATAAAAAAGTGTTCTCATTGGTATAGCAGTGTTAGGGACCGGCTTCGCACTGCTAAAAGACATCGCCGAAAAGCAGAGAGGCTTTGACATTCCACCAGACTCACAATTCATAAACAAATCTACGAAGCCGCTAGGAAGAACGTAACAAACATAGTATATTTAGATAAATCATCCCACTACAGTATTAAGATCACGAAGAGTACCAGCTGCAAAGAGCTCTTTAAGATAACTAACAAACTAATGTCAAGAAACAAATGCACACCACTTCCAACGACCTTCTCTACAGTAGACCTACCAGACCAAATTGCAAATTTCTTTGATGACAAAGTTCAAACCATAAGAGATTCGCTTGACAGCACAATTTCAACTGATTTGTCACCATACAGGTATGATGCATAATTTCAGCTACAACCGTTAGGAGCATTTGAACCTGTTTCTATAGATTTAGTACGGACAATCATGATGAAAAGTGCACCAAAGTCTTCTGAACCTGGTCCATTTCCGACATCACTGCTGCTTGAGTGCTTAGACCCAATATTGCCTTCAGTAACTGATGTTATTAATAAATATGTCTCTCTCATCAGAGAATTCCCATCATTTTTCAAAACTGCCATTGTAAAGCCACTGATGAAGAAACCAACACTGGACCATAACGATTTAAAGAACTACCGCCCAATTTCTAGTCTCCATTTCACGTCAAAAATCTTAGAAAATGTTGTTCTAACTCAACTTGTATCTCATTTGAATTCAAACAGTCTTTTTAGCAATGTATAGTCTGCATATCGACCTTCTGAACGTATTTAGAGACATTCTCTCTTTGGATAGAGGAAAGATCACAGTCCTCAATCTTCTGGATTTATCGGCATCATTTGACGCAATAGACCATGATATATTACATCACCGTCTTCAGCATGTATTTGGCATTCAGAATATAGCCGTACAGTGGTTCAAGTCCTACTTAGTCAACAGGACACAAATTATATCTGCAAATGGAATACACTCCATTCCAGTTGACATATGTTGTCTTCATTATGTACACTCAGCCGCTCTCAAGTGTCATAGATCATCGCCCAGTGTCGCACCAATTGTACGCTGATGAAACCCAGATATACAAGTCTAGCCAACCACTGAAGTTGATGCTACCATCCATGGAGAAGAGAAGAGCATTTCGGATGTGAAATCATGGATGACATGTAACAAGCTGCAGATGAATGATGATAAAACTGAGGCTATTCTGATCACAACACAAAGACATTCTCATTCACATCCTTTACCTCAGACAATAGATATCAGCAACATCAACATTAAATTTTCACAGTCAGTACGGAATCTAGGCGTTACTCTAGACAGTACTCTCACATTGCACCAACATGTCATGAACATCTGCAAGGCTGCATATCTTGAATTGAGACGCATCAGTTCCATTCGTAAATATCTTTCAATTGATGCCACAAAAACACTTGTATGTTCATTAGTACTTTCAAGACTGGACTATTGTAACTCAATGCTGTCTGGTTCATCACAATATTTACTCCAGAAACTTCAAAAAGTTCAAAACACAGCTGCACGGATCATCTTTAGAGTACCTCGATCAGAGCATACCTCACCACTGCTCTCTACCCTACACTGGCTATCAATTCGATACAGAATCAAACACAAAATGTGTTCTCTGTGCTATGTTTCAATGACAGACTCCAGTCCAACATACCTATCCAGCCTCACCCATGCGTATACATCAGCTAGATTCTTACGCTCTTCTTCTGATAATCGTATTCTCATTGTTCCCAAGGTGAAAACAAAGTCATATGGACAACGTTCGTTTGCACACCAGGGTCCGGCGACGTGGAACAAATTTTCCATTGAAATTAGACACAAAGACACAATGGTCCTTTTTAAGAGTGCTCTCAAGACTCATCTGTTTCGACTGCAGTGAAAACTTAGCGACCTCATCATGTATTGTATCTTATATGTTTTCAGCATGGTTTTATGTTTTCCAACTTCATTGTTTTTGTCATTTGTTGTTCTGTAGTGTAGTCATGTCATTATTGATGGTGTAAAGCGCTTAGATTAGGCGCTATGCAAAGTCCTCATTATCATTATTATTATTATTATTATTATTATTATTATTATTATTATTATTATTATTAAACACTCATACAGGTATGCACTAACCGTAGTTGATGTTGCGAGTCGATACAAACAAGCAGAGCCGCTCTCGACGAAGTCATCAACTGAAGTAGCTTCTGCGTATGAAAGGATGATCGACGAGGTCCTCTGCAGTAGCCAAATCTATTGCAGGTTGATCCTGGCAAGGAAATTCAGGGTGTAGTATTATCAACAATGCAGCATCATAATTCTTCGATACGACGAGGACATACTGCACTACATCGCGATCAGACAATTGTTGAACGATTTAATCGGACACTTGCTGAGCGGTTATTTGGATATCAATACGCGAAGACATTAATCCAGGATAAACGATCTCGTGAATGTGTCAAGAAATTACCAGGTGTAATTACCGCGCTAAATAATGAAATTACTCGAACAATCAATATTAAACCTACTAAAGCTATCAGAAAAGGTATTTACGTTTACAAAAACCACAAAATGATTTTTCAAAATAACGAATACTCAGCAATGTCTCTGTGCGATGTTTGTATGAGCCGTGTGAACTTGAAGGCGGTAAAAAAAAAGAGCTACTGATCCTATTTGTAGTGTCGCCGCACATAAAATATCTAACATAACAAGATCCACGGGTAGATCCGCAATCGATATATAAGATTCATCTGCTCCTCAGCGCGGATTTACACGTGAACAATTACAAGTGATACCCAATTATAGTCAATTACCTCCGCGTGGTCTTAACTAGCACCTCTGCGTCTGTTACACTCAAGACAGGTCAACATCAAGTTATCTCTGCTATTGCCACGACTATTATCCTTTCTGTATGCGGTAATTTTTCGTGGATCTTAATCCGAATACTGCCAACGCATTATACAATTACAGCTCGCGCAGTGATTATTCTGTTGTTGATTCAGCGTAATTATAAATTCAGCATCAATATCAAAATATCTATTTTTTTATTCTATTGTTTATAACCAGTGAGTTTTTTCTGATTATGTCGTCGTTGACAATTTCATCGTTGCTGGTGTCATTATCATCTAACCCAACTCTTCGAAGTTGATTTATTTTTGCGTACTCTGGACACTGCGAGATAATCTAACTTCAGCCACCAATTGCGATCATCTACCATCCAAACAATTGTATCGGATATAGTCAATCCCTGCGAAGAATGTATCGACATTGCGTATTCTAGCGTCCATGGAGATTTATTAGCGCGCAATGAATCTTCCACAACACTGATATCAACCGACACAATAACATTTAACACGAGAATCTGCTTCTCAGATTGTCCTGGAATATCAACTTCAATATTCTGTCTTCGTGTATCGGAAGGCCTATAACGCAATGGCACTGGAAGTGTTGCGAACCTTTCTTTGTGCGTTTTAAATAACTTCATCTGAAGTGTATCTCTGACTATCTTTCTACTTGCCACTATCAAATCGTGTGGTCTCCACGCTTCCCAAAGATCATTTAATGGGGCTTATGAAATTATTTCACGCGCTATTTCACATTGGATTTTATCCAGTTGTAATCTAATTAATTTCTTGAACTCACTTAATTCTGGATCAAGTGATCTGTGATCGTATTAATTTCTTCTTAATAATCTACAAAATTCTTCAACCAATCATGTGGAGAGAAGCCGACAATAGGTGGTGGTTGACCATGATCGCCACACATTATTACAGCTGTATTTTTCAGTATCAACCACCTGAGAAGCATTTTTAATATCTCTAACGACACTGTGCATATCTCATCCCAAATAGTAATTTCAGGAATATATTTTTCGCTCATCCGATCAGGAGTCCATTCGTCATCTTTCTTTCGAAAGAAACAATGATAAGTGCAAGCATTAACTCCTCGCTGTTTCATTTCTCTTGCAAGTCTGTGTGTTGGTGTTAGCTCAATCATATTTGATTTTCCTCGAAATAATTCGATCACACGAGTCGTCTTCCCTGACTCACAACATCCGTTTAAGTAACAAATTTTATATCTACATATTGGATCGGATAACAAAGGGGCTTACGATAGTTCTGATATCTGATTATTTTTTATGTAACTGTTTTCAATTGTAACATCTGCTGATTTAGAATAATCGTGCAACAATTTTTTTGGTATTCTCCATAATCCCTAACACTCGTCGGAATTAGTAAGTTCAGCCACTGCTTCGCTATGTTTGATATCTATATAAAATGAATCAGTGGTGACTCTAACTGCAGATTCAGGAAATCTATTTATCATCGAATGTAAATTGATAGATGCATAAGCAAACATAGAAGCAATTAGATGAACGTACTGGGGGCAATCTCCATCTACGTAAGTAACAATTGTTCCGAATTTTGTTCCATCGGACAAGAAAGCGTCTTTACGATTGACATATATACCTCTAGATGTTGCATCTGCGATTATAAAATCGTATGCATGATCATCTAGAATTAATTGTTAATAATGTCGCATGTTATCAATTGATCCACCTTGAGGGAATTTACCCATTATTCTTCTACCGAGATATTTTGCGTGTTTATTTCTGACTTCAAAGATCTCCTTAGACCATTTAACGATATATTCTTCGTTGATGGAAGGAAATGTTTTCTTGTTATCGCTAATTATACTACCTTCGCTATGAGGTTGTGGTATCAAACCCTCAGTCTGCTTGTGATATGATATAATTGCTTCACTGACAATCAGCGATATCAGTATTTTACAATCAATCATATCTCGTAATAACACTATTGGCACCCAGCGTTTTTCAGATGTGTGTCTACCAAACCAAACTTAACAACACGGATGAAATCATTTAGAGAGTACTGCACAAGCGAGTATGGTTAGTTCAAAATCGGAATGCTTCTCATTAATCGCAACACGGGACATCTCGTGTGTAGGATGTCCAAATCTTTTAAAATAAGTAGAGCACTCTCCATACCCGAGAAAACTCTGGGGTAACACGCAACCATATCAACCGAAAAAAACACTATTAGGATCATATTTGGCATTCTATGATCCACCATGTCCAAACTCTCAACAACTTAATTGGACATCTGAGCGGAATCCTGCTCTTGTTGGTTTCCACAGATTTTTATATCTCGCGAAATGAACAGCAGCTGACGCGATTGTAAATCAGTTTTTTAGTAATTGTTCTTCGTTATCCGTTGAAAAATCACGAGATAGTTTTCTCAACTCGTCGTGAAGAGATTCAGTACGGAATATTTTGCCATCGGGTCTTACAAATTGATCGAATTTACACTCTTCGTCTTCAAAACTCTGAAATAATCACACTGACACAGGATCGTTTTTACTTTCCGTGTAAATAAAATCAAACAAATTCTCCTCCCGGGAGAACTCCATATGCAGATATTTTATGGTTCTAACCAGTGGAAATATTGTTACTGCTGAGGTCCATGGGTGTGCTTTATGATCAACATTTTTTATTGGAGATCCCCTTGATTTATATTTCGATTCGTATAATACTACTCCTGTTATCGTCGCTACTGTTATTGGAAATTTTAATAACTTTTCTAGCTGAGCTACATTTTGAATTGTTGCTCTATTATCCCTCACAGCTAATGCCGATTCATTTTTTATTTTTTTCCGTCTTAGATCTGTCAATTTGTTTCCACGCAACGCATTTGAAAAATTCTCTATTATTCGTTCGGCTACACAATTTATTCTTGACTCTGTCAACGGTGACAATTTCAAAGGTTTTAATTTCTCAATACTCGGTTTGTCAATTATCGGATAGATCCCATAAACAACCGCTGCTACAGGATAAGCTCTCTCGTCATACGGTTTGTCAATTCCAGTCAGCGTTCCTGGTTTGGAATCCTGACTCACAGTGACAGTTCTTTTATTTTTCATAACAGGTTCAAATTTGTCGCGTATAATCCAATAACCTGTTTCTGAACGGATAATGAATTTCACTCTAAAAAATACTTTCTATGGTCAAGATGCGATATTATCGCTGCTGCTTTTTTGTCGTTTATGGTAGCATCAACACTACCATCGATTCGAAATGTTGACCAACAGTGAGATGCACCATCGCGCTTATATTCTTTATAACTCTCATGGCTTTTACCCAACATGATTCTATCATTTATTAGACCCTTATTTGGTGCATCTACGGATACTCTGTTGAGATTGTATCTAAAAAATTTCCAGGGTTTTATTTTGGATAATCTATGAAACTCATTCATATTATAATTCAAACAAGTATTTAAATAAATAATTCATATATAATGAATCACTGGAAATGGCTTATGTTAGGATCAGTAACCGTCTGTAACAAATCGTGCAGAAATGAATTATGTGGATATCATTCACAGTGTGTTAGACGAGGAAGCTTAGGTACGTGACCCTGCATACGATGTGGGCTTGGGGTGAGAGGTAAGTCGCAGATGTGTCTCAATTGTAAGCGATACAGGGAACCTGAGCGCTATTATGATAAACGAATCAAAATCTCCATCAAAAACTCCGTCTTTGTCAATGACATCTTCCCTGATTCTGTAAGCGTCAAGGACAAAATCATAAGAACACATCAAGACTATATCGGTAAATTTTAATTTAATAATAATTAAACCAAATTATCAATTATACAGATAACATATATGTATATAAATCAGCCAAAAATTTCAACAACATCCCATGATCATCGCTTATGAAGCTTCTCGTGATGTTATAGTCAGACACCGCAGATTGAAAAAACCATTAAGGTTTATTGATAATCATGGATTTCTTAGATTTAATGCTGGTGGGGAAAATCATTATTTATCTAGATTCACATATGAGTGTTTCCATGGATTGATAAAAGATGGGTTTGTGATTGATCACATTAATTGTATAAGAACTGATAACTCTATCTAATCTTGAAGCTATCACTCAGAGTGACAATACCAAACGCGGACTAACTGGAAATTACAAAAAAAAAACACAAAATCTGTCAAATCTATAAATATTGATACGGGTGAAGAAAAAATATTTCAATCAATGAATGCAACCGGAAAGTATTTTGATATTTATATACCCTAGACACGAAAAGTGGCAGAAAACAGATATAATTCTGCGTTTTCAAAGCGATTTGCGTAAAAAATTAAATTTACACACATCTGAATTCCATGCTAATGTGTATATAACACCAAAGGTAAATAACTCGTGTAGTAATGTGCGTATAACACCAAAGGGAAGTAAATCTATTGGTGTTGTTACGGAAATACCTCAATGATATCAACAAAATAATCGCGTATTCATTCTCTGATCTATTTTGTCAAAAAACGAATCAAACAAATAAATATTTAAAACTACGGTGTTCTTTTTTATACTATTGTCAGTCATCTTGATTTGTTTAGATGTTGTCAATAATCACAATTAAATTACACGAAAGTAAAAATCACTCACCCTTGTAATTGATTTCCGTGTATTAGTCAGCTTATATAGCACGTGCACGGTTTTATTATTGCCCTCCAAGCCATGATCGAAATTCAACTGAAAACCACTCCAAGTCGGACTGTCACTGGTTGCAGTTGAATGTAGACGAGGTTCCCTATATGTGTTGTATTGTCCTATATTATCATTTGAATGTGCCGTCCAGTCATTCATCATCAAACCACGTCTTAAGATTATATGTTGTGCCGTCTTTATATCTCATTTATATAATTATACATAGCTGTAAATATACGCCTGAAAGAAAACGGGTCAAAATTGAACCCTATTTTTTGAATATTTATATGATATATGATAATATATTAGATATATAAATGTTATATAAATATATTAAATATATGAAAATATATAATATAATGAATTTGGAAAATATAAATGACATAATAAATGCAATAGTAGATTTAAAAATCAAAAATACAATTATCAGATCAATTAGATTGTAATGAGATTCTCTCTGATTTTCAAGATCTCGATGATCATGCTCAAAATAGCAAGTACGTTTTACCACTCCAATATGGGTTTATTAAACGAATACAACAAGCCGTTATCGAATCATTAGCATACGACAGCGACGTAAATAAATTTATTCCGCTATTTACCGCAGTCGAAACGGTTTGGGGTGGGGGAACTCGGTAAAACAGAAATATACTACGAAATTTGAAATGATAAATGTGATTTGTAATTTCTAAATTTAGTTTCAAATACAGGTATGACCCATATAAATACTTTGTAGCTGATAACTCGCATGGAACGATGTCCTTTTGACAGCAACACAAGTAATTGTATGGTTTTGAAATTCTACAACACACACACACACACACACACACACACACACACACACACACACACACACACACACACATATATATATATATATATATATATATATATATATATATATATATATATATATATATATATATATATATAACAACAATGGTAGGATAATCATTAACAGCTTGACTAGATCGCGAGCGATTAAACGCAATGTAGAGTTTTCTACACGTGAGGAATTCTCTTAGAAATAAATTGCAAGCGCGTCAGGAATCTCAAGCTCATTTTGCAACTGATACTGCACAATTATTTAAACAGTTAACTACAGCTACTGAGAAAAAGCTGCATTGGCCACTTAGAAAGCTATATTGGGGGATTTTATTGACGATGAAGATAAAATAGGGTATTATCCCGTTGTTAAAACAGATAGCTGGAGCTAAACCACAATATCAAGTTGATGTTGAAAAACAGGAAAGTTTTGATGGTAAAACTCATACAGGTGTTTTCTCTTTTATGGATAAATTTACCGATGATTCTGAAACATTAATAAAACAATAACAGACATCAAAACCTAAGGATTATCGCACTTTTGGTGATTTTGCTGAAATAAAGCTGTCATTCAAGAAATGAATTTTTCAAAGAAGAATATAAAAGAAATATAATAAAGCACGATGAATGGATTGATTGCTTATAGAACTGGAACAAGGGGATTGGTCGTATAAATACAAAAGAATGTGGATATATACATTATCGAGGTGGGATTCCTGATTATGATGTACGACAAGAAGAAGAACGGCAAAGACAAATAGAAGAAAGACAAGGAAATGAACGTCAAACACAAACACGAAGACGAAAACAACAAGAAGAACCTCAATGGTATATACCATCTGATCGAGAAGAATCTGATGATATGCAAGGTGCAACTGGTAAAAATTCGCAAGTGGTTTTTCTCAAAATATACCTCCAAGCGGTGGGGTAGTCGACTTGTTTGTTGTCCTGATAATGTTATCGGAGATAGAGAATGATTAGAAATTCTCATCGGGGGGAAACGAGCTAGAAATTATTCACCAGGAAATAATGAAGCCGCTGATATCTGCAGACGACTATTTGAAGGTGGTATCATGAATATTGTTGTATATCGAGAATTTATTGTTGAACTCGTTGATTATTATCACATAGATTAGATAAATAGCATTTAAATAAATTGATCATACTCTACAACCACTATAAACCAAGTAACACTTTCGTAGTGAAGGATGTGATGCTCAGTGGAATATTACTGCAAATATGATACCGGGAAGTGCCCCGAGATCGCGATTTAGATCGAGAAATATATAATAAACTGTTCAAATCTACAGCGGATCCGGCCTTGGACTTAGATGCCACAATTCTTAAAAATGATTCTGTACGCGATTATCAATTTTATTCCTATAACTCAATACAACCAATACAACCAAATAGTCAATCAAGAATCGAACTTCAGGTTCAAGATACAAGCAAATACTTTCTACCCGCCGAAGAATTTATCGAAGTAGAAGGAGAGCTTGTAACAAATGTTGCCGCTGATACACCATATGACGCAAATGTCCGAGTTGGCTTTGTCAATAATGGTATCATGGCATTATTTAGTAGCGCTAGATATATGATTGATGGAAGAGAGATTGAATCTATTGAACATGATGTTGATGTTGCCACAACAATAGTGGGGTTAGCGAGATATTCCGATGATTATACAAGCTCGGCTGGTCCATCTATGATGTTCGCTAAAGATGTTAATGATCACGCTGAACACATTCAGTATGTTAAATTACGGCCACCAGTCGCTACTGCATCTGATCCACAACCAGATGACTTTGAACATCAAGCTAGAATAGCTGCTGCCTTTGATGTTATAAAAGATATTAATTCTAATTCTAATCTAGGGTTCTCAGCATGTGTATCAATGTTGCAAGGACCGTGTAGATTATTTTCATGCTCGATTCCATTATCTCATATTTTCGGATTTTACAGAAATGTTAGAAGGGTTATCTTTGGAGCTAAACATACAGTATTCCTCGTGTGAAAAGGCGACGAAAATGATGCAATGTCGCATGGTGCTGGTGTTGCTGATGGTAAGGTAAATATAACAAAACTTTCACTGTGGATGCCAGTAATGACTCCATGAATCACCGCAAAGTAACAATTACTATCATCTATGGATACAGGTGGTAAATCATTGCTATCATGGCTAACGACAACAACAGATATTATGCAAACTTCTGTTAACGGTATATTTACATGGCACATGGCATCAAAACAGGGGTTTAAGCCCCGCGACATATATTTGTTGCGTTACAAGATAAGACTGGATTAAAGTCACAAACACAAAGCCATATGTTATTTGATTAACTAGGTGTTACTGAAGTGTCGTTGAGGATAAACGGCCAACAAGAACCATCTGAGGATATTTTACTTGATTACGGACAAAACCAAATAGCACGCGCGTATTATCGTTTGCTGACATTTATGAGACGTGATAATAATGTAGATACTGGTATGCAAATATCACAATTAGATTTTAGAAATCACCAGAAAGACCTTTGTTTACATACATTTCTGAGCTAGTATAACCGATCCTCCTGCTGGTAGTTACAGAGCAATTGATGTCTTTCTCGATGACAAATCAGTGCTACTCGAAGATGTTGGCGGTCGAATCAGGGTAGTTGAGTCGCCAGTAGAAAACATGTAAATGTTTTCCAAAAATATGTATACAATTAGATCAAGTTCGTATTAAATAAAATGTCATATAATCATGTTAATGTTACTCTGATCCCCGGTCAGATTAAAAAGTTGCAATCGTATTCAGCTAAAATATGTGGAACTACGATATCGCTAAAACACAATCAGATATCTGGTGGTCAATATAAACTATTACTGACAGCTCGTCACATTAAGTATTTCAATGATGCTAGCAAAGATACAAAATGTGTTCATGTCACTCTTTCTGCGTCCGCGATCAAACACATGATAAAATCAGGTGGTATATTTCCACTTGTCGCTGCGTTACCAGCGCTAATTGTAGGCGCCGCACTCGCGGATGCGAAAGCGGCCGTTCTCACAGCTCTTGGTACCGCCGCTGGGATGGCACCAAAGAAAGCTACCGGACAGGGAAACACAAAGAGAGACGATCCGTAGCCGGAAAGGGTCTAAGACTACCAGGAATTCTGTATTCATGATACAGCGGAAACGGCCTGAGGTTGCTAGGAACGGTTTACTCTGCTGTCAAATTTTGAGTTACTCGATGCTGCTAAAACATTAGCGATAAAACACGTTTTATGCTAGATCAATTACCACAACAACCAAACAGTACTGAAACCGATATCATTAATATCGATAACAGCACCAGTCCTGGAACTCGCTGAGTTGCATACGCGATAGATCAGCCTGTAATTGTTTATTTTGATTCATATGGGTTAGCGCCACCTATAGAATTTTGGCGTTATATACATCAATTAAAATCTTTTCATAAAATTAAAACCTGGTGCTCCACGCTGCCAATATAGAAAATGACCGACCCACCAATAAGCGTCCTAGAAGTATTAAATGTACTTAGCGCTATATCATCATCAACTAAACCACCCAAAATAACCGTACACGAATATACGAGTAATCGCTTTTTAGATGATTGATATTTGGAAAAGATCTCTCTCAAGTCTGAAAAAGCCCACAACGAAAATATCTGCAACCAAGAATGTAAAGAAAATAATCGAAGATGAAATATCCGAGATATTAAACCTCGCAAGTGTGGATCAAATGAAATAGTCGTATTTCAGACAAACACAGGAAATTGAAAACGAGTAATGTTTCCTTGAATGATATTCTAGCTAAAATTAATGGAGTAACTGAAAATTCAGTAGCGGTGTTTGATTCCACTAGTAAGATTGAACCAGGAGTTATTTTACCAACTGTGATTGATAATATCAACAATCAAGTAAACAAATCCGGTGACTCAATGACAAGCTTTCTCGACTTGAACTCGAATAAAATAACCACACTTGGCGATCCAACAATGGATACTGATGCTGTGACAAAAAATGATTCATTAACGACTATTAATTTTAAATTCACTGACCAGTCCAATAATATGATTGACTTAGGAGGAGAGACCTTGCAAATTAGTATGTATGTAAAATCGTAAACGATTTTCATCCTAAAGGATTTTTGTCTTAAGACTTTTACCTAAAAGAAACTTTGAAATGAAGACTGTAATTGATGTGCAAAACCTTCAGCGTTGCCACATCGTGGTGATCTGGTACCTTTGTTGTATCTATACGTTTTCTTAGTGTTTGAGGGTGGGATTCTTCAATTTAGAGCCATGGATCCTTAATCAGGATGGCACAATCCTTGATAATTTTCACCAAATAAATGTTTCCTGCAAGGATATCAAATCTAAGACTGCCACAACGATTGGCCTGGAACACAACTACATGATACAGACTTCAACGGGATTATATACCTTTCAATGAAGCAAATCATTCTTTGTTAAAGACAATACAATGACGCACCAAACAAAAGTTATTTAGTCTAGGAGGTCTGGCTTTACGGTAGAGTTATGGAGCCTGGATGAGGCAAAGATAATTTATATGTTTATACTAACCTTACTTTGACCATCATGGCAGATAATACACGTCTATCATTGTAATTTGTTTTCCGAAAAGGTAATTGATATACCAAAACTACACAATCAACGATACGTTATCATTCAACTTCATATTTGTTACGATCCGCTTACGTTTCAAAATAAGGATGTGGTGTCTATATGTCACGTCAAGAAACGACCATACGTTATCATTCAACTTCATATTTGTTACGATCCGCTTACGTTTCAAAATAAGGATGTAAGGGAAGTGGTTTATCTTCTTTAATAAGACGACGATCGAAGAGCACAATTGGAGCAATCATGTCAAATCGGGACGACTGAGAACCTAATGTATATGTCTGATTCGATCCACATTAGTATAATAATAATAATGAATAGTGCCTATCTTTTGAAGCTATAAACTATAAAGCTATAAACTATAAACTATAAAGCTCTAAGCGCTATACAACAAATATTATGATATGACTACAAAACAAACGCTATGAAATTAGAGAACATAAAAACGTGATGAAATTATTAAAGGTATGAAACATTATTAGCGCTTTCATTTTGTTCTTGCAGTCGAAAACTGTGAGTTTTAAGAACACTCCTGAACGTGATCACTGTGCTTTGTGTCTAATTTAAACGGGCAATGCGTTCCCCGCTGCTGGACCCTGATATGAAATGAACGTTGTCGATATGACGTCGTTTTAATATGAGTATACGATTGTCAGAAGAGGAGTTTGTTTGACGGTTCCGATCACAATATACAGCTGCACTATTTTTTGACGGTTGTGAGTAGACTATACAACAGGACTATTGTTTGTCGGTTGTGAGTAGACTATACAACAGCACTACTGTTTGACAGTTGTGAGTAGACTATACAACAGGAATGTTGTTTGATGGTTGTGATCGCAAGATACAGCTGGACTAATCTCCAGACACTGCAATGTACATTTTAAATCAGAAGGACACTACCGAACAGTGCCTTCTATCCTATTAGTTGTTGTGTTAGTTGATCATACAAGTGTTCCACTCGATTATCAAAAAGAATGAGAATGTTTTACAATATGGTTAATAACTTCACATAAAATGTCATATTATTCGAGTCTATTTTTATTTCTGCAATATTTTTCTTTCATTAATACCCAACAACTAACTTATGTAAATATTGTTCTTTTCTGTATAAACCTGATGAAAGAGTCCACTCCTGATATTAATTAGGTTATGGCTACAAGTAGATACTAACCATACTAACAAAACGATGGAACTACTCGAATAATTCGAAACTTCAAACAAACTAGAGCACACAGTTTCACCAAATATAAAATATCCTGAAAAGTCAAGACTTAATTTTAAATTTTCAGTTAAGGGGTTCCATCATTTGTGATAATTTATAACACAGAATTGACAATCCAAATTGGTAAGTACTATTTTCGTGATTGTGTCAATCCGTGATTTTGCGGTTTTTAAATGCTCAAAAAAAAATTATCAAATTGCCAGGTGCAAATCGGAATACACGGCACACCATACAAGACACTGATTGGCTACATGGAGAGCCGTGCATTATGGGATTGGTTGAATTATCTAATGTGGTGTCTTGGGACGGTTAGGGGAGCGCTGTCATTGTTGGTCAGACAACTGACGATAACAGTCAGTGCCAGAAAGCAAAGTGTCGAGTGAGTACATTTTGGATCATTAAAAATAGCACATTACAACATCAAATAAACAAGAATTATAGAAATGTTCCATCAAAAATATATTGCAACAGTTGCCTTCCACCGCACCTGACAGCCAACCCCAACCCCTCCAGTTTGTTATATTAGCAATTACATAATTTGGCTGCTCACAATATCTATATTATCTTATTTATTTTTGTAAGGTACTTTTACAATTCATTACACATTGTCAAATAGTTTGAAAGAAGATGATATAACCCCCCTTACATCGCCCCAACTCCAAACGTTTGACCTTTTAAAACACATCACTCTCTTTCCCTATGTACAAATATATGTAGCTCCCTTAAGGACCATAAAGGGCTTTAAAGTATTCGCCCCTTTCTAGGTGACGATCGTGGCGACGACAAAATTGCTGACGTTCTCCTTTTCTCGGTATCGATTAAGGAGACTAGCATGGTATAGCTTATATTTAGTCTGTAATCCTATCCGAAAGGTTTTACCTCCCACTTTGCCGATTACGACGTACGGCCCCCTCCAAGAACCTTGCAACTTGTGTTCTTGAGGCAAAAGCAACACCTTGTCGTCTACGTCATACTAGCCTGGTTTCGCGTGTTTCTCGTAAAACTTCGCTTGATGCAACTTCGCTTGCATGAGGTTCTCCTGTGCCAGTGAACAAGCTTTCTCCCATTTGTTTCGCAAATCCGCGACGTATTGATCAGTAGTACGTATCTCTTCGACGGAATGATCGTCCGTTCACAGATGTCTCAGTAAGGCGATTGGGCCACGTAGGTCCTCCCGTACAAGAGTTGAAAGGGCACAAAGCCTAAACTAGCTTGGGGTATATCCTAATATGCATGAATGTACCATTTCTAATATTTGGGGCAACCGTCGCACAGCTTCTTGAACGTGTTCTTTAATGTCCCGTTAAATCGTTAGCCAAATCCGTTACATTGAGGGTGATACAGTGTAGTCGTGAGTTGTTTAATCGACATCAGTAATTGGTCTAGACCTCATCGGGCACTCTGACTCTCGACCAAATCCCAAACAGCGTTTCAGCGACGGTTTCCGAATCAATATTACGCAAAGCGACGTCCTACGGAGATCGGGTTGTTTAATCTTCGACCCTTAGAATATATCAATTCGGCTTGAAGTACGTTACTGACCGGTTTCGACGTAACTTACATCCGAGTCGGTTTAGTTCTCGACTCTTTGACCTGGTTTCCATAGCACTCACCTGCATCGATGTGCAGGTTTAGGGGGTTTGGTTGCGGAAACACATATCGACATACCAGTATGGTATCATGTACCAGTCCAGCCAAGAAAATAGCTTCATTATTTTTTCCTTAACGTACGGTATATCTAGGTAAATGACAGTCACTGGCAACGAGTCGCGTGAGCTGTTCGCGTACTGGACGTAAGTTACCTCTCCTGTGTAGTGCTTTAAATGGGCTGAAACACTACGTCCAATGTCGTACAAGAAGGTGGTACATTATACATTGACAGTTGCATGCTTTGCTGGTTTATAGCTTTCCTCCAGCTCGCACTCCTTTATAACATCGCATTCACCTGTGTCTGACTGCCCTTGAGACTGTCCCTCGTAAAATTCCCCGGGCGGTTGCAGTTGAATCACGTCAGCAGTCCTCGAGGACCCGAAGTCCAATGTGTGTGGGTGAACCCTGTCCTTGTCTATGGAAGGCATCCTTCCCTGAGGCTCCCCATCCGATCTTCCAGTCGCACACACGGTTACCGACTGACAGTTCTCCTTCCATGACACGACGGAACTCAATAGTTCTGTGGTTGGTCTGGGCACACGGAAATACCACTATTCGAGTGTAACTGATCGTAACACTCCGCCTTTCTCTAGAAATTTCTTCGAGCGTCCGTTGTTTTCTCTCTCTGCTAGAACGACTCTCAGCTCGCAACGGTAAGCATTCAGGACATTCGTCTCAAGTATAGCCTCGCGTACCCCACTTTACTATCTTTCGACTTCGACCATCTTCATACACTTCCCAAATACCTGGGTGTGGAATTCAAGGTGGGATTCCGTTACCTTTTTCGTTTAGCCCGAAAACATTTTCAGAATGTTTCATGAGCGCATCGTAGTCATCAGCTTCGTCTGCAGCTAAGTTGTGATAAACTTCGCAAGCTGCAAATTGCAAAAAGGCTGAGACCTTGATCGCCCAATATTGCGATGAAATTTTTATAGCTCTCGCCAGTTTCTCAAAGTGTCAGTGGACTCGTTTTTGTCACTGAATCGCGGCCTAGTTATCTGTACCATTCTCTGGTCGATGAATGTGCGTGCAATTTCCCCATGGATCGTACTGTAGTCGTTCCTATCGTTAGTCCTAGCTGCTACAATTAGCAATTCCGTTTCGAGAGCCTGAGCGATCTCTCGTTCTTTGTGGCCGTTGATATCCGGGCCAGCTCCATGTAGGTTTCATTTTTGACGGATATCCGGGCCCGTTCTTGTTGTGTTTCTCCTCCAAGGGCTTTTTCAGCCTTCCATTCTTTTATGCGTCCTTCTATGAACGCTGCTGGCGATCTCCTTTGTACCCGAGATCTGCTTAACCACCTGTCCTTCAGTAGCTATGTTATTCTTATACTAACAATAAGAGTTATCATGTTTCAAGTTACTAAATAATTAAGATATGCAAACGTTTCTAAACAAATACTTACCTGTCGATCCCTAACTTAGCTCATGTAAGATATTTGCTCTATATTTGCTTCACAATTACTGCAAGTAATCAAACATCTACCAAGCATGATAATATCAAAAGATAACATACACAAGATGAAAAATCGAACAAATTTAAATAAACAGGATGGAAAATATCTCACACTGTTCACTTCTACTAATTCATATTCTCGGCCACAGCGCCATCTAGAGTACCTAATGGTGAAGGTGGGTGCTACCAGTATTATATTTTATTATTATAGAACCCCCAGACTGACTCGTTTTGTTAGAAATTAAAGCAGTGATAGAGAGTTGCAAAGCTCTGAGACCCCAGGAAGCGATGATGACTGTTAAATTACTGAATACACAAACGTTGAAATTCAAATGGACAACAATTTCGTACAATTATTTGAGGGTCTTATTGAATTCTTGGTTAGGGACCAGCTATTGACAACATGTGGCAAGGAGATATATTTGTTTTAAAGAAACGATCATTCACGAATATATTTGACATGTCCACATTTATTATTCCCTGAAGTTCAGGAGGCTCTCAGTATGCTCTCAGGATGTAATTGCGCGAGACAGCAAATGTTGCAATCAGGTCAAGAACCAAAGACTCATGAAACCTGAGATACATGTTAGGGACAAACATGAAAGGTATATGGATAAGCAATGTTTCACATACAAGGAGTGGAGTGTTATCTGCCCCAATTGCCCAAAGCGGAAGGGATCAGTCCAATGAGTCGAGGCGGCCATTTAAGGAAGCAGGTCAGAAGATAGAAAACTAGATCTTTGCAAGCAGGATAAGCGGGATGCAGTACATGAGCCTGAGATCGTTTCCCATGCAATCCAGTCAAAAGGCACGTGCAATTTCCCGACGCAAATGTACCGACGGCAAATGGCTCTATCAAAAGTGACTGTTTTTGAGACACAGGGTGCACTACTGTAGTCGTGAAATGGAGCCTAGACCGCGATGATCATTTGCTTGGCTTTAGTTCACCATGTATGCTGGAATATCTCACAATAGACCACGTTCCTGTCCCTAGGACAGTTATCGATGCACCTTCCTTGACCGGAAGCGTAGAATATTTTTGCATAGGTAACGCGATCAATGATAGTACGATTGACAATATACTGGGATCTGGATTTTGTCGCTTGTGCGATGTTCGTTAGATGACGGTCTGTATATGAATGGTAACTAAAGCACAGTTTGGTTCGAACTAAAAGCGGGACAACACATGTTCAAATCGTTTTTCGGCAATTGAACCACATCACAGCTAGGCTCACTAAACGGAGCATCGGATATTTTAACCTAGAACGTTCAAGACATCTTGTCAGTGGACTACTCCAGTTGAACCCTCACAAAGAAAAAATATGCGCAATCAGAGATGCACCAAGACAAGCAAATAAAATGCAGGTACGATCTTTCCAAGGTTTGATTTGGTTTTAAAGGACATGTGTCCCACCTTTTACGGCTATTGCCAGCCCATTAACATACCTGACTCGGAAACCGAATACAGTTCTTTGGGATATGTGTCCGGAAAAAGCATTTAACGCTTTTAAACAAAAACTGCTAAGTGCATCAATACTAAAATTACCAGAACCTAACAAAGCTTTTGTTCTGATGAGCAAGTGACGATGAAATTCCACATTGATTATGCAAGTATAAAACTGCACCCTAAGGAGCAAAAATAATCCATGATCCGGAAATCTCATCCGGTTATCTTGTTACAACCGGAGCATCACCACTTAGTACTTTCAGACAAAGACGCGGCATCCCCGGTCCAAGCACTGGCGCAAACTTGATCATTGCGAGACGGTCTGAAAAGAAGGGTGTGCTTCTTATGTGTACCTTCCACAGCGCTGAATGCGAAACTAACTACTTGCTCCTGTGCCGCAAAATGAAGCTTCGGCCAAAGTAGATACATCGCACGATGCAGAATGGTAACCCACGCATGGATGTGATCAAGAGGTCATATCCAGACAAGGCTGAAGTATTCACTTAGGCCGTCTCCAAGTTGTTTGATTCAGAACCTCCCAAAGGCAGTTCAAAAGCGAGATGCAATCATGACAGACAGATTGAGTACAGTCAAGTCACACGGATCGTTGATAGGTTGCAGGCAAAGAACATCGACTGGCTTGAAGTTAACTCCGATACATTCACGACAGTCATCGTGGAGCGCCACATTCATCAATTGGAATGCAAACAAATGATCCCCCAGTCAGAGGACATTCATGCAGGTATATCAGAAGCAAAGTACAGAGATTAGGATTGCAGCGCGCCAATGAAATATGGCGTTCGCTCTGTGGGAGCATCCAGTCAATAGCAAATATCTGATACACCAGAGGCATGTACTTTGGCATAAAGAACGCAATCGGCCCAACAAAGAAGATGATTACACCACTGAAGTCTCCCGCAAGCAATACCATCATAGCATATGGCGCTTAGAGTGGATAACTACTCTGAATTCTACTAGTGATTTAAACACGTAACCAGCTATTCCCTCAACACCATTGAAAACCTCCAACTCTATTGTCCATGTGGACGAAAAAGCTACTATAGCAGAACTAAACAATTCCTACGAAAAACTGTCCTGTGGTTAATCTATAGGGAAGGAATCCATCCCAGCTGAAGTCATCAAGTTCTGCTCACTCACCTGCTCGACCTCCTCTTCCAGTGTTGGGATGAGGTTGCAGTGCCTCGAGACATGATATACGCCAGCATTGTAACCCTGTACAGATACAAAGGCGACACAAATGACTGCAACAAATACAAGGGCATATTCATTCTCAGCATCGTTGGTAAAGCCTACGCAGGGGTCATACTGAACAGACTGCAGACACTTGCTGACAGAATTGTCCTCAGTCAACATGGTCGTCACCGTTAGGCAAGTGCATGAAACACGAATCATCACAAACCTCAACTCTTGGCCTTTATACACCTCACCAAGTCGTTTAGTCTGGTCAGCTGAGATGGCAAAGCTGCTAAGCATGATTCAGTCCTTAAACGATGGTATGAAAGGCACAGTGCAGTACGATGCCTCAACGTCATAACCACATTTAACATCCTCAGCGGAGTAGAACATGATTTCGTCCTAGTCCAAAAACTCTTTGGCATCTTCTTCGCTGTTATGCTCAAGCTTGCCTTTGGGACGTCCAGAGACAGGATCTACCTGCATATTTGAAGAAACGGGCAAACTGTTCAACCTGGCAAGTCTAAAGGAAAAGACCAATGTACGTGAAGCAGCCATCGGGGGCATATACTTAGCAGACGATGCTAATCTAGCCAATCACACAGAAGCTGAGTTACATCATCTGATGAAACGTTTTGCTAAATCATGCGGTGAGTTGGGGCGGTCGCTCAGTCTAACAAACTTAAACGTGAATGGTCAGAACGCGAACCGCAAGCATTATCATCAACAACGACGAACTTGAGGTTTTTAATCAGTTCACGTATCTAGGATCTACCATCACCAATAATTAATGCTGAGCTCAACAATCGTATTAGAAAAGCTCCCCTTAGGTTGTGGCAAAGTGTGTGCAACATCTGCATTCTGATACTGAGAACTAATATCTCCGTGTATCGTGTCTGCATGATTACACTCCTGTATGCCAGTGAAACCTTCTTTATTCTGAACTTGCTTCTGGCAAAAACAAAACGGTCGAATGGTCACATCTCCGCTTCAAGAAAGTACCCAAGTGCGAAATGAAAACCCTTGACATCGATTACAACACCTGGGATGCACTGGCTCTAGGCAGGCCCGGCAGGCGTAACTCTCTGATCACTGGTTTAAAAGCCAGCGAGGACAAGCTATGTTGGCTGCTAGCTGATGAATATCGATCTCGGATGACGAAGAAGCATCTCCATCACAAACCAGATTCAACTTTCAAGTGCAGCGAATGCAGCAAGGACTGGCACTCCCATGGTTTTCTACATAACCACTACAGACGCTGCAAACATAACCGTGACATCTCTCATGGGCGGACTTCCATCGTCTCCCGAGACTAACGGATGTCATCAGCAACAACAAGACATTACCATAAAACAGTTAAAAATCTGCAACTTTAAAAGCAAGAATTCTTTCAATTTGCCAGCGAAATAGTTCTCTGCATCTGATTCAAAAAATGGAACCACAGTAAGAAAAGAAAGCATCCATGTACTAACTAAATAAAATATAAACAAATATTCATGGCAAATTTACCGTACATCTCGAAAAGATTATAAAAATAAATCTCCAAAAGCGCTTAAGGAAAACATGTCCGATTTAATTCGGTACATTAAAAGTTATTATTCCTAGTTACTTTAATGTCAACAGTTGTAATGACAGCATTTAACAAAAAGATTTCAAACATTCACCAGCTCGTGATTGATGCGATTGTTTCAAAATTATATATACCTGTGTAAAATTAAATACACCTCTTTAAAATTAAATATACCTGTTTAACAGTATATGTTTAGTTTCCTTATATGTTTGTTGTGCGCGATATCTTAAACCGTTGCATGAACAAAGAAACCAACATTTCATTTTTTGTTACATTATCATCGTTGACTGTATCAAGGCTATCTTACTGTGGCCCTCTAATTCAAACGACAATAATTACCTAGTTTATTACCACCGGCGTCGCTTCTGAATCCCGTAGTGGTTCTACTTTCCTTGTTTATTCACACTTGCGTCACTTCTGTGCTAATTTACGTGCTCTTCAGTGACTCTAATGTCTTTGTTTATTTACACTGGCGTCACTTAGTGCCACTTAATGATTCTAATTTGCTTGTTTTGTTTCATTCTTTACTACAACTTAATAGTTATCTATGATGACTATTTATTTCATTGTGGCATGTATTATCATTACGTCTGTATTATTTTGATTAAAAATATCAACCTGAATTGTATTGCAAACAAATTCACCCTGTATAAAGAACAATTTTGTTATATTTTCCCTTTGTACACAACTGAGTTCACCTTCATTTCTTGCATGTCAATGAACAGTTCAATGACTGTTCTTTGCAGCTTTAAAAGTAATCCTTCTCACGTTTAACTGAGTTACGTCACTTTCCACTTTCTATCTCGTCTATCACGCCGATAATCAGTAATTATAGTATCATACAATCTCACTACGATTTATTCTGCATTGCTTAAAGACAATGGACACACCTAACCCATGCATATCCCAGAATCGGAGATCGAATCAACAAATTAGTCATGGACTAAAGTTAATAGTACACCATTGTATCAGCTTGAATTAACTGTCCGAGTTAAGTTCCGTATAGACTGTCAACTCAAATAGTCTTTGTTATATCTCTTTCACGTGAAATTGAAACATACAATGATAAAGCTCAGTACCGTTGACTGAGTCATAGCTGAGACTCATCTCTCGACCAAACCTTTAACTTTCCTTTAATTCATTGAAATTAGCCCACAATGTGCCAGTACATCTACCTAAGGATAAGCTGATTTCGAAAATAGCATACAATGAACCAGTACAACTATCTAAGAGTCAGGTGATTTGTAAATTAGCATACAATGTACCAGTACAAATATCTAAGTAAAAGGTGATTGTGCCCACTAACTACAACCATAAACCTGTGTCAAATTTAAAACCTGAAAGATAATCACGATAATCCGAATGTCATTAAATACATGAGGTCTATATACGTATATGAGCCTTGTGTCACCCTTGATATTACACATTTATTGGTGAATTCACACAACCTTCAATCTTTGATGTTTTGTAACTTCTCTATTTTCAACCATCTGTCTGTTTGTGTTGATTAAAATATGCAGTTAAACTATTATCAGATTTAATATATTTTCATCTAAATACACATTATTTACAATATGATCATTAAACGCAAAAAATTATATATGATTTGTCTTCACTAATTATGACCTAATCTTTCGTTGTTTTTAATCCGTCAACTTCAGATTACACAACGATTTCGTTTTTGTTCTGTAAAAGGAAGATTATGAGGACCAATATTGATATTAAACATGATGCTGATACAAGACGTTGCTAATAAATAGTTTTTACAGAACACTGGATATACTCAGAAAAACGAAAGTCCTCATTAGTTTTTACTACTAAACATCAATCAAGCGTTTACTTGAAAATGACACCAATTTTGAAACTCGTAACAAATCCCAATTTGTAACGTCTGACTGACTTTTCGGATTTTATAGTACAGCTTTACCGTGCGTGAAGGCATACTTGTGTGAGCATCAACTGTGAAAAGCCAGTCAACATCTTGTACAAAATTATACAAGTATCACTGAACTATTCATAGTTCCAATTGTACTTGTACTTGTACTAGTTCCACGTGTACTATGTACAAGATTCGTTTCTACATAATAATGTTATTAATAGTGATAATAGGGTGTCTCATCTCATGTTTCAACGCAATCAAATAGATGGCGTCCGAAGTGCAGATATGCTAATAATTGGAACGGCACTTGGATAGTAAAAGGATATTTTGAAACAATAAATTTATCCACGGAAATTATTTGGACAAATTCAAACCTTTAATAATGATACAAATTCTGCATACTAATTTAATACTTTTGAAATGGACTGGTGAGCTATCCCATTCCCCATCCCCGATGAGAACTGGGACAACTCCATCCGTACCAAATTGATATATATATATATATATATATATATATATATAGATATATATATATATATATATATATATATATATATATATATATATATATATATATATATATAGATATATATATATATATATATATATATATATATAAATATATATATATATATATATATATATATATATATATATATATATATATATATATATACATATATATATATATATATATATATATATATATATATATATATATATATATATATTAATGTTATTGATAGAACACTGTATCTCATCTTATGTTTTATCGCAAAAACAACAGTTACGAAGTCATTTAAGAGAAAATTTAATGACTGCAAATGTCTTCATGCATGATAAAAACTGATGCCTAATTATGTTATCTACAAAGCAAATCATTCGCATATAGAGCTAAATACTAATGCACACGAAATCTATTGACCATCCTTCCGCTTAGCAGCTGCAGCAGAGTCCACAACCTGTTTAGCAATCATGTCCCAATCTGGAGTGATCTCGATGTCGCTCTCTTTTCTTCTCCAGGTTGCTCTTGTGTGGGTTTTTAGTTTTCTCAAGCAAGAAGGAAGCTCTCCTTTTAATACGGTATTTTCTACTAAGTATATTGTAGGTTTTCGCTGAAGGTCTGCCTGATTCAGTTCAAATCGACACCAATCACTCTCAATAAAATCTAACGTAACTAAAAATATTATAACATCACTCCGAGAAAAACATTCTTCAATTTCTGTAAATATGAGTCTGCCAGGCCTATTTTCTCCCATTGCCAATACTTCCTTTTCTCCGAAATGCGTCTGCAACGCCTTTGTAATTGTCGGACAGAAGACACATTTGGCAATATCATTATCACCTGAACAGAATGACAGGAAAGCAGGATACCTTTTTTCCTTGAGGTCGACCATTTCGGTTTCACATTTCACGTAATCATTCACATATTGTCTTCGTTTGTACAGGTTTCCTTTCCTACGTGCATATTGCCTAATCAGTACAATGCAAAGAATAAGTAAACCTAAAATGATACTTGGCACAATAATAAATGGCAGTTTCATTTGACGATTACAATAATAATCCAAACTGCGAATATTATCTATGTCTATTTCCTTATTGTAAAACTCCTTGCCACATGTATATGTGGTTCTGCCTTCAAAATGTATTTTTGACTCCGTCAGCCATGAAAAGAATAAAATACGTTCACAAGAACAGTCGAACGTGTTTCCTTGTAGATTGACAGTAAGATCTTTGTAAATGGGACCGGTGTTGGTATATGTTGCATTTAACCTATAGAAATAATTCATAGATGAAGCAGCATTGGTCGATGTGGAAACATACAATGTCCCTGAGTTAATTGTGTCAAGATCACGTGTAACGGCCGAACTTATTAGTACTTGTCCATTTTCACTTAGATCTAGTGTTCTCAGATCGAACAAATTTTTTACGTCAACGTCAAAATGCACAATTCTATTTCCTTGCAGGTTTAGCTCTTTTAGGTTTCGAAGAAAAACAAATAATTTCCTTGGCAAAAACCTTAAGCCATTCCAGGAAAGATCAAGAGTCGCCAGAGCTTCATTCTTTGAAAGCATCTCTTCAAAATCAGGAAAGTACTGCATAGCGTTTAAATTGTTACGTGCCAGACGTAGTATGCTCAAATTCGGAAAAGCGTGAAATAATTTCGGAGAAATGTATTCCAACGAATTTTGTGTGAGAATTAACGTTTTTAAATACAAAAATATTACATTCGTACTACAGTTTAGCCATCTAATATTTAAATTACTGATATCAATAAATTCTAATAAGTTAGATTCACAAGATATGTTTAAATGACAATCTGTTATTTGTACCCCTGACGTGAAAATGGCGATGTCGTGGGCATAAAGATATCTTAAAGACCTTGCATACATGTTACATCCCCATTGATATTGAAACACAACCCTATAAGGAAATGGATATTTGATTACATATGATGAATACGAAATGTCTAATATCCGTATATTTGGAAGCCATTCCTTGTTGGGATGACGCGGCATCCACTCCAACGAAGCTCGTGTTATATTCAACACTTGAATTGACGAGTAACTATAACTGCTATCGAACGAAACTCGTTTTGTGCCACTGACATTTAGAACTTCAAGATGTTTGGTTCTAATTGACTCAGTAAAGTCAGGTCCAAGAACTACTGGTTTATCTTTTACAACTTGAATACGGCTTATGTCCAAATATTTTAACTTTGACAATGCGTTTCGGAGGGCCCAAATTAAATTTTCCAAAGTTAGATGTGGATTGTCACTCAAATCTAAAGTTAATATGTCTGGAGTATCTAGGAATACGCCCGATTCTAACGATCCAAGAAACAAATGAATTCTAAGAACCTTCACGTTATCCAATCCATTTAGAGAATGATTTGACACATGTGAATCATGAGCCTCACTAGCAGATATTGTGAGTTCCTGTACCTGACTCCAGGATCTATCCTCAAACGACATTTGGTTGAAAAAGTCTTGCCCGGCTACCTTCTGCAATTCCACGATGCTAGAGTTTATGGGTAGTACCAAGGGAGACAATGAGCTTTCATTTTCAGGATAGACTCCATCAAAGGTACACTTGACAGTAGTTAACAAACTTCCACTTTCTGAAAAGCATGAACAGGAAATGGGGCATTCGACCAATGGGTTCACTCGATCACAGCACAAAATCAATGTACATAAAATGATATAGGTGTAATTTTTAATGTGCCCCATCCTTAACAAATTGTATGAGAAAATATTTAAAATTTCCTATTGTGAAAAGAGCATTACGCTCAAATCAGTCTTTCACCCTGTAGAAGCAGGCTGCAACTGAACATGTTTAATCGGTCAAGGACAGTTGCTCTCTAAAGGGACGTACACATGAAATGATTCGTACAGCCAAATGTAACGACTTCTGTAATTAGATTGAATTGCATATTAATAAAGAGTAAGTTGTATGAAATTTAAGATCACATTCAGGTAATTGTCTAATTTTGGTATTTTCTAATCTTGTTATTGAATACTTTCAAACGTAATCCTCGAAACACCATAGACATGGCCTTTAATATGGGTTGTGCACACTGGGGTTACCCTTGTTATGGTTTCATGTTATGGCGGTGTCTTCGATCACAATCAATGGTAGAAACCTGGAGATCAGTACACCTAAAGAAAGGAAAAGGATTTTTAGCAGCATACTATGTTTCGATAGGCAACGTATTATCTCTACAGACATATTCATAGTAGAAAGATAGTGATCATAATTGATTCACTTCAGCACATAACACAATGTAGCAGAGAACAAACAACAAATTAATCGAAAAATAATTTTGACGATATTTAAAGAGGTAAACGCTCACAAAAGGAATAAGGTATACTATGTATATACTTATAATTAAATTATTTTTCAAACAATAAAATGTATCATTACGGTACACTAAAAGCAGCAAAGAGAGTGGACAGACCGAAACTATTTCAAGCAAACCGAAACTATTTCAGACAAAATACTAAAGGTTTTCAAACCGAAACCAATTCAGAAAGACAAAACAAAGAAAATGGTTTCGGTTTGTCACGCTATTGAGACTCTGTCTACAGACAGATCCGACGTTGATTGCGTTCTGGAGACGAATTTAAAATCCTTTAGGATTTCACAAACAGACTAATTTTTAAAACCTCACCTCGTAAATCAATTAGATTATTGGACTGGTCAGTGAGTTTGAAATTAATTCTCGTTAACGAACCAGTATGACATCGCATATAGACTGGATTAGTTGGATCCTCAATTATTAGAAACCCTGGAGGAGCTGTTGGTGCAAATGAATATAAAATATATCCCTGTTGAGCTTGATTTGATCTTTCGAGATTTATTTGGTAACTTCCTTCGATGACATCACATACTAAATTCACTGCAATCACTGAGGATATATTGACGTTTTGAGGAGTAATATTCCTTCCACCACCGTCTTGGTTATTATCATGTTTGAGGATGGTTGTTTGTGGTTCAATTATTTTTTTCCATGCATCATGGATTTTTGGGAAACAATCATCGATGGCATCATTGAGAGATTTTTTTTAGTCCTGGGATATTATATCCCTGTAGTCTGAATGTGGGAATATCTTCTACGCGTATATTATACACTGTTGCAAACTCCGTTCTCGTTTTAGGACTATTGTCACCTAATACCTATTGAATAATTTGCAAATGATGTGTTGCCATGTCAGCGATGATTTTCTTACCTGCCTCTACAACTTGGATAAAATGAACTCGGGTGTGAATATGTTCTGTTAAATAATTTTTAATTCTTTCAAAATCAACGTATATTTCTTTGAAATGATCGGTAATATTTGTTTTGCAATGGTAAAAGCCATCGATCGTTTCCACTTCCACCAAGACCAAAAATACTCGATTTGATATAAACTCTTACATATTTTCTACGAAATCCATGATAATCCTCCTTCGTGAAAATATAATCAGATTTTTGTGGCTCTGGTGGTTTATTAACGGTTTCTTGTCGGGGAGGATTTTCAGGCCATCCTAACACGGTTCTTATAGAACTCTGATATATATCTACGACATTCCCGGGTGATTTTATCTCAATTGCGGATGCTAATGTCGGCTCATGAACCGTTATAGCGATTTTCGATTCTTTTCCAGTAATTGATTTTATTCTGCGTTGTAATTCGTTATTGATTTGTTCTATTTGGTAAGACCCTGATGGTAGCGACACAACGTTCCAGTCTGGAGTTTCATCGGGTTTATTCTTACTCGCAAACACCAAGGAATTATTCGGTTACTGACCACCAAATGATGCTTATCAAATATTAGGCCAACTATGGTATACTCGAAACTTTGCTAACGCTATTTCTTTCACGGGAATCGCAGAAGGTAATTCACACTGAATTCAGGTTTGGTTGAGGTCATTGATATCATGCTGGTTTTCACTGGGGTGTTGTTTTCCGCTATTCGTTGAAGTAGTTCTTGAGATGTTGCCATTGTTATTATATTCGCGTTATTAATTTAATTTCGATGATAAATAGATTTCCTGAATCAGCGGTTAGAGTCGCCACTGATTTATTTTATATAGAAGTAAAATATAGGGAAGCAGTGGCTGAATTCACTAATTCCGACGAGAGTTGGGCATCATGGAGAATTAAAAAGAAATACTGCGTGATTACTCCAAATCAGCAGATGTTACAATTGAAAACAATTACTTGAAAAAAAATCAGATATAAGAACTATCAAATGCACCGTCGTGTTCCGATCCAATATGTAGACATAAAACCAGTTATTTAAACGGCTGCGGTGGGTCAGGGAAGACGACTCGTGCGATTGAATAATTTCGAGGGAAATCAAACATGACTGTGTTAACAAAGACCCACAGACTTGCAAGAGAGATAAAACAACGAGGAATTAATGCTTGCACTTATCACAGTTTATTTCGATGGAAAGGTGACGAATGGACTCCTGATCGACATGATTTGGGATGAGATATGCACGGTATCGTTTGATGTATTACAAAACTTTCTCGAGTGGTTATTGCTAGCGAATGCAAAAGTGATAATGTGTGGTGATTACGGTAAACTACTACCATTTGTCGCTTTGTCTCCACATAATTGGCTAAAGAATGTTGTAGACTACTATGAAGATATTAGTACCGATCATAGAGCACTTGATGAACAATTACGCGAGTTCAAGAAATTAATCAGATTACAATCGGATAGAATCCAATGTGATATAGGCCGTGAAATAATTTCGGAAGACCCATTAAATGATTTCTGGGAAGCGTGGAGATAGTCAGAGACACACTTCAGCTGAAGTTATTTAACTCGCATAAAGAAAAATTTGCAACACTTCCAGTGCCATTGTGTTATAGACCCAAGCAGGAATACAAAACTATTGAAGTTGATATTCCGGAGTCAAGGAAGCAGATTCTAGTGTTTTACGGGTATATACTTCTTTTTAATCGCGTTGTTAGGTTTGATATTAATTCTTCGAGTAATCTCATTATTCAGCGCGGTAATTACGCCTGTTAATATCTTCTCCCATTCATGGGATCGTTTATCCTGAATAATCTCATTCGCGTTCAACCACGGTTAGCGCATAGTTGTAATCACCATCATGCGGCAAAAATAATATTCAGCCTGTTGAACTTCATCATTTGCGCTGACATCAAAATGCGAGTAGTTAATTTGTTTAGGCAGTGGTAGATAAATTTGCCATAACTATGCTCTGGAAGTTGTTTTTCTCCCGGATACTTCGCCCATGGTGTTTCTGGGAGTTTTACTAACTTGGCTGCAATATCACTTCCTCGTTTTTTTTAAAAATCATCTGTAGGTTTCATAGAAAGACATCTAAATTTTTTGTACCACATTCTACACACTTATCAGCAAGTGCTGATCTGTTATTTTTAGTTGTAATCGTCGTCAATTCGTTTGTGCTAGTACGCTTCTTACATTTCACACAATATAGGTCCATAATTTATTTATAATAACATGAATGTAATTGATTTTTTCGGCGAAAAAAACACGAGAACCAGTTAAGCATCATGCAGCGCTACCGAATTCTATTCGCATGATTATAATTGGACATCTGGAAGTGGCAAGACACAACTGCTACTTAATTTGATAACGAGATGGATGAAATTGGATAAGTTGTATTTAGTAGTCCCGAGTTTTGACGATCAGCAATGTTACGAGGTGTCAAAAGATTTTAACGAGAAAGCAAAAGCGGAAATCGATGAGGGTATTATTGAGTTTATAACCGATGTCGAGGAAGCACAGAGTATTGATGATATTGATGGAAGTATTAATAATTTAGTCGTATATAATGTTGTCATGTTAGACAATCAAAAGAATCCATCTAGAATATTTTCCAGAGGTAGGCATAAAAGCACTGATGTGATATATGTCACTCAACGATACAATCAAAAACCAAACGTGATCAGAGATAACTGCAATAGTCTTGCTGTATTCAACGGAGTTGACACACATACGCTACGGAATATTTGGCAAACTTGGTGCGGCGGTGATATGGATTTTAATCTCTTTAGAAATGTCTTTAGTCACGCTCAGTCAATCCCACATGGATTTGTAAGGATAAATTTGCATGATCCTAGATCAAGACATCGTGTCGGACTTGATAAAATATTCGGTTGAACTCCTAAAAGGATTTTCATCGTAAAAATGATTTTTACCCCCATAGCAGCAGGGAGGATACGACAACAACTTTGCTTCCCAAAAGGAAACGTTTTTTTTTCGATTTCGAGAAAGCATTAGTTTGCCAAATAAACGCTTTTTTACGGGTTTGAAGGAAGCCTTGGTTTGCCAAATGGACGCTTCTATAAAAGGTTGTCGGATACGCCCTCCCTGCTGCTTGAAAAAAATTTCAGAAACCCCGATTAATTGATTTCTGGGAAGCATGGATACCAAACGATTTGATAGTGGCAAGTAGAAAGATAGTCAGAGACACACTTCAGATGAAGTTACTTAACGCGCATAAAGAAATATTTGCAACACTTCCAGTGCCATTGTGTTATAGACCCAAGGATACACGAAGACAAAATATCGAAGTTGATATTCCAGGCTTGACAGTGTCAAGAAAGCAGATTCTAGTGTTAAATGATATTGTGTTGGTTGATATCAATGTCGTCGAAGAAGCACTGCGTGCTGATAAATCCCCATGGAAGCTAGGATACACAGTGACTATACATTCTTCGCAAGGGTTGACTATATCCGACACAATTGTTTGGATCATTGATAATCGCATCGAGTGGTCGAATTTAGTTTATCTTGCAGTGTCTAAAGTACGATGAATAAATCAACTTCTAAGAGTTGTTTTAGATGATAATGACACCAGCAACAATGATATTGTCAGCAATGACATAATCAGAAAAAAACTCACTGGTTATAAACAGCAGGATAAAAAAATAACAGAAAATTTGACATTGATGCCGAATTTATAATCACACTAAAACAACAACAGAATAATCACTGTGTAAGTTGCAATTGTATAATGAATTGGTGTTGGTCGGATAAAGACCCCAGCCAATTTACCGTAGACAGAACAGATATCAGTGCTGATCATACCAGAGATAATGTAATGCTGACTTGTCTTGAGTGCAACAGACGCAGAGGTGCTAGTTAAGACAACGCGGCGGTTATTGAGTATCCTCAGGTATCACTTGTAATCGTTCACGAGTAAATCCTTGCTGAGGAGCAGTTGAATCTAACCTATAGACTGGCGGCCTACCCGTGGATCGTGTTATGCTAGATATTTTATGTGCAGTGACATAAAAATAGGAAAAGATATTCTCCAAATAGGATCAGTAGCTCTTTTTGTACCACCTTCGAGCTCTCCTGGTTCATATGAATATCTAACAGTGACATTGCCGAGTACTGGTTGTTTTGAAAATTCATTTCGCGGTTTTACAGGTATATACTTTTTCTAAATCGCGTTGTTAAGTTTCATGTTGATTGTTTGAGTAATCTCATTATTAAGCGCGGTAATCACGCCTGGTAATCTCTTGACCCATTCACGAGATCTTTTATCCTTAATAAATTCCTTCGCATATTGATATCCAAATAACCGCTCAGCAAGTGTGCGATTAAATCGTTCAATAATTGCATGATCGCGATGTAGTGCAGTATGTCCACGTCTGATGGTGACATTATGATGCTTCATTGTTCATAACACTGCATCATCATATTCCTTGCCAGGATCAGCTTGTAATAGATTTGACAAATGGAGAGGACCCCGCCGATAAATCCTTTCAAACGCAGAAGCCACCTCAGTTGATGACTTTGTCTTTAGCGGCTCTGGTTGTTTGTATCGACTCGCAACATCAACTACGGTTAGCGCATACTTGTAAACACCATCATGAGGCAGAAATAGTATATCAGCTTGATGAACCGTTGACATCCAAATGCAAGAAATTAATCTGTTTAGGCGGTGGTAAATAAATTTGCCATATCGCCTGTTTGGGTAACCAATCCGCTGCAGTGATATTTTTCACCCTTGCAGCGCTAGCGAGCTTACTGATTACTGCTTTACCCCTCCAGTATCCTCTTGGGGAATAATAAATAGATTCCATGCGGTTATTAATTACCAGCACCCATCATCAATTTACTTTTCATCGCCGATTTTATCAGCCATGAAACCAATTTTCCTTTGAAGGATTCTTCAGTGATAGAATTCAACGGATGAATCAATTTTACATCTGCGATATTTTTGTGTTGCAGATTACTGCTTTTATAAGCAACATCATGAGCATGACATGCCTTATCAATAGCGTTTATTGTTTTTTCACCGGGTCGGGGTTGATTTTGATCATCGATTTGGATATCGAGTATGGTCCCGGTTCCACAATGACTATACCCTGGAAGGTGTTTTTCCCCTGAATATTTTGCCCATGGTGTTCCTGGGAGTTTTACTAACTTGGCTGCAATATTACCTCCTCGTTTTTTTTTTAAATCCTTCATTTTATCAAGGGAAAAAAATCTATTTTTTTTACCACATTTGACACACTTACCAGTAAGTGCTGATCTGTTATTGCTTGTTGTAATCGTCGAAATATACGCTACGAAATATTCATCAGACTTAGTGCATTGGAGATATGGATTATAATCTCTTTAGAATTTTTTTTAGTCGCGCTCAGTGAACTCCAAATGGATTTGTAACGATAAATTTGCATGACCCTAGATCAAGATATCGTATTGGACTTGATCAAATGTTCGGTTAAAACAATTCGTCTCCGAAACGCAATCAGCGTCGGGTCTGTCTGGAGAGAGAGTCTCAATAGCATGACAAATCGAAACCATTTCTCTTTTATTGTCTGCCTGAATTGATTTCGGTTTGAAATCCTTTAGGATTTTGTCTAAAATAGTTTCGGTTTGATTGAAATAGTTTCGATCTGTTCACCCTCCTTGCTGCTCTAAACGATAGCGAAAGGATTAGTTATACATTACTAGTTTGGTACGGCATGAATTTAAACTTCCTGTTTTCGATTTGTTCTATTTAAATCGTCACCTTCTGCTCTGGTGGGTTTCCTTAACAATTGATCTGGTTTCAAACTTTCCCGGTCTCATTCAGGACAAACAAAGTGGTTTAAAATGGCTCAATACCGGACCGAATATAAAAAACAACATTACCAATGATATCAATGATGTTGTTTCTTTCTTCTTCATTTTCCACCATTTTCGTAATCTCGACACCCTCTAAAATGCCTTTAAAATGTAATTTTGACTGGGTCAGCCATGACAAGAATGAAATGCGTTCACAAGAACAGTCGAATATGTTTCCTTTCAGATTTACAACAAGATCTTGGTAAATGGGAGAGGTGTTGGTATATGTTGCATTTAACCTATGGAAATAATTCATAGATGAAGCATTGCTCAATGCGGAAATATACAACGTCCCTGAGTTCATTGTGTCAAGATCACGTGTAACGGCCGAACTTATTAACACAGGACCATTTTCACTTAGATCTAATCTTCTCAGATTGAGCAAATCTTTTACGTCAACGTCAAAATATACAATTATATTTCCTTTAAGATTTAGCTCCTCCAGGTTTCGAAGAGAAACAAATAATTTTCTTGGCAAAAACCTTAAGCCATTGCAGGAAAGATCAAGAGTCTCGAGAGTTTCATTCCTTAAAAGCTTCTCTTCAAATTCATTGAAGTACTGCATAGCACTTTAATTGTTACGTTACATACGTAGTATGCTCAAATTCGAAAAAGAGTTAAATAATTTCGGAGAAATGTATCCCAACGAATAGTGTGCGACAATCAAAGCTTTTAAATACCGAAATATTAAATTCGTACTACAGTTTTAGCGATCTAATATATAAATTACTAATATCAAGAAATTCTAATAAAATAGATCCACAAGAACAGTTTAAATAACCATGTATTATTTGCACCGCTGACGTGGAAAA